>JAGSMR010000003.1:3052500-3652500 GCA_029286605.1 Sericinus montela
GCAGAGAGCCGGTATAGCAGCTATGAGCTAGAAGCATTAGCTGTTATTCAAGGAGTGAAGAAGTTTAGACAATACCTGTACGGAGTACATTTCAAGATAGTGACAGACTGCAAGGCATTCGAAATGACACTGAGAAAGAAAGATTTAGCTCCAAAAGTGGCAAGATGGGCTTTGTTTTTAGACGAGTATGATTTCGAAATAGAGCACAGAGCAGGAACGAAGATGAAGCATGCTGATGCACTGAGCAGAAACCCATGCGTGCTAGCTATAACAAGCTTACATGACGAGATGAGACACAATCAAGAATCAGACGATGAGCTGAATGCTATCAGAACGATTATACTACAGGACGGACAATACAACGACTACTGGATGGACAATGGAATTATTTACAAAAGAGATCAGAAGCAGATGGTGGTACCAAGATCTATGGAGAAGGAAATAATCAAAAGATTCATGAGAATGGGCATTTTGCAACAAGAAAGATGAAAGAAGCCATAAATAAAGACTATTACATAAGAACCTTGACAAGAGAATTGAAGAAGTCATACATAGTTGTATCCCGTGCCTATTGGCTACAAGAAAGGCCAGCAAAGCAGAAGGATTTTAAATCCAATCAATAAAGAAGGAACACCCCTGCATACCCTTCATTTAGATCACATAGGACCACTCACGGAGACGAGGAAGCAGTACAATCATATTTTGACAGTGATTGATGCCTTTACGAAGTTTGTGTGGCTTTACCCACGAAGTCGACAACATCCGCAGAAGTACTGACGAAGATGCAAGCACACCAGCAGATATTTGGCAACCCTACCAGAATCATAACTGATAGAGGAACAGCATTCACGAGTGGCGACTTCACGAAATACTGTCTAGATGAAAACATAGAGCATGCGAAGATCACGACAGGAGTACCACGAGGAAACGGTCAGGTGGAGAGGGTTCACCGCATACTCACTCAATGTTTACGAAGCTGTGTATAGAGAACAAATCGTTATGGTACAAACATGTGAGCAGAGTACAGAGAGCGCTGAACAACACATACCAGAGGAGTACAGATACCACACCTTTTGAGTTGATGGTGGGCTCAAAGATGAAATGTAAAGATGACCTACAAATTGTTGAACTACTGCAACAAGAGCTAGCAGAACAACACAACGAACAGAGAGAAGAACTGAGGCAGAAGGCCAAAGAACAAATCCAGAAAGTACAGGAAGAAAACAGAAAGACCTATGATAAGAAAATGAAGAACAGCAACAAGTACGAGCTAGATGAGCTAGTTGCTATCAAGAGAACGCAGTTTGGACCAGGGTTGAAACTGAAACCGAAGTTTTTTGGATCTTACAAAGTAGTGAAGATAAAACGAAATGACCGCTATGATGTGGAGAAGGTGTACGACACTACAGAAGGGCCGAACAAGACATTAAGCTCAGCTGATTTGATGAAGAGGTGGCCTGGAGATGATGATTAATGTGTCTTAATATTTTTGTATGTTTCAGGTGAACACTAATTTTTGATAGTTTTTCAGCAGTATGTGTAAGAGTGGATGAAGAATGAATGTTAAAGTAGGATATTTTTATTGTTGTTTTTGTGTTATAAAGTAACAACGTGTTACACCATAAGGTGTTATTTTCTTTTAAAAGTTTAGTGATGATGTAATCTATGTTCCTACTAGATTAAAAATAAAGTTTTTTTATTAAAATGTAAACCATATCTGAGGACAGATATGAAAGCAGGATGGCCGAGTGTAGGATGTGTAAATGAGTGAGAGAAAGGATAAGTGAGACTAAGAGGGAAGATATGACAGAATGATAGAATATGACAGATGAGATAGAATGATGTGTGAGGGAGAGGGAAGACGAATGGCGTACGTGAAAGGAAGAAGAAAGTGATAAGACGAAATTAATATTCTAAAATAGTAAAAGTGAAAATAAAAAGACTGAAGTGAGTTGAAAAACCAATTATTTCATTTAATCAGGATAATCTCTACATATATATATATATATATATATATATATATATATATATATATATATATATATATATATATATATATATATATATATATATATATATAGATACATATATATATATATATATATATATATATATATATATATATATATTTGTGTATTTGCAATAATGTGGTACAAAGGTATTAATACAATTACACTATCCATTAGACGCATTAGCCCTTGCTGGCGTGAAAATATTGTTAAAAGGAAATAAAGTCAATAAGTTAATAAAATAAGTAAATAACAAACTTCATAACAAGTCCAAGCATAAAAATATCACAACCGTAATGAACCTAATAATAATAATGATAAAAAGGCGTAAGGAAATGACGACACATCGCCCAGCCCAGTAACAGCTTAAGTGAAAAACTATTATCTCGGCGCAATCAGTCAGCACCTTACCAAGAGATGTTAGAGCCGTGTCTCAAGATACTTGGGGTGCATAGGCCCGTCTGTGCATATGGCCACGCTGTATTTAACGGTGCTCGTCTGGGAGCGTCTTCCGTTAAATGACGCCCCATAAAGATGATGGAAAATAAAACAATGCATTTAGGGCCGCTGCCTGGAGCCGTCAGGGCGCGTTTGGAGCTGACGCTGGACGCGACAGATTGCGGGCCGCCAGCCGAGTGCGAGGGGCAGCACGACCATCCAGATCCATGCACCCCGCATCCATCATCCCCAGCAGTTGGCTCGGTGTCAGCAGGGTCCTCTGGAATCCAATAATAAGCACCCGCCACTGGTGGAGTACGCCGCATGCGATGGACGAAGAATATGAATATGAACGAATTGCAGGCTTACTTTATGGCTAAAGGGGAAGAAACCGGAGGATTTGCATATCGGGCTAGGATGCATCGCTTCTTTGCTGACCTCGAGCTTACTGTTACTGTCACCAATCAATCAATCAATCATTTATTTGCCAGAATGTAGGTAACATTAGTTCTTAATATTTTACAAGCCCTATACATTCTGCCTTATAGAGGCATGCAAAAGTTTAATTACAATATAAAAAATATATAATAAATTTAATAGAAAAATTTTGAATTTATATAAACATAATATTTAGTTGAACATAATTAAAGTAAATTATAATAATTGTGAATAATACTAATAATAAATAACAAATGTCAAGAAATATCAAATACAATTTATACATTTATCTCTAAGGAAATCGTCAATAGAATAATAACATTTCTCAGTTAAGAGTTTTTTCAGCTTATTTTGAAATAACCCGCTAGACAACAGTCTCCAACTTTGTGGTAATTTGTTATATATGTTTGAAGCCATACAACATACACTTTTGGATATTAGTGTTGTTTTTGGCTTTTGTACGTAGACTTTATGTTTATCTCGTCTATTGCGAATAATTATATCTGAAACTTTTGGAAATAATATAGGATTATTTTTTACAAACATTACACTTTCATATATATACAGCGATGGGAACATCAGCAATTTATATTTTTTAAAACATGGCAAACAAGATTCTTGTGCATTGACCTTAAACATTGCTCGAATGCACCTTTTATGTGACTTAAATATAATATTTGCGTCCGTTGAATTCCCCCAAAAGATAATTCCATATCTAATATTAGAGACTATGAGACCATGGTATGTTATAAGTAGTGTCTAAATACTTATCTGGGGAGCTATTTTATACAATGCATAAGCAGCACTATTTATTTTTTTAGACAAATGTTCAATATGATATTTCCTTTCCAATCTAATTTACTATCTATGTTAAGTCCTAGGAATTTAGTCATGTCAACGTCTTCAATTTTATTATTGTCATAGGTTCCGTCAGGATAATTGGAAGCAGCTGTATTGCGTTGTCGAAAATGAATTATTTTAGTTTTACTTAAGTTAATTTTTAAATTATTGTTTTTTAACCAATTAATAATTAAATTTAAAGTTGTTAAAATGTCATTTTTATAATTGTCAGTATTTTCACATTTAATTGTTACAGTACTGTCATCAGCAAACAATGTCATAGCATAGTCACCGAGCAAAACCTTGCAGACCGAGTTCGGTATATCATCCGTTCGAAAATTTTCGATGATACCGAACTCGAACGACTAAGACGTGAGACTGTTCCGTCTTCGAATGAAAATGCGGTAATAGAGGATGCCGCTCCACAAAGTGCAACTCGTGCAGGTGTGAATGCTGCCGTGGACCTTCTTGTTACCGTAGATTCAGACGAGCGGGGAACAGTCGCCCAAGATGCAGAGCAAATAAGGAGCATATTGGAAGAGGCGGTTAAGGAAATTCGCAAAATGCCTCTCGAAAGCCGACCACGACTCCCCCGTATAATTTTAAGCAAGCGCAATTGATCTGTCGTGAGGGCCCTGAACCCGATTCTGAGTACTTTTTTGGAAACCTCTGCGATACGATTCTTTTTGGCGCTGCATTGGCAGTCTGCCGTACTAGTTAAACTTCCCACAGCTGGAAGCGCTACTAAGCAACGTAGCGCTATCCCAGCGTGGAGACGGTGAATCGAGGAACGTATCGCAGAGGCAAGGACCCTCATTGGCAGGCTCATAAGCTTCAGGTCGGGCAATATTAGGCCGTGGATTGTGCGCTCCATAAGGATGGCGTTCGCTGGGACTAATATTAACCTGTCCCAGCCAGGTATAACGCAAAAGCTGACAGGTCGCATAGACGACCTGAAGCAAAAAATTGCAGCTTGTGGGAAGCGGATTAGGCGGTATACCGAGAGGTCAAAGCGGTATAACTAGAATCGTCTCTTTCAAAGTGACCAAAAGAGACTCTATAAATCATTGGAGCGCTCAGAAATGGTAGTGGCGGGCCAAGGACCTGATCAGGCTGACACAGTCACCTTCTAGCGTAGCCACTGGTCAGAGCCCGCAAACCACAGCGAGGGCTCCTGGATAGAAATCGTGGCGAGAAAAAGTGCAGATATTACACCCATGGACCCCGTCGTCATAACACCTGAAGACGTAGCTGAGGCGGTCCGTAGTGCCCCGAACTGGAAAATTCCGGGGCTCGACGGGCTGCATCACTACTGGCTAAAGGGGTTCGTGGTGTGTCACGCTGTGCTCGCCAAACAGTTTCAAGAACCTCTTGAACAGAAGTCGCTCCCGAGTCTCTTTACTACTGGGGTCACACATTTGGTGCCAAAAGATCAGGTTACCACATACCCGAGTAAGTACCGCTCCATCACGTATCTACCCACCATTTATAAGACACTGACATCTATTCTGAGCACGAGAATCACCCGACACATTAATGTGAATAGGATCATGTCGCGTGCTCAGAATGGATGTCGAGGCGGTGGTCGTGGGACCAAGGAACCACTCCTCATCGACGCAGTCATCGGCAAGGTGGTTAAACGCAACCGTCGGAACTTCTCTGCTGCTTGTATAGACTACAGAAAGGCGTTCGACTCGGTGCCCCATACATGGCTTGGGAGGGTCCTTGAACTGTACAAAGTGGACGATACAGTAAGAGCCTTGGGTACTGTATGGGGCGGTGGAGTACGACCCTTTGTCATCTAGGTGAGCGGATGACGGCTGCGGAACACCGGATTAGGATACGACGGGGTATTTTCCAGGGCGACTGTTTGAGCCCAATATGGTTTCTCCCGGAATCCTCTCAGCACGCTACTGTAGGGATCAGGGAGGGGATTTCAGCTTCGGAAGGAAGGGACAAGGGTGACCCACCTTTTCTACATGGATGACCACAAGCTATTCGCCTCGGGCCGCTCCCATTTGGTGGATTGCTTAGAATCACCTGGGATTTTAGCAATTTTATCAGGATGAGGCTCGGGACGGATAAGTGTGCAGTTATCCACGTTGAAAGGGGCAAGGTCTATACTCAAAGCCTATACCCAAAAACTCTAATCCTATGAAAATGAAGGATATACGCCCAATAAGTATTATTCCCTGTACATCTAAAATCTTGGAGAAAGTCGTGGCTGATCAGATAAGAATACACCTAGTAACTAACAGTATACTCCCTAGTCTCCAGTCAGATTTCAGAAAACACCATAGTACTTCAACCGCTATGACAACAATTGTCGACGATATATTATCAGATCAGGACAGTGGTAAAGGCACGATTTTGGTATTGCTTGACTTTTCTAGAGCATTTGACTGTCTTAATGTGTCACTGCTTTTATCTAAATTGCATTACTATGGTTTTGACGTAACTGCGATAAAATGGTTTGAAAGAAAAGCAAGTACAAATATGTGGTGAAAGAGGGTTGCCAGTCTTTTCAGATATTCACGATGTCAAACGTGGTGTTCCGCAGGGATCCATCTTAGGACCTATCTTGTTTGCAGTAGTATTGCACGGATATCACAAACCATATTAAACATTGCAAATATCATGTGTACGCGGACGATACGCAGATTTATATACCTTGTAAGCCAGAGGATTATGAAACAGCAGCGGGTAAATTAAACGATGATCTTGAAAGTATTGCCGCGTGGTCAGAGTCGAATGCATTAGTCCTTAATGGAAGTAAGTCTAAATACTCGATTCTAGGTACGGCTAAACAAATTAGAAAAATTGCGAAACATGAACCTAAGGTAACCATAAGAGACGAACAAATCGAACGTGTGACTGAGGCCAGAAACTTGGGTTTGATAGTGGATGATTCGCTACGCTTTGAAGGTAATAATAATAATAATAAATATCTTCACGCAATTCCCAATACAGGGGTAGACAGAGGTCAAGACTAGACACTTAAGTCCCTTTGACCCACCTTCCACCGAAGATATTTTCGGGACAACGTGACGGGTGGTGAACCCGTCGCCGCCTTTGTGTCCAAGCCAACGATGTAATTCGTACATAGGTTTTAGAAAAACCCATTGGTACGAGCCCGCCACCTGGGGATCGAACTCGGGTCTCATGACTCCAAATTCCGACCACCCAACCACTCGGCTATCGTGGCTTTGAAGGTCATATATTAAATACTGTAAGAAAATGCTTCTATAGGCTTAAAGTATTATATCAAATCAAAAATTTTATAAATACTGATATGAGGATCAGACTGTGTGATTCTATAATCCTTTCAAAATTTAACTATATGGACATAGTGTATGGCCCACGTCTACTTGTTCGTAGTCAGAAGTTAATACAGCGAGTGACAGAATGCTTGTGCGAGATTTTGTTTCACAATACCTGCATGCGCACACGTAACGCCTTACTTAAACAAACACAATACACAAAAAATGCCGTATCGGCGAGAACACCACCTAGCAACATTTCCCTTTGGTTTAATTAAATACAATGTACCTCCTTATCTCTTACAAAATTAGTGTGCGCGCGAAGTAAATACAAAAATCACTCGTGCATCTTGTTACTCTCTATCCGTTCCTCACCATCGTACCATTGATTTTCGAGGAAGTTTTAAATAGTCTGCCTCTGAGTGCCTGAAAACATTAAACGCATTTAAAACAAAATATAAAAGTCACCTTATTACTATTCAAAAGGCGAAGGCGGTTGCCTAAATACTCACTAACCTATATGTTTGCAGACACGTGGCTGACGGGCAGGGTTATATTTTATTGGAAAGCAAATTAGAGTGCAGATTATTACCTCCTTGAGTGAATTCTGAAATTATATATAAATTATCATTTAGTAGCATAAGCAATAATGATGGTATTTACACTTTTTCAATGAAGATATATTGTTGTTGTTTACATACCTGTGATAAAATATTTTAGATGTGTACGAATTATAGGTCTTCGTTTGTCTTTAATTGTTATTTTTGTTGATTTTGTTAAATATATATACTCAAGATGTTTATACTGTTTGATCACGGTGTGGTGTATTAGTGCAATAAGTTTTTCTTTCTTTCTTTCTAAATAAGCCTGATATCGTGTTGATGGACCGGGCACAGTCAGGGATTTTTTTGGTGGACATTACCATCCCGTATGACGAGAACCTCGAGAAAGTCGAAACAAAAAAAAGACGAAATATCTGGACCTGCCTCACGAGGTGACCGACATGTGGGGTGGGATGCCCGCTGAAATTATAGTTA
Organism: Sericinus montela; assembly: GCA_029286605.1. Taxonomy (NCBI): domain Eukaryota; kingdom Metazoa; phylum Arthropoda; class Insecta; order Lepidoptera; family Papilionidae; genus Sericinus; species Sericinus montela. The sequence continues at coordinate 3,060,523 of JAGSMR010000003.1, forward strand.
TAGTTGTTTCTGCGAATGGGTTAATCCCAGTCAGCCTCTCTGAACATCTGAGGCGACTGGGACTCCATGACGGACCGCTCCGAGCTCAAATGCAGAAGGCGGTGCTTCACGATACAGCCCGCTTCGTCCGCCGATTTCTCTCCCTGTCGCCTTAACCCTCGGCCGTCTGGTCTCCCCTGTCGAGGGCTTCCGTTTGGTTGGGTCTTAATATTTGTTTATTATTTTTATGTATTAGGATTTATTACATGTATATTTTGTAATACTTTATTTATTTTATTTTATTTTATGTATTTTTATGATTATGTGTATAAAACCCAACCAGACGAGAAAATATAACAAATACCCCAAATAAGGTTACAAAATAAATTATATGTCATGTCGATCTTTCATATTATTCATTTTATTTTACAATTAATTATTATATGCAATTTTATCATGCAGTGTAATATATGTCTCATAATACAAAACTCTCTATCTGCTATGTAATCTTATTTTTTCTATTATAATTTACGTTTCAAGTTTAAAAAATCGCCCACAGAGTAAAAATATTTTTCAATCAACCAGGTCTTAAGCACATACCTGAATTTTTTAATATTAAGCTTTTGAATCTCATTTGGTAGATTGTTGTAAATTTGAACCGCCATTGTATAACTACTTCTGACGCACATCTCAGTTTTACATGGGGGCAACCTTATCTGATAGGGAAATCTTGAATATAGTCTACTTACATCTTGGTTTGTGGTAAATAAATGTGTTTGCGTTTTAACAAAATTGCAAACTTCGAAAATGTAGAGACTTGGAACACTCAGAAGTCCACGCGGTAACATCACATATAGCACGAATACACTGTTTTGGCCCTATAAAAACTATATTTATTTTTATGAGTAGCCCCATAGTACAATGCCATATCTTAAGCACGATGCAACATAACCGTGATACACTTCTAGTGCCGTACTTTTATTACTTATTTTGGTAAGGCGCCATAGAGCGTATACAAAACGATTAATTTTCCTGCATATCTCATCAATTTGAGGCTTCCATGTCAGTTTATCATCCAAAAGGATTCCTAAAAAGAGAGTTTCATTTACTTCATTAAGTGATTCAGAATCGTATTTTAATTGGATTTTGTTCTTGGAACCACTTCGGTTATGAAATTGTATATATTTTGTTCTTTTTTTTTACATTTACTCTTAGAGTGTTTACTTTTAGCCATTCTATAATGCAGTGTACAGTACTATTTAATCTAATTTCAATTTCTTTGAAAACCATGATGGACTTAAAGGTACCAAGACTGGCTGAACTTTGAGGAAAAATGGCCGGTTCAAGGATACCGCACCATCTGAGCTCACTCGGCACTTTAATATTACTCCTTAACACTACATGTCAATGTTTTATGAACGCAAAATTCTGAAACATTCTTCATAATTATAACCAATTTTCAATTTTTTTTAAATTCTTTATTTACTCCTTAAGTGGTAGTATTATTATTTATAATGCAAATAAAAGTAAGTAACATATGATTTTCATTAAGTAAAATGTAACTATAGTTACTTACAAAGGGAAGTCGATAAGTATACAATAATTGTCAACATGATTTTATAATTTCGGTATTACTTAAATATTCATAGTGTAAAATCGAGGTTTAATGTAATATATTTAAATAGACTGATTAATAATTAAATAGACTGCAAATCAAATTAAAAAGCTTTTATAGGAGGATCTAAAAATATTTATTCATATTAAACTAAAAAAAATATCTTCACGCAATTCCCAATACAGAGGGTAGACTGAGGTCTAGTCTAGACAATTAAGTCCCTTCGACCCACCTCCCACCGCAGATATTTTCGGGACAACGAGACAGGTGGTGAGCCCGTCGCCGTCTTTATGTGCATATTAAAAGAATACAATAAAAAAATACATGCCAAGAACACATTACATAAGCTTATTTTAATACTTACGAGCGACGTTATTCTACTATCGTTTTCAACTAATGGCATGTAGATTGTAAAGAAACAATGTTACACATATAAATCGCAACATAACACTGTGACCTGCACATTTATGTGCTTTTACTGTTTATGCAATGTAAGATCTTTAAAATGAGTATTGTTACTACAACTAAACTAGAAAGTTCACATGCATTACCGTAGTTTGAATCCTGTTAAAGCGATATAAATATACCATAACATAATTAAAAAAAAAAATATATATATATATATATATATATATATATATATATATATATATATATATATATATATATATATATATATATATATATATATATATATATATATATATATATATATATATATATATATATATATATATATATATATATATATATATATATATATATATATATATATATATATATATATATATATATATATATATATATATATATATATATATATATATATATATATACATATATATTTTAACACGATTACCGGTCTACATAATAATGATGTGCGAAGCATGTAATCGTTCTGTAAAAAAAAAGAAATACTTTTATGCTCAGGATGCAAGAAGGATTTCATTATCAATGTGTAAACATGCTACCATCTTTCTATAAGCAAAATATTACAGATTTAAAAGATCATGGAAATGTCCTACTTGCATGAATATCACTAGAAGAAATGATGAAAATGTGATAATACTCCGGCTAGGGCAAGGTTTTCACGAACATCGCCCTCATCTTTGGATGAAGCAACATTTACCCTGAGTCTCATAATAATCCTGAAATTCTAGATAATCAGGAACATACGGAATCAATGAACTCACAGTTAAACTCACTCCTCCTGCTGCCTTATCGCACTCGTCCGGTAACCCCGTGACATTGCAACAGCTGAGTGCCCTTCTTGACACTAAATTCGAGGGCATGAAGTTTTCGCTTATGCAAGACATCAACCTTTTGATGAAAAACAAATAGACGATTTAAAGGATGACTTTACGCGAACAACAGATTTTTTGTCGTCACAACAAGTAGATCTACAAAATAATATAGAAGAGACGAACATAAAAATTAAAAACCTTGAAAAGCAAAAGCAGGAACTTCAGTCTGAACTGTTTAATACTCAAAACCGGTTGAATATTTTAGAAAAAGCGTCAAGATGTCTGAATATAGAAATACAATTAGTTCCTGACAGACGAAATGAGAACAAACTCTTATTAGTAAAGAAACTTCTTGAAATGATCAAAGCCCCTATTGCCGATACAGACATCCGAGCAGTGCGTCGAACAGCCAAACTGAATCCTCAATCGAATCGTCCACGCAATATTTTAGTGACGCTGTCTTCAGAAAGGCAGCGAGACACAATTATATCCGCATTCAAAAGGTATAATAAAGAAAACAAAAGCAACCCTCTGAATACGGTAATCTTAGGTATTTCAGGCGACAAACACCCAATATATGTCGTAGAACATCTTTCACCCCATTTAAAAAGTCTACACGCCGATGCTAGAAAATTTGCCAAAGACCGAAATTATAAATACGTGTGGGTCAAATACAACCGTATATTTATAAGGAAAGACGAGACATCTTCTGCTATCAATATTAAAGACAGTAACAGTTTAAGCAAGTTATTGTAGCTTTTTATAACATTTTTTCTTTCTTTCCTCACATTAAAACAATTTGTGCTTTTATTTCATATTATTAATTTATAATGTTAGTCTATTATCAAAATGTTAATCGTATACGATCTAAATTAGATAAATTTTACCTCAATGTCCTTAATTGTACTTATGATATTCTCTGTTTAACTGAAACTAATTTAAATAGTGGTACTTTTGATGCTAAAATAATTGATAGTCGCTATAATTTATTTCGTAGAGATAGAATATCGACAAATATAAGAAAGACTGATGGAGGAGGAGTTTTAATCGCAGTAAAAAGCAAATAGTAGCTATCAGACAAACCTCCTGGGAAAGTAGTGTTGAAGATGCCTGGATAAGTTTATTGCCAAAGCACACCAAGGAACCATTATTGCACATTTGTGTGTGCTACTTACCAGGTCATTTATCATATTCTGATATAACACAGTATTTTAAAAATTTACATAAAGTTCTTTGGAGTATACCGGCTGACGACATAGTTTTAATAGTGGGCGATTTTAATATACTTGGCTTGTTATGGTCTTCATCGCCAAACTCAAACAACATGACAGCTAATGTTACAGGTGATACTAGATCTAAATTTGTTTCTGCAGCTCTTCTTGAGCTTATGTCCCTTTTCAATTTAGGGCAATTCAATAAGATTAAAAATCATAACAACCGAACTCTAGATCTTGTACTATCTAATTGTTACAATGTTATGACTGATGAAGCAGATCCTATGTCGAAGCTAGATATGCATCATCCTGCCCTTTCAATAGAATTAATTAATTATAACAATCGTAAGATTATCACGTACAATAATTTCGAGAAATTAAATTTTAATAAATGTGAATACAATCGAATTAAATTAGAGCTTAATGAGGTCAACTGGCACTCTGTACTCTCATATGATGACGTCGAGAAAAATTTAGATGCCTTTTATCACACACTCAATGATATCATACGTAAATATACTCCTTTCATTAAATATAAAAATCATTCACATCCTTCTTGGTTTTCTGTGCCGCTAATAAAATGTTTAACTGAAAAAAACAAATATCACAAACTTTATAAAAAGTTCGGGAACCCTAGGGATTATGACACCTTTGCGCTGTTACGTTCTAGATGTAAAAAGCTAATGTCTTCTTGCTATAATTCTTTTCTGTCTGTTACAGAAGAGTCTTTAAGAAATAACATAAAAAAATTCTGGAGATTTGTTCATAATAAAAATATGTAAAAGATTCACCTCAAGTAATGACATACGGCTCACTCTCTGCGTCAAGCGATGGTGAAATATGTGAGTTATTTTCTAAATATTTCGGTTCTGTTTATGAGGACTCTTGCACTGATAGTCAATTATGTATTACGCAATTATCGCCTAGCACTCTTGCAACAATAAATGTAACGGTAGGTGCTGTAAAATCTAAATTAAAATTACTAGATATTAACAAAGGTGCGGGGCCCGACGGTATACCGCCTAAATTTCTCAAATCGTATGCGGATGAGTTGACGATGACTCCTTTGACGATGTTATTCAATCAATCTTTACATTTGGGTATTTTTCCATTACTGTGGAAAACTGCATACATTATCCCCGTACATAAATCTGGCGAAAAATCGAAATGTGAAAATTACCGGCCCATAAGCATTCTTTCTAGTATTGCTAAAATATTCGAGTCCACTGTCTATGAATATTTTTATTTTCATTTCCAGCCTATACTATCGCAATCACAGCATGGCTTTCTCAAAAACAAATCTACAATAAGCAACTTGCTGGAATATAAGAACTACTTGTGCAATGCTTTCTCCAAACGTGGTCAAGTAGACTCCATATATACCGATTTTTCGAAAGCATTTGATAAGGTTCCACATGACTTACTGTGCTCCAAGCTGAAATGGTATGGTATACAGGGTAGCTTACTTCGCTGGGTACAATCTTATCTATTACATCGAAGTCAATTGGTAGATCAATTAGAGGGTTTATGTCTTCCCCAGTCACAATTACCTCAGGGATTCCACAATGTTCCCATCTCGGCCACTCCTTTTAATATTTTTATTAATGATCTGGTTGAACACCTTACTTGTCCAAGTTTACTCTATGCTGATGATTTGAAAATTTTAACCTTATTCGAGATAAGAAAGACTCGGACTTACTCCATGATAACTTAAGGTTCATTGAGACTTGGTGTAGGAAAAACAAAATGTACCTAAATGTAAAAATGCTTCATCATATCTTTTACTAATAAAAGGCGGAAACAAGATTTCTCGTATTCCTCGATGGACAAATTCTGCAACGTCGGACCGTAGTTAAAGATCTGGGTGTCTTATTTGATGATAAATTAACTTTTGCGAGCATTATAATGAAATAATTAACAAATCATACCAATTAATAGGGTTTATTTTTCGTTCGGCTAAAGGATTCAAATCACAACAAAGTTGCCTCAATTATATTATAGCCTTGTAAGAAGTTTCTTAGAATACGGATCTATAATTTGGTCACCACACTACGAGATTCATAAAATAGAATTGAGGGAGTTCAAAAGAAATTTCTAAAGATATTAAGCTATAGAATGGGCCTTGGTCGAAAATTAAACTCGTACGAAACGAGACTCAGATATTTTGAAGTAACCTCTCTAGAAAATCGACGTAAACGGCAAGATCCCTTTACACTACACAAAATCATCCATTCCAGCATAAACACTCCTACCCTTCTCGCGCAATTGGATCTAAATACAAGATACCAAACACGTTATCCAAAACCATTTCAGCTAAACTGTTACAGTAATAACACAGATTATATAATAATTTAGCCTCCGATCTGGACATTTTCAATACTCGTTATGAAAAATTTAAGAAGTCGACTATCAAATTATTACAGTAACTCACTATTGGTAATTGTATGTGTACAATATGAAAATGTGTCTGTATGTGTGTATGTATTTTTTTAAAGTAAGTGTGTGCGCAGTTGTAATTATAAGTTTTCTCTATGTACAATAAATAGTTAATATATGTTATCGCGCTTGTAAACCATGCTGTGTACATATACGTTGGTTTATAATCTAGTTATTACAATAGTAAATAAGTAAGTAAAGTCTCAATCACGATTGTAAACTCTTTTATATACCATAATAAACTAAATATATATATATATATATATATATATATATATATATATATATATATATATATATATATATATATATATATATATATATATATTTATATATATATATATATATATATATATATATATATATATATATATATATATATATATATATATATATATATATATATATATATATATATATATATATATATATATATATATATATATATATATATATATATATATATATATATATATATATATATATACACTGACAGTGTCGGTTTGATCTGGTCCTTGACCTGCTCTACCTTTGTTCGGTCGCTCCAGAGATTTATAAAGTCTCTTTTGGTCACTCTGAAAGAGGCGGTTCTGATGCAAGCAAGCCGTCCTCTCTGTATATCGCCGAATCCGCTTCCCCAAGCAGCGATCCTTTGCTTCAGGTCGTCTATGCGCTCCGTCAGTTTCTGCATAATATCCGGCTGGGACAAATAGATGTTGGGCCCAGCGAACGCCATCCTGACGGTACGCACAATTCTAGGCCTATGGTTACCCAACCTGAATCTTAACAACCTGCCAATGATGGCCCTAGTCTTTGCGATACGGTCCCTAATTCTTCGTCTTCACGCTGGGATATCGTCACTTTGTCAAGTGGCACGACCATGTGTGGGAACTTTGGCGCCTACTATGCGGCATACTGCCAGTACAGCGCCAAAAAGAATTGTGTCAGTATCGCAAAGATCCCGGCTAGCTTCCAGATGGGTCACCAGCATTGGGTTTAGAGCCCTCACGACAGATCGATTCCGCTTGAATAATCCCACTCATTTACCGAGGCACGGCAGTAACACCTCTTGGCAAGGTGCAGACTGATTGCGCCGAAGCAACAGTACTTATACTGCTACCCCGGTGGGCGATGGGTTCGTCAGTTCCCTACGCCTTAGTATATATTATTATTATAATTATAATTTAAAGCTGATCTCGTGGCGTTGTACTAAAAATATAAGCTACTATTTCTTCATTAAATAGTCAAACTTAATGTTTGATCAATTTAAAATAAAACTATTTTTGGATTTTATCGCGTTTTAAATTCGTTTTTTACTAACTATTTTAATTTCCCGACGTTTCGGATGCTTTTCAGTATCCGTGGTCACGGGGAGACTGAGGTCTTGAACATCCCACAGTCACAGCTACCTTCGGCTACCGTCAACTTTATTTATTAATTTTGGATCCGATTTACGCAGAATGTGCTCACTGTATCTTGAGGTCTTGCAGTGGTATGCTTGGTCTTGGATTTAATTTTATTAATGACTGGATCCCAAGCAGGTGGTAGTACCCAACCATCTTCTCTATTGAAATAAGAATGTTTTTTAATTTCAATAGCCTCACGGATCATCCTGGGTAGGAATTGGTGTTCTTTCGCGAGGATATGTGGCGTGTCAAATCTGACATAATGGTTGGGCCCATCTAGAATGTGATCACAGACTGCAGACTTCCTAGAGCGTCTATGTTTAACATCAGCCATGTGTTCTTTAACGCGATTTTTTTATAGATCTTTTTTTTTATAAATCACGATAGCGGAGTGGTTGGGTGGTCGGAATTTCGAGTCACGAGAACCGAGTTTGATCCTCAAGTGGGTCTCGGTCTCGGGTTTTTCTAAAAAAAAAACTATTTACAAATTATATCGTTGGCTTGGACATAAAGACGGCGACGGGCTCACCACCTGCCACGTTGTCCTGAAAATATCTTCGGTGGAAGGTGGGTCGAAGGGACTTAAATATCTAGACTAGACCTTTGTCTACCCCTGTATTGGGAATTGCGTGAAGATATTTTATTTTTATTTTATTTTATTTATATTTTGTTCGTCCTATGTAAGAGGTACCACATTCGCAGTCAAGCTTGTACACTCCTGCATCTTCCAGAGGGATATTACACTTAACAGATGGTAAGAACTGACTAATCTTTCTCGGAGGCTTGTAAAATGTCTTAATGGAAGCTCTTTTGAGGATATAGCCAATCTTGTCAGTGACTCCTCCGATGTATGGTAACACAGCAGGCATTAGTTCGACCGTGGCCGGCTTCACTCGGTGAATGTGATGTATGTGCGGAACCCGAAGCTTGTTGTCGTGCAGAACTTGCTTGACGTGCTGAAGCTCGGCGTCCAAGTGTTTACTGTCACAGATCCCTAGTGCTCTCTGAAACAAAGATTTACCCACGGTAGATAGCTCTGATGGATGGTGGTGAGATTCACCGTTTAAGTAACGATCAGTATACAGTGTGGCTTAAGGATTGTGTGTTGTCAGGATTCCGAATCACTAGAACATCTAGGAAAGCTAAGGAGTTATTTGCCTCTGACTCCATAGTGAATTGAATTTTGGTGTGGATGGAGTTAAGATGATTCAAAAATGCAGTAAGTTTATCTGAAGGTAAGATTGTGAAGGTGTCATCTACGTACCGCTTGTAGAACCGTGGCTGAACAGTTGCAGTAAGAAGGAGTTTCTCCTCAAAGTCCTCCATGAATATATCGGCGACAATGAGAGATACAGGCGAGCCCATCGCAACTCCGTCCACTTGCATGTAAAACTCTTCGTTCCACAACAGATAACCAGATGTCAAGCAATGTTTTAGTAAGTCTGCATATTCAGGTGGCATGTTGTTCTCTGTTAGTTTCCTAGATACTATTGAGATGCATTCTTAAACATTCTATCAGTAGTCAATGGCATTTCCCTTCTAAGGCTTTCCCCTTAGATTTTAATAGAAAACTATTACATATAAAGATTATTTTTAACAAGTTAAGAATATTTACTTATATATTTATTAATTACTATGACACATAAAAAATAAATCTTCACGCCATTCCCAATAAAAGAGTAGATAGAGGTCTCGACAATTAAGTCTTTTCGTTCCACCTTCCTCCGAAGATATCGATGACACAATATATTTAAAATAAAAATACATGTGAGCCCTAGCTCCTGAACCAAAGGTAAGTACTTCAATAGCTAGTGCCTTCCAAAGCAATCCTTCAATATATATTTACTATACAAAAAACAATTAGGTATTACAAACAATTAGATATTGGCTGGATTGCTGAGAAGAAATAAAGCTTCATACAGTAATATAACATGTATATGTGTGTAACATTTTCCGTGATCGCAAAGTTGTTCTATTTCAGATGAAATGTTTGTCATGAATTAGTCATTTTTTACAATATGTATAGATCATTAATATGCATAACAAGAAAAAATAAGAAATATATCCTTTTGTACGAAAGAAACATGTTATTCAATTAAACATTACTTACAAAATCTAATATGATGTTTCGTAAACATTTTGTAGAATAATTACTGAATTAGGAAGACGTTTTCTCATACTTATTTTGCCCACAAATACAATTACTTAACAGCATACAGCGAATAATATACAACTTACGAATATGACGAAAATGTGATCTCTCCGTAAAATGCTCGGTATTACCTAGGCCAACTGAAAGCGAAACGAAGAAATTCGCAAAATGGTAGGTGCAAAAGATGATCTTATCACTAATAAGAGTTTTACTGTTGGTCCTCTGTCTACTACAGTAGTAGGAAAAGGGCGAAGATAATTATTTACAATATAAATTTATTTAAAATGACGTATTTCCCATGTATAAATTTTCCCATACATTACACTTTCTCAGATATATTACAAGTTTTTTGAGTACTGAGAGTTATTTACAATATAAATTTATTTAAAATGACATATTTCCCATGTATAAATTTTCCCATATATTACACTTTCTCAGATATATTACAAGTTTTTTGAGTACAGAGATCTGGTGTCTTAAGTTTGATGTCCGGAAGGGTTAATAAAGCAAATTATTAGTCTCAGAACATTGGTGTTTAAGTCCCCTTCCAAATTTCTGATTAGATACCACAAGTGCTTTATCTACTTACATTGGGACCAGAGCAATATTATGTAAAGTTGTCCCTATTTTTTTTATTTATCTGTTATTTACTTATGTAATCTACCTAAACATGAATTTTAAATATTTAATTACTTAATTAATGTAAAATCTTTCTAGAAGCAATTAGCAATGCCTTGTGCGGAAATATTATTATTCGCCTTGAAATTATTTTTCTAGCTTAATTTATACAATGTAAATTGTTTGATAACCGTTTCCATGGTCATTTTCGTTTCCCTCAATTATCTTAGCGTTTTTCAAGCGAGAAAAAATACTTTTGTTAGTATTTATTGAGAATATTGTGTATGTTATACAAAGTGAACGCTCAGCAAAGAATTTGCAATCATGCCCGTAGATTTTTCCGGCTTATCCAAATGTATTTCTGACATTTAAAAAAGTCAAGATAGCCAAGTGGCTGAGTGATTGGACTCCGAGCTCAACCCCCAAGACTCCAATCAAAGAGTTTTTTTAAAAAACTTATGTACGATTTATATCGTTTGTTTGGATTATGTCCAGCATACGGCGGGGAGCTAACCACTGTCACGAAATCCTAAAAATGTCTTCGGTGGAAGGTGGATTGTCTCGATCTCTGTCTACCCCGGTATTGGGAATAAAAATACAACAAGAAATAGAAGATTTGCAAATTTTTTTGGCTATTGTAGGGTAGTATTGTATTCTATGTTTTGTTGTCTATTGTAGTCGTCGTCTTTAAAAAATGCTTTTTTATATTTTAATTTAGAAAATTTAATTAGTAAAGATGATACGATCGATATACGATATTTTTTAATGATAGTAAATTAGCTATTATTAAAATAATGTCGGCTTGGACATAATGACGGCGATGGGCTCACCACCTGTCACGAAAATATCTTCGGTAGAAGGTGGGTCGAAGGGACTTAATTGTCTAAACTAGACCTCTAGAACTAGGACAGCGTATACCTATATGTTGAAGTTAACTGAAGTCACTGGATATGATTATTGGATGATTACATGCTTATGAAAAGTACTTAAATGGCTAGTTGCATCTCCTTTCGCATATATGAAAGAAAGAAAGAAAGAACTATTTATTTGATATACACATTTACAAAAGAAACTTATAAGATAATTACATGATTATTTTAACATGTGGTATACCAAATAGGACTCCAACTCAGCGTAATGCTGCAGAGACTGCAGCGCTGGTTTTCAGTTGGAACCTTGGAGTGACTTCACAAACGAGTCAGAGAGCGACCATATATTATTTACTGCCCTTTTCCATTCTCAATACCAACAATACATTATATATTCATTACCATATATGCTTAAATATACACAAAAATCTATAAATGAGAACAAAATGACAAAAAAAAAACTCAATAAATTATTATTTAATATAAAAGTATTCATCAGCCATTAAATCACCAGTTACCCTGCTAAATTAACATATTTAAATATACACATTCATACATATACATACATACATACATACATATACATAACTACACACATATATATATATATATATATATATATATATATATATATATATATATATATATATATATATATATATATATATATATATATATATATATATATATATATATATATATATATATATATATATATATATATATATATATATATATATATATATATATATATATATATATATATATATATAAATAAATAAATAATGTGTATTTCCAGTGTGCGAATGTATTGTATTTGTTGTGCCAAAAAGAAGAATTTTAATTTATTTTTAAAACTATTTAATGTCTTCAATGACCGAATTGGCGGTATATTAGTGTCAAGCGTTGCGCTATGATAATCAATTCCTTTTTTTAAGAGATGTAAACCAATTCTGGACTTTTAAACAACTGATAACGGTATCCAAAAATTAAGTTGGAAGTTGCAGTGAAGGAAGCATAGTTTCCAAAACATTGCGCCAACGCGCCAGTGGCATAAGAAAATGAGAGACTTAAAACTCCGTGTGGGGCACAATATCTCGGAGGTAATAAGTAACGACGGCACAGCACAGGTCGCGGTTTCGCTTCCCGCCTGTGTCCTTTGTTTTTAATGTCCTAATAAATCCTATTATTAAAAATAACGCTACTCAGAGAGAAAGCCCAATGAGTTCCTTATCTGTAATTTCTATTCATTAATCATTCAATCAGATAATCTTTTCATACTACCACAAGACAGGACAGTAAATTCCGCAATTTAAATCTTTACTTATTTCCTGTACCGAGGTAGGCAGAGGTCTAAACAAAGATATGCTTTTCGATCCACTGTTGACCCCAGATAATTTGGGTCAACGTGACAAGTGGTGAGTCCATCGACATCTTAATGTCCAAGCAAACGGTACAATACATATACATCACACATATAAATATTTATTTATAACATATGAACGGCCATGGCTTTTTACAAACATTCATATTCATCACACAAATCACAAATGTTTGCCGATTCGAACCCATTGTAGGCTTAAATAAGCTTCAAAGGCAGAGAGATTACAAACTATCAGGGTATCAGGATGTAGTAAATTACTAAAAATAAAATAAATAAATATTTTCACGCTATTCTCAAATACAGAGTAGACAGAGGTCTAGACAATTAAGTCGTTTGGACCCACCCTCCATCGAAGATATTTTTGGGATAATGTGACAGATGGTGAGCACGTCAGCCTCTTTATTTCCAAGCTAAGGATATAAATCGTAAGTAAGTTTTTGAAAAAAATCGGAGTCTTGGGGATCGAGCTCGAATTCCGATCACTCAACCACTCGACTATCGTGGATCTTATTATTTATTGGTGCAAAATAACTAAATTTCACTGGAAGGAAGTCGCGGCCAACACTTCAGAATAAATTATAATCACCTCCATAACCATAAAAACATAGTCACATCATTATATATCATCATAAATAAAACGAAGTCGTTTTATTTATAATGACAAATCAAACATTATTTAGTATGCTTATAATATTCAACGGATTAACACGTCTTGATCTGAAATAAAAAAATGGATTCAATACCTGCAGATGTTATACTTAAATTTAGAGAAGATACGTTTGAAAGTGTTCGTAAGGACTACGATTTAGATAAACCAGGAGTATTAGACTAAGCTATAGATTTACTGGATGATTGGGTTAAGAAACAAGATCATTTTGCGAGAAAAGATTTCCGTAAGTATTATTTTATAATTTTTACAGTTCACATAATTGGCCACCAAGTCACCACCAGTCCAGGGACCAGAAGGACATATTTTATATTAAATACTCTATTATTATGCAATTTTTTGATTTTTAAAGCATGTTTATGCTGAACTTTTATGTGATTGAATTAAAGAGAAAAAAGTTAAAATTTCAACTGACACGGGCGGGATTCGAACCCACGACCTTCGCCGGGTTAACTCTGTATTCTCTCTTATTACTTGTGCCTTGTTTATTGGTATAGGCGTCATCTATTATCCCTTTTGCAAGTGACAATTTGATATTCCTGACTTTTCAGTTAGGAATTATCAATACGATTACGCCAACTTAATTTTCATTATGCAATTTCATTGATTTTTAAAGCATATTTATGTTGAACTTTTATGTGATTAAATAAAAGAGAAAAAAGTTTTTGTAAGATAAAATTTTTTTCTCTTTAATTTACTCTATTGTTGTTATATTACTAACTACAAATAAAAGTTACTAATTATAAATAAGTCTCATTTACTTAATACTAATTTTCTTTTACAGCAAGAGATTACTTAGAGAAAATGATTATTGCCGGGAAAGGATCAATAGAACGTGCAAAGAAAAAGTTAGATGCAGTATGCTCTCTAAGGACCTTGATGCCTGCATTCTATAAAACTATGGATTTTAAAACTGAATATAAGGATTCAAAAGCTTTGTAAGTTTTTTGTTTAAAAAATTTAGTTTAGATTAATTTATTTCTTTAATTATTTTCGAAAGGACAGGTCACATGTCGTTCTTATGGTTCACCATACATAAGACAAAGGCCTGTTATGTGTGCGATGTCTCATGTAAGGGAGGATTTTCCATAATCACTACGCTTAGCAAACGATTGGAGACCAGACATATTGTACCTTAGTTGCTGTTGCCCGTCAGTGGTAGCTAAATCTTCATCTGGTATTTTTCCAGATGGTTTTTAAGTCTTTTATCTTAGTCGCCTCTTACAACATCCACCGGAAGAAAGGGGGTGGTATATTCTGAAGCTATACATTGAATATGTTACACAATCAATGATGAACCAGAAGTGTATATTGATCTTCACGCATTCTTATGTACTGTGGTTACCAAAGATTTTAACAATTTAGTCCATTAGATGCCTAAATTATTTAGGGACAACGCGACAGATGTCTGCCGATGTTTTTATTTCTAAGCCAAGTAAATCGTACATAAATTTTGAATAAACACATTGACACAAAACTTTCACCTTGGGATCGTATTCGGGTCTCTTGAGAATAGTATTTTTACGACATTACCAATACAGGAGTAGACAGAGGCCTAGACAAATAAGACCTTTCGACCCACCGACAACATATTTTTGGGGAACTTGACTGGTGGTTAACTCGTCGGCGTTTTTATATCCAAGCTAACGATATAAATCGGACAAAAGTTTTGGATAAAAAACTTATTGGCCTTGAGGATCGAGCTCAGACTAATATTTAAATAACAATTGATTACATTTAACATTAAAGTAACATTAAAATTACAATTGATAATTAAATGTAATTTACACGTACTATTGATTAATTTTGCAATTTGATGCATATTTTGGTACTACTGAAACTTTAATAAAAGGTCTATTTCAATGCTACCGATAGTTACTTTCAAATCGTTTTCCTTATTATAAAATAAAAAAAATAAAATATCTTCACGCAATTCCCTATACAGGAGTAGACAGAGGTCAAGTCTAGACAATTAAGGCGTTAAAGGGACCCTTTAACCCACCTTTCACCGAAGATATTTTCGGGACAATGTGACAGGTGGTGAGCCTGTCGCCGTCTTTATGTCCAAGCCAACGATGAAATTCGTACATAAGTTTTTGAAAAACTCATTGGTACTGCCACTTGGGGATCGAACTCGGGTCTCTCGACTCGAAATTCCGAACATCCAACAATTCAGCTATCGTGACTTTATTATAAGAAGACTAAAATTGAGAGTCACCATGATATGGCTGCGAAATTCGAACTACCTATCGCATTGTCTTTTGTAAGCTCAGATGAAATGTTGGTCGAAAGAACTGAATTTGTAATCTTTACTTGCAGTTATTATCCCTTGGCGAATATTTCACGATATTTAAATTCTTGCTTGACAACTTCTACTTACAACTTACATTGATTTTGTCTTACGATCGTTATGTTTTAAATAAATTGTATAGACTTCGACAAATATATTGTAAGAAGTATATAACGGGAATGCATAAAGATGAAAAAAAATAATCATAGTATAAATAATTAGAGTAACGATAGCCGAGTGGTTGCGTGATCAGAATTCGAGTCAAGAGACCCGATTTCGATCTCCAGGTAGAAGGCTCGTACCAAGGCGTTTTTGTTCAAATACTTATGTACGATATATATCGTTGGCTTGTACACAGAGACGGCGAGAGGCTCGCCACCTGCCACATTGTCACAAAATATTTTCGGGTGAAGGTAGGCTAAATGACTTTATTATCTAGACTTATGTCTACCCCTGTATTGGAAAATGCATCAATACATTTGCATTTACTTATTTATTTATAAATACGTAAAATTTTCGTAAACGTTTCTATCTAATTTTCAAACCTTGACTTGAGTTATAAATATCTTTTCATTGTAGGATAGGATAATATTTATTTCTTTTAAATTCGCAGAATGGGTGCGTTATTGTCTGAGCTCACAAGTAACCACAACAGGATTTATTTCTTGAAGTGCAGTGGTTCTGATTTTGAAAATGGATTCAGCGATTACTATCGTTTTATTACTTCGGTAAGTAACACATAAATTACGATTTGTTTGCCTGCCTATTGTAGATATGATACATTGATTTAGATAACTTATATCGCAATACGCTGCATATTACTTGTATATTTCTGTAACTTTGATTTTTACCACTTCAATTCCGATAAATCACCAAACTTGATGAAAATATTAGCATCTGAATACAAAATAAAATTAATAAACAAATGACTTATATTATAATTCTTAGTCTAAAAATGTAGCCTACGTCTTCGAACACCCATTACGTCAATTTACAAGCGGTTAAGCAATTTTCCTGTCCCATCACTTTTGTACGAACTATGTATTCTTTAGAGAAACATGGCAATGAATGTAATAATCAAAGTTGTTTATATAATCTATGTATTTTCAATTTTTTTTTAATAGATTCTGTGGGTTTTCGTAATTTAATAACAAACTTCCGAATATCTATTACATTTGCGTTATGGCAGGAATATATTAAATTTCTTGTCTTACAATTAATCACTAAAACCAGCTAAGCTAGCTAAAGCTGGCAAATTATACTGGACTTTTGTTATTTAATTAAGAGAGATCCGTGACCACAGATGCTGTAAAGCATCCGAAACGTCGGGAAAAAATAGTTTGTAAAAACTAATTAACACGTTCACTGCCACTAACAAAATATGTGTTTTTCATTCAGGCCTTGGCGTTCACTGTTGGGCGACTAAATCCGAAAACGTGACAAAATCCGAAAATCGTTGTATTTAAAAAAAGTTTCAGTTGATTTTTTAAATTATCTATAATGTAATGTTTTATTTTTTTAATTTTTTGAAAAAAAAATCTTTATATATTAAATTAAATGTGCATCAACGAGCAATTAAAAGCTTCACTTCACTAATGCAGAAAAACGTACTTTACACAAATTAAATGATATAATACTAAATTCTTATAACTGTTTAAAAACATCTTTTGGCCAACCTTTTCAGCTGACCTGACTAAGTTATGTTTTTCAGACACCGTGTTGATTGGTTTAATCTTTTTTTTTTTTGCCTGCTCTAACGAAATACTTTCTTCCTATTTTTGCTTTTGACCAAAGGAACCATTTTGAAGGCAGGTTTGCTAACAGTGGAGGTTGGAACTCTTAAGCACACAACTTAAACACACGTATTTTTTTAGTGTCGTAATTTTTTTATTATAATATTTTAGTTCCCAAAATAAGCTCCGATGAAATATGGGCCAAAAGGACTAAATTGTAAAATTATATCAATATTCCCTATATTGGGAAATTCATAAAGATAAAAAAGATTTAGTTTAAGTAAGTTTAATACGTTGATAAATTTTAATCAGCATACGTAAAATATATCAATGATGTTGCTTAAATGGAGTTTCAATATTATGTAGGTTATTAAACCTAAGTAAGTATTGGAATTAATATTTAATTTAATTGACTATAGAACATAATATATAAAACATAAAACAATCAGATGGAAGTTTTCGATACACCAGAATACAAGAAATGAGACTTAATACAGAAAAGACCAGATACTTGATAATCAATATTATTGTTTCCCAGGTTAGTTAGAAACGTCCCGTAATTGCCATCTGTATGAGCATGCCATAGTCCAATTTTTTCGATTCTGGTCGGTTCGATTCCTGGTTCGACTCCGAACTGGCGAAATTATAAAAACTGGTATGGTACGCCACTCATCGTCGATTAATATAATAATTAATGTAATATGTAAATAATATTAAAAAAATATATCTTCACGCAATTCCCAATACAGGGGTAGACAGAGGTCAAGTCTAGACAATTAAGTCCCTTTGACCCACCTTCCACCGAAGATCTTTTAAATAATATTGATATTTATATATTACATTAATTATATATCTTTATTAAATAATGAGTCGAAATTAGTACTTACTTACTTACTTACTTATCTTCACGCACAATCCCTGACAGCGTAGCCAGAGAGAACAGATCGCCAAGTGTCTCGATCCCTACATACCTCTTTCGCTTCTTTCAGATTCATCGTCTTCTTCATACATGCACGTCGAGGTATCGGAGTACTCTTGACCCTCCCCTCTACGAGCAATTTGCTCACATGGTCTTCGAAAATTAGTCTCGGTCTACCTCGACCAATTTTAATGTTAACATTCGCGCTATATATTTTCTTCACCATTCGGTCTTCACTCATTCGCTCATCGTGCCCAAACCATCGAAGCACGCCCTTATCAATTTTTGTGACAAGGTCATCTTTCAAACCTGCCATAATGCAAACCTCTTCGTTTTGCTTTCGGTCGGCCATGGTAAGGTCGCACATTTTACGAAGAGATCGCATCTCCACTGCATTCAACCTGCTTTTATGCTTCTTCTGGCATACCCAGATTTCGTTGCCATATAACAAAGTCGGTACCAACACTGCGTTATGTATTGCAAGGCGTGCACTTTTCACAACGCCTTGCCTTTTGATTAACGCAGTCAGGGCACCATTGACTTCCCGGCAGCGACACGCTTGTCCACATCTAAATCACATCTTCCATCCCGGCTAAACGAACTCCCCAAGTATACAATTTCATTTACCTGTTCTAGACATTCCTGATTTACCCACATTTCACACTTCGTTCTTTCTTCGTCCCTTTCAAATACCAGAACCTTAGTTTGATTAGCATTCAAACGGAGACCTTTAAAGTCACACAGTATTATAATCTGCCAGTTTATTATTAGAATTAGTAAAGCTTGGCCACATTAAAAAAATATAAAGGTTTGTTTTAATTAGCCGAGTTCGATCCTTAAGTGGCCGTTCCAATAGGTTTTTCTAAAACTTATGTACAAATTATATCGTTGGCGTGGACATAAAGACGGCGACGGGCTCACCACCTTTCACGTTATCCCGAAAATATCTTCGGTGGAAAGTGGGTCGAAGGGATTTAAATGTCTAGACTAGACCTATGTCTATCCCTGTATTGGGAATTGCGTGAAGATATTTATTTATTTAAAAAATATATTTTTTATTTGGTTTAATTAAAAAAGCCTAATCCATTTATTTTTTCCATGTATGTATTATGTATGGCGAAGCAGTGAGGTTGTGCTCTTCACTCGACACGTCAAAGTATCACCCTCTCCCTCATAAATACTTCCTCTTAAGCCCTAGTCATGTTATTACGTAATTTTAATCTATACTGTTTTTTTAATTGTGTTCTTTACTGTTCTGTAAAAATAAAATACTAGAGAATAACAACAAATAAATTACAAATCTGAGTGTTCGCTAATGTTTAGGACACGGTAAACGGATTCAGTTTTTTTTTTGTAATTTATCGTTTATTTAATATTTTAACGATAAGGCGGCTTACCACCTATCAGGGCCCCAAATAAGTTTCGATGACAATTGGATCGACGGAACTTAATTAACCAGATTTCTGACGAGGTAGTCAAAAATCTGGTTAATCTGGTAATAGGATTAGGTGTAAAAAGAATCATCCAGTTTTTAAAAGGTGTAGTCTCTTACAAGTGGCCAGACAAAGAAGGTTTGTTTCTAGTTGCAGTGAATGAGGAGGGGTATTTGTACATTAATTTTATTTCATCGATGGATTTTCCAAAAAAAAGCCTATATTCATCTAAATACATAGAATATTTTAAGAAAATCAACGTAAATACAAATAGTCATTCCCTCAAGCATATCAACTAGAACGGAACCTTGCTGGATATATATTTTCAGTATTTCAGAGTATCTTCTTGATAATTATTGTGATAAACGTTTTAGTAAATTTATTGTGTTATACAGAATAACGGATCCCAAGCAGGTGGTAATGCCCAACCATTCATAAATAAATAAATAAATATCTTTACGCAATTCCCAATACAGGGGTAGACAGAGGTCTACTCTAGACAGTAAAGTCCCTTCGACCCAACTTCCACCGAAGATATTTTCGGAACAATGTAACAGGTGATGAGCCCGTCGCTGTATTTATGTCCAAGCCAAAGATATAATTCCTATGCTGAGTTAGTAATTAATATGCTGAGTCTGCTATATGATTGGTAGGGTGACCATATTAGGTCAGCCTTATCCCTTACATGACTGGGATATAACAGTACGTAAGTTTTTGAAAAACCAATTGGTACGAGCCTGCCACCTGGGGATCGAACTCGGGTCTCTTGACTCGAAATTCCGACCACCCAACCACTCGGCTATCGTAACTTATACTTCCAACATCAGCTAAATGTAAAACATAGACGCTTTAGGAAGTATGCAGACTGTGATCACATTTTAGATCCCACCATTATATTAGATTAAACAAGCCAAATACCCTCGGGAAAGAACACCAACACACAGCATGATCCGTGAGGCTATTGAAATTAAAAAATATCCCAATTTCAATAGAGAAGATGATTTGTTATTACCAACTGCTTGGGATCCAGTCATAAATAAAATCCAATCCAAGAGCAAACATACCACTGCAAGGCCTCAAGATACAGCGAGCACGTTCTGCGTAAATCGGGTCCAAAATTAATAAATATAACTTGAAGTTAGCCGATGGTAACAATGACAGCGGGACGTAGAAGACGAAAATAAAAATCGTTTTATTTTAAAGAAAAGTATGCTAGTGATTTTTAAAGCTGGTACTAAAACTTATGCACTGCCCGAGGTGAAGCTTTGTGGCACTGCTCTCTCCTGTGTGTTTGAATACAAGTATTTGGGTCACTGGGTAACCCAGGACCTAAAAGATAATTCGGATATTGAAAGGGAGCGTAGGTCGCTTGCTATTCGATGCAATATGTTAGCTCGCAGGTTTGCGAAATGCTCTAAACCGGTTAAGGTTACACTTTTTCAGGCATATTGCCAGTCTTTTTACACCTGCAGCTTGTGTGTTGACTATACGCGTCGGGTATACAGTAATTTGAATACCCAATAGAACAACGCCTTCAGAGTACTCATGGGACTGCCGCGATATTGTAGTGCCTCTGATATGTTTGCGGAAGCACGTACAGATAGATTTTCAGCGATTATGAGAAAACGTTGCGTTCCTTTACAATGTAGATTGCGTAACTGCCAAAATCGTATGCTGACGACTTTGGCTTATAGGTGGGACTCTTCGTTTCTCCGAAACTGGACTAAGAGACATATGAGTAAAGGATGTGATAAATAATATTATAATTGTAAATGTAAATAAATAAAATAAATAAATATCTTCACGCAATTCCCAATACAGGGGTAGACAGAGGTCAAGTCTAGACAATTAAGTCCCTTTGACCCACCTTCCACCGAAGATATTTTCGGGACAACGTGACAGGTGGTGAGCCCGTCGCCGCCTTTATGTCCAAGCCAACGATGAAATTCGTACATAAGTTTTTGAAAATCTCATTGGTACTGCAAAAATCAGAATTAAATAATTGTAAATGTAAAAATCAGAATTCGCTCCTTACAAATATCTCTTATCAATGTTAGTATTTTTAGTACTTTAGTATTGTTGGTATGTTGTATTATTTCTCCGTCTTAAATTACATGTTTTTGATTTGATTGTTGTTTTGTACTATGTTTTGTATGGATTGCTGGTCCGAAATAAATGATTATATTATTATATTTTGGGGTATTTGTTATATTTTCTCGTCTAGTTGAGTTTTTATACACATAAAAATAAAAATACATAAAATAAAATAAATAAAGTATTACAAAATATATACGTAATAAATCCTAATACATAAAAATAATAAATAAATATTAAGACCCAACCAGACGGAAGCCCTCGACAGAGGAGACCAGACGGCCGAGGGTTAGGGTGACAAGGAGAGAAACCGGCGGACGATGCGGGCTGTATCGAGAAGCACCGACTTCTGCATTTGAGGTCGGAGCGGTCCGTCACGGAGTCCCAGTCGCCTCAGATGTTCAGAGAGGGTGACTGGGATTAACCCATTCGCAGAAACAACTACAGGGATAATTTCACCCCACATGTCGGTCACCTCGTGTCTGTTTCGGCTTTCACGAGGTTCTCGTCATACGGGATGGTAATGTCCACCAAAAATATCCTTGACTCTGCCCGGTCCACCAACACGATATCAGGCTTATTTGCCAGAATCGTCCTGTCCGTGATGATGGGCCGATCCCAATAGAGCCTGGCGAGGTCATTTTCGATCACGGCCTCCGGAGAGTGTCTATAGTAAGGCATTTTCCGTTCGACGCGACCGTACTTAAGGGCGAGGTCCTGATGTAAAATCCTGGCTACTAGGTTGTGTCTATGCAGATACTCAGAGTTAGAAAGCACGGAACAACCGGAGATGACATGCTGAAGCGACTCCCCAGGATGGCGACAAGCTCGACAGATGTCGACGGTGCCATCCTTTAGGATGTATCTCCGATAGTTGTTCGTCTTAATAACCTGATCCTGTATCGCACAGATAAAACCCTCGGTTTCCCCAAATAGGTCACTGAAACGTAACTAGTTAAAGGAGGCGACAGTATCTACGAACGGCTCATGTAGAGCCTTGTAGAACCTCCCATGGAGCTCTTTTTCCTCCATACGGTCACCTGGTCGGAAACGCTTTGTACTCCCGTGTCCTGCCATTGCTCGTCGGCAAAGGATAGAGGGGTAAGTCCTTTGTCACTCATAACGACGTCTGCGTAAAACGAATTATTCGATTTCGCCAGAAAGTAATTACGGAGGCTGCACACCTCGCGATCAAGCATGGAGGCCTCCATGCTTCCACGCTAGGTAAAGCCTCATAACTAACGACCTCGGATGATGCATCCTGTGAGACGTCATAGTGGTGCGGACTTTTCGGTCCAGGGCGTCAAGGTCGGTTTGAGTCCACCGAGTATGCCGAAGATGTAAATCAGGACTGGCATGACCCAGCCGTTAAATGCGCACGTCTTATTCACCCCGACAAATAGCTGTTAAGCACTTTTGTCAGGCGTGCAAAAAACACTTCGCTAACCGACTGTTTCATGCCAGCCTCATCGACACCCAAGTTTTGTGACATACCCAGGTATCGGTATGTATCAGACTCGGAAAGGGTTCGTATGTTGACGGGCACAGGCAAGTCTATGCCCTCGTTGTTAATGACCTTGCCCCTTTCAACATGGAGGACCGCACATTTTTCCATCCCGAGCTCCATTTTGACAGAATTGCTGAAATCACAAGTGATTCCAAGCAATTCCACCAAATGGGAGCGATTGGAGGCGAACAACTTTAGGTCATCCATGTAGAAGTGGTGAGTCAATTTTTGCCCTCCTCTCCAAATCTGAAATCCTCTCCCTGATCGTTCCAGCAGTGTACTGAGAGGATTCAGGGAGAGGCAAAACCACATTGGGCTCAAACAGTCGCCCTGGAAAATACCCCGTCGTATCCTTATCTGGTATTCCACTGCCGCCATCCGCTCGCCGAGATAACATAGGATCGTACTCCATTGCCCCATACAGTGCCCGAGGAAGTCTCTAACCTTACAATCGACTTTGTACAGCTCGAGGACCCTCTTTAGCCACGTATGTGGCACCGAGTCGAATGCCTTTCTGTAATCTATCCAGGCGGCGGAAAAGCTCCGACGGTTGCGTTTAACCAGTTTGCCGATGACCGAGTCGATGAGGAGTGGTTCCTTGGTCCCACGCCCGCTGCCCCGACATCCATTCTGTGCACGCGACAAGATTCGGTTTACGTTAATGTGTCGGGTGAATCTCATGCTCAGAACGGATGTTAGTGTCTTATAGATGGTGGATAGACATGTAATGGGGCAGTATTTACTCTGACCTGACGGGCCCTGCCGACACCAAGCCAGTTGGTGGGGATGATGGATGCGAGGCGCTGTTAGGTGGTCGTACAGCTTCTCGCGCTCGGCTGGCGGTCCGCATGCTGCCACGTCCAACGCCAGCTCCAGACGCGCCCTGGCGGCCCCCAAGTAGCGGCCCTATACGCTTATTTCTATGTTCCATCATCCATATTTTTGGGCGTCATTTAACGGAAGACGCTCTTGGCAAGATGCAGACTTGATTGCGCCGAAGCAACAGTATTGTCACTTATACTGCTACTAAATTTGTATGTACTCTAAACTTAAGCTCAAAACTCTACGATTGTTTAGCAAAGGATTAATTACATATTATATTCGTATTTTTTAAGTTTTGCATAAAAGTATGCACATATTCTTCAGTGAGTATCATAGAATGTGACTAAAGGAAAATTTCATTGAATATTTCATTGGCTACTGACTGATAGAGGGATAACTATCACGAAAGATACCAGATGCAAATTCAACAGACAGGTTTTTGGAACTAAAAAAACATAATTAAATTTTAAATTTCTCTTTAATTTAATATCAAAAAATTCAGCATTACTTATATACTTTAAAAATTCATTAAAAATTGCATCCTAAATAAAAAAGTGTAGATGACTTGGTCGTATTAATGTTTCGTAGCTGTAAAATTATGAACATTGAGCTGGAAGAATATCTTCCGACAATTTCGGTTCTAATCCCGCCCGTGTCAGTTGATTATTTCAATTTCTTTTGAATTTTACATACTAGTGACTTAATAAGATAGTAAAAATTAATACTGGCATAGTAAGTTTCTCTTAAATTAGATAATAAGAATGGCGATATTATATTGTGACTTATGTACTTATATACTTTTTGATCCCTCCTCGTAATAACCTTCTTCTGCCAAAAACTAAATTTGATTAATATTTATATATTTATTTATTGCCAATGTACACTATCTTTACAGGAAAACCCCAATGATAGCTTAATCCCCATATTATTAAAGTATTAATAATATTATGTAATTATATTACAATAAATGTATCTTAGTTAAAGGTCCTATAGCATATAAACCACATTGCTATCTTAGTGAGATCACTCAGAGTGCAAGGAAACATATATATATATATATATATATATATATATATATATATATATATATATATATATATATATATATATATATATATATATATGTATATATATATATATATATATATATATATATATATATATATATATATATATATATATATATATATATATATATATATATATATATATATATATATATATATATATATATATATATATATATATATATATATATATATATACATATATATATATATATATAGAAGTCACGATAGCCGAGTTGTTAGGTGGTCGGAATTTCGAGTCGAGAGACCCGAGTTCGATCCCCAGGTGGCAGTACCAATGAGTTTTTCAAAACTTATGTACAAATTTCATCGTTGGCTTGGACATAAGGGCGGCGACAGGCTCACCACCTGTCACGTTGTCCCGAAAATATCTTCGGTGGAAGGTGGGTCTAAGGGACTTAATTGTCTAGACTTGACCTCTGTCTACCCCTGTATTGGGAATTGCGTGAAGATATTTATTTATTTATATATATATATATATATATATATATATATATATATATATATATATATATATATATATATATATATATATATATATATATATATATATATATATATATATATATATATATATGTATGCATTCTAGTTGGCTCCTGACAAGCGCATTGCACAGTGCGCTTAACTGTACGAAGCACAAATCCTAACTTTCTATAAGCTCTTTTACAACATTTTATGATATTTTGATTTTATGATAGGATCACGAAACGTTAGCTCAGTATTTAAAATAACCCCCAAGTCTCTAACCTTTGTAACTCTTGACATCGGCTTCCCGTCAATCTCATAGTGGTAATGGATGAGTGCACGGGATCGGATATAATATTACAAATATTTTAGACCATTTCCTAAATCCTTTTACTATTGCATATTTAAGTTCACATTAACATTATTTATTCGGCACATCATTCTCGTATAAACAGTCAGATATTGTTGAGATTTTACATTTTCTACTATGACAGCAACTATTTAAGTTTTATGAGGATCCAGAGAAATTAAAAACCTGCTAACTGAACTACCGCAAAATTCATTTTGAGAACAAACAGTCCAAAACTATTGATACTTGGTAAGGAAGACGATCTTCTGTGTGTATATTAAATTACACTTTAAAAACTTATAGACTAGACCGCGTTGAAAAATCGTTAAAAATTTATTTCATAGTATCGGAGTGCACGGAACTGTAAAAGACATCTAGTTGTTCTACTTTATTATTAATTTTGACTTTTTATGTTACAGAAGAATGGCTACATGTCCTGAGCTCTAGAGAACATCAAGAATACTTTAAAAAAATGAAAGAAGCTGTTGTTAACGAAAAATTCAGACAGACAGATAAATTTATTAATGAATACATGGGTATGGCAGGCACGTTCAGAACATTAAATGTAGACTGATTTTGTGATCATTAATACAAGTTTTTCTTTTTTCTCTTTCATTTGACCACATAAAAGTTCAGCATAAAAGTGCTTTAAAAATCAATAAAATTGCATCGTAGATTGATTTTTTAATAATAATAATAATAATCTTTATTGATAAACCAATTAAACAGAATCATGAATAACAGTGGTTTGTGACCCTGAGCTAGGGATAGGATACCTGTGTTTCAGGGGCCACTTTCCTTGCCAGTAAATAGTTTAAACAAATTTAAATTTTTAATTAGTCTAACGAAAATTATAAAATTTTACAAAATTAAAAGAATTTTTAAAATATATTTTGTGTGCATGAGTGTGTGTGTGTGTGTGTGTGTGTGTGTGTGTGTGTGTGTGAGCGTGTGTGTGTGTGTGTGTGTGTGTGCGTGCGTGCGTGCGTGCGTACGTGCGTGCGTGCTTAGTCAAATATTTATAGATAATAGATTTTCAGTGCTTTTGAAATCGAACTTATTTAACCAGTCAGTTACAATATTCTTGATATTAAAATTACTAACATTTCTAACGATACGGTATTTACTTAATTCATTGTATAGTTTAGGGGCAAGAAAATCAAAATGTCTTTTAAATACTGCGCTATTTGCTCTTGGGATAGGATAACGGTCAATTCTTTTATGACTTTGAGTTACGTGAGGCACTGTAAAGCGATGAAACCTTCTTATGATGTTTAAAATAAACAATTTGCGTACGGATAGCACGTTAGCAAGCTCATAAACCGATACAGTTGGGTGGCGGAAAGGTAGCCGGAGCATAACTTTCAAGACAGTTCTTTGTGCACGTTCTATCTTTATTATGTGACTTTTAGCTGCACCACCCCAAGAACTAATGCAGTAATTTATTACACATTCTCCTAGAGCTTTATATGTTTTATGAGGAGAGCTTTATTTACAAGTAAACGTAGGTTTTAAAGACATAAACCAGTTTTCTAAGTCTTGCAGAAACTGCATTAACATGGCCTTCCCAAGACATTCTGCTATCAATTATAACTCCAAGGTATCCGATAGAATCACACTTAGTCAGCAGGCTGCAGAGACAGCGATTTGTGCTTAGTGTGCGATTACATGGAAACGTGTGGATGTACAGCTTGAAATTTTATTAGGACCGGATGCCTTTGTCTTACTAAAGCATAAATATTTAGTTTTAGAAATATTGAGAGAAAGCAAACTATCTTCTAACCAGCGAGTTACAACACGTAACCCGTTTTCCGCACTACGCTTCACTTCATCCCAAGTATCACCATTAAATAGCAACACAGTGTCATCCGCAAACATTATAAGGTCAGCACCTGGTATCTGTAATTTACACAGATCATTTATATATATGAGAAACATCGTCGGACCCAAGGTGCTACCTTGCGGAATGCCATAGGAGCATGACAAGGGATCGCTTAAATAACTCTCTACCCTAACACGTTGCTTTCTATCAGATAAGAAGTCCTTAAACCAACTAGAAGCAACACCTCTGATACCTAAATTTTCAAGACGATGAATAAGAATTGGAATTGAAACTGTATCGAATGCTTTTTTTAAGTCTAGAAAGACACCAATACTTTTTTTTCCTTTGTCAAGATATGTAGTAACCAATGAAGTTAATTTTAATACAGCATCCCCAGTAGATTTATGGGCACGAAATCCATACTGGTTGTTGTGAAGAAACTTGTTTGTTTCGAGATATCCCATCAGTCTTTTATTTACAACCTTTTCAAGTATCTTTGACAATGTACTTAGTAATGATATTGGTCTGTAATTTGAGGGTGATGTTTTATTTCCATCTTTGTATATAGGACAGACTATAGCTTCTTTAAAATATTTTGGAAAAACGCCCTGTATAAGACTTAAATTACAAATGAAAGCAATGGGCTCAGACAGAATATCACTGTGATTTTTAATTAAAATGAAGTAATTGAGTCGTGACCGGAAGCCCCAGTACTTTTTAGACTACTTATGATACTTTTAATTTCAGCTACATCTGTGGGATAAAAGTACATAGATTTATGTGGTGTATCGATAATTTTAGCTTTCTTAGCCAATTCGTTTTCAGTCTCATTTAATTCTTTAAGTTGTTTACTTGCTAAGTCGCGCCCCACAGAAGTAAAATATTTATTCACTAGATTGAGAGATCTAGTAGGAGAATTAACCATTTTAATAATTCAGAGGAGTTTTCCTATCTTTATTTAAATTACACACATCTTTTATAATTTTCCAGGTTTCTTTATTGTTTTTAGTATGTATGTGAAACTGATACTCATAATACTTTTTCTTTAAATTTTTATTATCTTATTGGTTAAGTTCCTATATTTAATGTAATGAGCTTGAAGTTCCTTATCATTTTGCCGTTTTTACTTTCATATGTATTTTATTTCTTTTCGAATAGACTTTACAACTCCAGGTGTTATCCACGGTTTTAACGGTTGTATTTTTTTTTAGAATATTTGATGGTTACGTGAGAATCACTTATAGTTTGTAGTTTGGTTACTAGCACCTCAGCAGCACAATTTACGTCTGTAAGTTTGAAGTACTCACTCCAAGTAACGTTTTTAATGCAATTTTAATGGCATTAAAATCATAAAGTTTGAATTTATGATGCGTGTTGTTATTTAAAGATATGTTTGTTTCAAAGTACGCTAATATAGGACAGTGATCAGTTAACTCCTCGAATACGAAAGTTCTCCAGGAGTTATTAGATTTGATCATGAAGTGATCAATACATGTGTTTTTCCGCGTTGCTAAATTTATACCTTGCTGTAAACCATACATTGCCATTAGGTTTAGGTAGTTTTGGACGTGTGGAGACAAACTGTCAGAAAGCAAATTTAGATTAATGTCTCCCGTTAATATAACGTGTGGTGTAGCAATACTTTGTAGTACTTTACTTAAAGAATATAGATAATTGCTTGGATTTCTATAGCATGGAGGTCTATAAGAGCAAACAATTGTATATTGTGCTTTGATATCAAGAACCAAGCAATTTCCTTCTTGCATAGGTGGTTCAGCAGAGGAGATATTGAGTGTATTGTGAATGTATGCGACAATGCCATCATTTTGATTTAGAAAATTGTTAGTTTGGTACATATAGTAATTAGTCATTAAGGGTGGAACAAAATTCTTATTAGTCCAGCACTCAGTCAATACAATAACATCAACCTGAACATCAAGAATTGAAAGAAATGAGAGGAGTAAATCGTAATTTCGGTTAAAACTTCTGATGTTCAATGTGAGTATTATAAGTTTGTCAATGGCGTTACATTTTTATCAGAATTAATTAATTGTGAGCATTTAGATGGATCATCTAAGAAGGTGCAACACTTATTATTGTAGATTTCGTCAATATCCGCTAAGAAACTATTGTTAGATTTATTCATTATTTGGCTTAAATGATAAACAAAGCGCAGAGTAATAAAGAATTATTATCAGTAATTTACTATAAATACTTGAGTTCCTAGTAAATAAATTTAAAACAATATGAATTTTTGAGAAAAATTTTTGGTTAAGTACGTGTTTAGTGTGTTCAGACGATTAGTTTTGTATGAATGATGTATGTGAGTGCATGATGCATATGAGAAGTGTACTTTGGGTGTATGAGTATAACAAATTTTAGAAAAATAGGAACATAATTTGTAAGAAAATATCAATAAGCTGTTAACTATTCTGCATAAAGTTAATTTAAAATAAAAAATTGATTTTTTAACTTATAAATTTTATAAATACAACTAAACAATCATATTTCAGACTTATTTGATGTCATTAAAACACTATTTTACTAACGAAACTTTTTTATGAAATAAACTGAGAAGTTTCTCATGTCAAGCCTTACGTTTTTATCCGGTTTTATTTTGCTTGTCCAGGTTTTGTTTTCCTCTTTACCTTTCCTCTTTATTTTTTTCCTTTAACCACATACATCTCATATAGATACAATCCCAAAGTAAGTAGCTTAAGCTCTTGTTTTATGGAATCATAAACAACGAAGTTACCACAAAAACCGATAAAAAGTGAATGACGACAGGTAGTAAGTTAAGAGGAAAGCAATAAAGTTTTATTATTAAATATAGGAAGGAGATTTAGATTATTTAATATGTAATGGGAGATAATTCCATATTCGTATAGCAGTAACCGTAAAAAAATTGGAATAGAAGGAAGAAGAATGTCTATGAGTACTTAAAAAGAGATTATTTTGAGATCGCAGAGGTAAAGAGTGTAAACTATTTAAATATATTTAATGCAATTAGATTAATTAATTAAGATATTAATTAATTGATCTAATTGCATTGGGGGAGATCCGCAATCTTAAATTGAGAGTAGATTTGTAAATTGTCTGCATATAGGTGGTAAAGATAAGTTACGTAGGAACAGATCGAATTGATGAAAATAGAGAACAATAGACAACACGCCACCTTGTGGGACGCCAGCTTTGACAGCAGACCAGTTAGAAAACATGTCTTGAATTTGTACACGTTGCCAGCGACCTTGAAAAGTAACTATGAAACCAACCAATTACTTCAGGAGATAAGTTAAAGAACTTAAGACAGCGAGTAAAACATCAAAGTCTACAGTATTGAAGGCATTACTAAATTCAAGCAATGCCAATACTGTAGCTTATTGATTATCCATGCCCAGGCGAATATCATCAGTAACCAAAGATATAGTCGTTATATGACCGGGACGGAAACCAGATTGGCAGGAATTTGCTCAGCAAAGACTAGAACAATTGGTACTTACCAACTAACTGAACCAACTAACATATTACAGGTGTATGCAAAGCTATACTACAACTGCAACTGTCTACAAACACAGACACGATCAGGTGGCCAACATAATACACTAGAAGCTGACCATCAAGTATGAACTCATAGTTACCATCCCCAGCCACAGCTTGTTACAAATACACCCCACAATCAGTTTTAGAAAAAAGAACTCGAATCTGGAAACTTAAAATATAATAGTTGTCCCTTTTGTTATATCCACCACCAGAGTAGTACCACACCAAAGACACAACACTATAAAATTCATGCAGACTGACATATAAATACAAAGCACACTATATTATATTTTCTCGTCTGGTTGGGTTTTAACAAATAAAAATAAAAATACATAAAATAAAAATAAAGTATTATTAAATATATTCGTAATAAATACTAATACATAAATATAATAAATAAAAATTAAGACCCAAGCAGACGGAAGCCCCCGGCAGGGGAGACCAGACGGCTGAGGGTTAAAGCGGAAGTGAGAGAAACCGGCGGACGATGCGGGCGGTATCGAGGAGCACCGCCTTCTGCATTTAAGCTCGAAGCAGTTCGTCACGGAGAACCAGTTACCTCAGGTGTTTTGAGAGACTGACTGGGATTAACCCATTCGCAGAGACGACTATTGAAATAATTTCAGTCGGCACACCACCCCACATGTTGGTCACCTCGTGAGCCAAGTCCAGATATTTTGCCTTTTGTCTATTTCGGCCTTCACGAGGTTCTCGTCATACGGACGGACGGATGATGGGCCGGTCCCAATAGAGCCTAGCGCGGTCATTTTCGAGCACGGCGTCCGGAGAGTACTTATTATGATTATTATTATATCATCGTTCAATTACCCGTACAACAAACAATCAAGCATAACCCATCGGATACTCTTGGCCTAGGCCCGTATATCTCAATAGATCAGTATTTCTTAAAAATATTGAGAAAAGCCTTTTGATGAAAAACAAAATAATAATAAATTGTTTATTGTTTGAAACAAATGTACAGCTCAATATTAACCCTGGCTCCAAAACTAGGAGTGGCCTGTGTGTCAAGAGCCAGTGTCTTCTCAAACAGTTCAATGGCTTGAACGAAATTTATGTAAATTAAAAAAAAATGCTTGTTTTCTTAATTATCAAAAGTATTTTTAGGAAGCAATTTTTAAGAATTTATTTTTAAGAAATAGAAAATTTAAACACAAAATATAACTTTCTTCTTTTAAACGTGTGTGTAAGTGTAAGTTTGAGTGTGTTTCTTTTACTGTTCAAAGGAATTGGGTAACGGGAAAAAGAAGATAAGCGGAAGGGCGGAGAAGGAGGAGATAAGGTAGAAAATGGAAAGCGCAGGATGCCTGTAATTTACGTCGGCGAAAAGCGAGGTCTGTTCTGCAAAGCTGTGGATCGGCCTCGGTCCTGTCATCCAATTAATCTAACAACAATAGCAGCAGATCTGTACTTCGAAGGAATTTCCCAAAATTCAACCTAAATGTTTCTCTACTGTTAATACGTACGCGGTAATAAATAAAATACGCGCAATTCCCAATACAGAGGTAGACAGAGGTCTAGTCTAGACAATTAAGTCACTTTGACCCACCTTCCACCTAAGATATTTTCGGGACAACGTGACAGGTGGTGAGCCCGTCGCCGTCTTTATGCCAAAGATGTAATTCGTACATAAGTTTTGAAAACCCATTGGCACGAGCCTGCGGATCAAACTCAGGTCTCTCGACACGAAATTCCGACCACCCAACCACTGGAAATCGTAACTTGTTAATAAAAGTAAATTAAAATAGTTCGATATTTATGTATACCGAGTAACTGCATATGCTAATAAAAATATGTAGATGGATACCTTACCTTACTTCAACTGGTACAAAGTCGCATGCAAAACTGTAAAATAGACATGTCAGTCTAAACATTAAAAATATTTGAGTGAAAGTAACTGTTATACTAAGAGGTGCCTGAGCCCAAACCAACCATTTTTAGAATTCTTGTTTGTTATTATGTTTGTTCAAGGTTTATACTAAAACCACTAAACAGATTTTGATTCTGTTTATATTGTTCAGTGCCACTATTAAAAAATTATAGATGTCTATTATGATAAATCTTAGCACTCAGATTAATTAATAACTGCAGTATATTTATCCCTAAGAGTAAAGATTCCTGTGGTATGCAAATGGTGGCGTATCTTGTACAGATTTTTATCAATTTTGATGTTCTATAGACGATATTCATATACTACAAACTTAAGAACTGCAATACATTTTTTCTCCCGATGTCTGTACATAGGAGACTAGCGACCCGTCCCTGCTGCCGCGGGTAACCTTTCCGTCGTATCTCTCACGCTCCTTCCTTCTAAAGTCGCGAATCCTTACAGGTAAATTATCGAAAACCGCTGATTTACATGATTTTTAAAGGCAAAAGATGTGTAATTTTTATTCCTAGAGATTACTGTTTCATATTTTTATTGGCGGAGGCCGCCGTGTATGCCGTGTGGTTACAGCATAAGAATATATCACCCCGTTCTTTCTGTGAGAGAAAAGCCTTAAGAATCAATTATACACATTGTATACACATGGCGACATTGTATATATGGCGAGATAAAAATCTTGAAAATACCAGACTAAATGTCAATAGACCAGCGACGAGCACGCTCGCAATGTACCTCAATTGCCACTGTAAAACAGGTGATTTGAGATCTCCATCAATCAGAAACATATGACGCACTGACACAAGTGCAGATCACTTATATATCAGTCACCAGACTCATTACTGTATCTAGCCGTAGACATCAGTGCGCTTATTACAGACGCCGTAAATAATTACATTGCAGCAGTATTACTACTATGAATATGGGTTCATAAGTTTTAAATTGAATATGTTTGTGACCCAATAAGTGTCAAAACATTTTATCTCAAATGCGAAAGGTAACGGACGAATGATCGTGTGATACTAAGACACCAAACATTTCTTTATACGGTTCTGAAGACCACATTTATCGCTCTATAGTACAGCAGGTACTTGTCAACTTTATATTAATCTTAATTAAGTCCTACTTATTGACTTTATTAAAGTTAAAAATATATTTATTAAAGGTTTACCTCCCTTATTAAGCTATGATTACAAAAATAATAGATAATTGAAGGCCGGTAAGTTTTAATACATGTTTAAAGTGTGTAGGCTTCTTAGCACGCATAATATATTACAACGAAACCGGTTACAATATTCCAAAAGTTTCTCAAAGTTGTAATATTTACATGTATAATAGGTACATCATTATTACCATATCGAGACAACTAACTTTATTATATTAAAAGATATCCTGTTAATATAATCAATCAATCAAACCATTAAATCAATGCGAAAGTTTGATTGTTTGTTAGTAAACGAATTTAAATGATTTTTAGACACAGTTCATTGCTTCATGTTACGATTGCTTTACCAGACCTATCACACATTAGACGCTGCTGCCTGTCATTGGCACGTGCTACTTAGTAACCTTTGCAACTCCCATGGAATAAAAGGCGATGGAAAATTTTTATTCTGATACCAAGCGGTATCTTATTAGCTTCTGCATATCAATGATTTGTTACAAATTAGTAACATTCATTGCTATGCAGACGATAGCACTGGTTATGCCCTATATGCTCTATATACATATTACAAAATTTTTATTGATTTTATAGCATATTAGTTAAAGGTCGCGGGTCCGAATCACGCTCGTGTCAGTTAAGTTTTAAACATTTTTTCTTTAAATTAGTGCCTGTAGACTAATAGCTACTTACAAAATGTAAGGAAAATTTATGAGTTATGATCATATGGTATTAAATATATAGTTTTGTTTAACTATCTTCACGCATATTCCCAATATTGGAGTAGACAAAAGACCAGACAATCGAGTCATTTCGACTAAT
Organism: Sericinus montela; assembly: GCA_029286605.1. Lineage (NCBI taxonomy): Eukaryota > Metazoa > Arthropoda > Insecta > Lepidoptera > Papilionidae > Sericinus > Sericinus montela. The sequence continues at coordinate 3,096,057 of JAGSMR010000003.1, forward strand.
CTTTCACCGTAGCTTATTTTGGACTATGTGACGTGTAATTGTGAATGCATGTCTAGGTAATATACTTACATACATTATATATTCACAAAATTTGCATTTACAGTCGAGTTCGCCGAGTCGAGTACAGTCGTGTACAAAATTCGTATGCATCATACAAAAGTTTGATCTTAGCGGGATTCGAACCCGCAACACAAAAGCAGGGTCACTATCAACTAAGCTATCATATCGTCGTTTAATATTTTGTTTAATTACTAAAACATAAACATTTCCTGCGAAGTTATTGTTATGTAAACCAGACCTCATTTTGGATATATACTATTTTATTTTATTAACATATCTTCATTTTTTCAATTAGCGATGATCATATGAAAATTTTACCACAAACCCAAGATCTAACCTAGTGTATCTACCGCGATGGTCACATTATAGTTGTAAAGTTAGTTATAATTGCATACATATATAAAAATAAAAAATTAAATTAACTAGCTTTAATTAAGTCGCCTTGTTCTTGAATAAAATATGAATTCGATAGCTACAGATGTCATGCTTCAATTTAAAGAAGACACAAAATCCAAGAGCATTAAACCAAGCTATTGATTCACTGGAAGAATGGGTGAAGAAACAGGATCATTTTATCAAAAAGGATTTCTGTAAGTGTCATTTGAAACTTAGGCTATTAAAATATAATAAAAAACGAATATATGTTCAAATATTGTTAATTTTACTTACTTTTACGTTAAATAATAATTTTATTTACTTTTATAGCAAGAGAATACATAGAGACTGATTATTTCTGCAAAAGATCGGTGGAGCGCACAAAGAAAAAGATCGACAGAGCATGCACTCTAAAGACTTTGTTGCATACATTTTATGAAACTTTAAATTTTAAAAATGACTACTTGAAAAATTAATACTCTGTTCGTGTTATGTGCTTAAACTAATAACAAAAGACACGTGTTCAAATATGAATATAATCAAAATAATGCAGTTATTTGTTTTGCGAGGATTGCAAGTAACTCGCAGAATTTTACTTTACTTTACGTTTGTGAATAGTTTCATAATAGAAGAATATCCATAAATTATATATTTGCATGCATTATTTAAGGAGGTGACTGTATCACTGATGTTAATCAGTGAAAAATATATTTGGTGGTAAGCGTGTCGCCGTGTTTATGTCAAGTCAACTATAAAAATCGTACATAAGTTTTGAAAAAACCCATTGGTGCGAGCCTGCCACATGGGGATCAAATCGGGTTTCTTAACCCGAATTCCAATCAACTCAACTCCTCGGCTATCGTGACTTATAATATTAATATTCTTATCGTGACTCGTGGTTGAAATTTAAAACCTATCTTTTACGCTTATGAAGAGGTGGTGAGAAAATTAAACAAACGTTGGCTTAGTAGGTTAGCGACACATGATGGCATGATACATTTACAAGTATGAGTTCAAATTTCACCCACGTCGATGGTATTCTTCCAGGTTTCTTAATAAGTATAAAAGTAAAATTTGCTTAAAGCAATATTTTTATTTGTCTATATTATACTTTTGATTGACTCGTATTAAGTGCGTATCAATTGTAAAGTCACTACTCTGAGTATATAGATCAACATCTTGTATCTTTTCGAAAATAAAAAGATACATAGGTAGTGTTCAACATGACTTCCATTGCTCTGATCTCAAAGTCAGCAGCTAAAGCACTTGTGTTATGGAATAGGAAACAACGAAGGTACCACAAACTCCCAGCTCCGCGACAGTGTGTGAAAAGTAGTGTTTAAAACCGATATGTACCGAATATATAAATATATGTAATAATATGTAAAATACGCTTAACAACACCTGCATCGCTTCGGAAAAGATGGAGAAAATTACAAATAATATTAAACGCAGTTTTCGAGCCTTCATATCTGAATAAGCTGTAGGAGATCTACATTACGCGTAGATATATCTCATCGCCCGTTAAGTTTAAAAGACGACTACTGTTACATGTACCCGAGGAAGCGGTGGCTGACTGGCCACTGCGCGGGGGCAACGCCCACTTGTTCAACCGTCAGTCGCATCTCGCTTCCGACGCTAACCGCACGCCGCTTTTATAACGCTCAGGGTTAACTGTTAACTTATCTTTCGATTTAATTTGGAACGTGGATTTAACATGGAACACGATGAGTAAAGAGGACAAAAACTTCTAAGATGCGAGAACGTATGGAGGTGACCCCGTCGAGCAACCATCTTGTTTTACCGACACGTCGGTATCCGGCATTACTAGTGACGCCACTAAATTTCACTACGTCATCGGTCAGCTGGATAATCAGTACTCAGTGGAGGTTAAAGACCTTATTGTCAACCCACCAGCGTCAAACAAATATGAGAAGCTCAGAGGTTCAGTCAGTCCCGAAGATGTACCTAAAACGGCGATTACGACACCCTTCGAATTATTTGAGTTCCCATACATGAATTTCGGTTTGTGCAATGCTGGGCAAACGTTCCAGAGGTTTGTGGACGAAATGACCAGGGGACTAGACTATTGTTATTGTTATTTAGACGATTTTTTAATTTTCTCTAAAGATGAAGTACAACACAAAGCGCATCTAAAAGAAATATTTCAGAGGCTTAAAAACTATGGAATGGTAATCAACACATCTGAGTGTGTTTTTGGTGCATACGAAGTAGCTTTCGTGGGCTACCTGATCTCCGAGGCAGGAACCAAACCGCTTGACTCCAAGGTCGAAGCCGTAAAAAAAATCCCATTGCCTAGCAATGTGCGTCAGTTAAGACGTTTTCTAGGCATGGTTAATTTATACCGGCGATTTATACCTCACGCTTTATTAATCGGCAAAGTAAAAAATACGCAGCCTATACAATTAGCCGACGAATCACGGAAGGCGTTCGAGCTGTGTAAACAAAGCCTATCCGACGCTGCATTACTGGCGCATCCTGACAGCCAAGCAAAACTGGCTTTAGTCACAGACGCGTCGGATAAACCAATAGGTGCTGTCTTACAACAATTAAAGGAAGACGCATGACAACCCTCGGCATTTTTCTCACTAAAGCTAAGCCCTACCCAAATAAAATATTCGCCCTATGACAGGGAACTTCTAGCAATATCCGAGTCGATAAAATATTTAGACACATGTTGGAAGCAAGACATTTTATAGTGTACACTGACCATAAGCCGTTAAGTTTCGCATTTCATGAAAGAAAGACAAACTATTCGCCTAGGCAGTATAGACACTTAGATTACATCTTCCAATTCACAAAGGACATACGGCACATTTCGGGCAAAAACAACGTAGTTGCCGATACGTTGTCACGTGTCGAAGAGCTGGAAGCCCCGATCGATCTGGAAACCCTAGCTAAAAGTCAAGTTTCCGATCCAGAACTTGATAAACTTGTCAGGGAAGGGTCTTCACTTCGCTTAGAAAAACATACCTTACCTGGAAGCCGCTTTCCACTGTAATGTGACACCAGTACCCCGACTTCCAGACCATATGTGACCCAATACTTTCGTAAACAAGTTTTCGACAGCCTACATTCCTTAAGCCACCCAGGCGCTAACGCAACTGCCAAAATAGTGGCAGAACGCTTTGTATGGCCAAACATAAGGAATAATTGTCGAGAATATCGCCACAAATAATATTAAACGCAGTTTTCGAGCCTTCATATCTGAATAAGCTGTAGGAGATCTACATTACGCGTAGATATATCTCATCGCCCGTTAAGTTTAAAAGACGACTACTGTTACATGTACCCGAGGAAGCGGTGGCTGACTGGCCACTGCGCGGGGGCAACGCCCACTTGTTCAACCGTCAGTCGCATCTCGCTTCCGACGCTAACCGCACGCCGCTTTTATAACGCTCAGGGTTAACTGTTAACTTATCTTTCGATTTAATTTCGTGTTCGTATTTATTATAGTGTAAGACTTTTCCATCCCTATTTCTCGTTTGTACTCTTGCTTATGAAACTTTCTCCTTCTTATTGTGTGTCGTGGGACTTTCTGTGAATATATCTATTTTAGTGTAAAAGAGACTTTCCTTCTTGCCTACTCTGTTTTGCTTGCTTTTCGCCTAATATCACACCCACACCCCCCTACAAAGCTTTTAAGGACACATTGCAAAGCTTCCGATTATAATTTAGATCAACAGGGAGCAATTACCCACGTAATTGATTCACTGGAAGAATAGGTGAAGACACGGGATCATTTCTTCAAAAAGGATTTCCGAAAGTGTAATTTTGAAATTTTAACAATTATTAACATAATTGGGTAAAGAGTCACGCACTCTTAATTTATTATTAATTTTAAGTGCAAATCTAGTAATATCTTAGTTGTAATATATTTTAGAAATATGAGGCACAACGCGTTATTATCATTATCTGTTAATAATTAAGTAATTTACCTTATTTTGTGTAATTTATTTTTATATTACATGTTTGGATAAGTTCAAAATATTTTAAATTTAGAAATAACAGCTTAGAAAGGGCTGGAATCGATACTACAACCTCTGCTGTACTGTCTTAACGCCGATCTATAGTTTAATAACAAAAAGCCCAGTATGATTTGCATGCTTTAAAAATTCAACAAGATTTTACTGTTGTGTTTTCAATAAGACTGTACATTTTATTGAAATTACAATCACAATATCAATGAAGCCACGATAGCCGAGGTTTTGAGTTAGGGGAATAGGCATTAGAAAGTATTTGGTGGAATTTCACCCAGGAGACCTGAGTTGGATTCCCAAAAGGTATACTCGTACCAATGGTTGCCCCAAAAATGACTGATGAATTCAAGTTGAAATTGAAATGAATTAAATTAAAGAGAAAAATAAATTAAAGAGAAAAAATCTTTTTAAATTTTGCAAGTGACAATTTGACATTCCTGACTTTTCAGTTAGGAATTATCAATAAGATAACGCCAACTACGAACTAAAACATTTTTTCTCTTTAATTTAATCACATGAAAGTTCAGCATAAATATGCTTTAAAAATCAAAAAAAAAATTGCGTAATGAGGTACCGACGTAGGAATTCAACACCTCCGTACTTTTCGTCTGTGACGTAATACTCGTGGGAGACTAGTGAACAGCCGGAAATCGATATTTGGCTGGATAACCATCTTCACAAAATGTGACCGACTGTAGATGATAAAGTTTATTGTCGTGTTTAACATATACCAATCGTAAGAAATTATCAATCAATCAATATTTACATCAAAACATATATCAATCGAAAAAAGAAATATTACTGAGTTAAATATTACTATGTTGTGAAATTATGTTAATATGTAATATAAATTGAAAACTACAAGCTAACTGTAAATTTCACTATTGTTTATTAGGTTTTTGGTTTTAACGTATTATAGTAATTTAATGTTCTTTTACAGCAAGAGATTATCTATTGAGAATGATTATTGCTGGAAAAGGATCGTTTGAGCGTGCAAAGAAAAAGGTTGACGAAGGATATGCACTCTTACCACCCAAACGGGTTCCCGCCTTGTCGTGGCGGTGGGGCTTAGTAACCGTTTGGTCACCCACGGTGAACCAAGTGGAACCCACATGGCCGGCCTAACTTAGTGGGGTATGGCCGGCCCGAGCTGGCCCCTCCAAGTGGGCTTGTGCAGCCCACTTCGACTGCATGTGAGTGTTTGCGTCGTTGCCTTCGCACCGCTCTCCGTGCCCTTCACAGCTGAGACGGAGTCGTGGTGGAAGAGGAGTCTTGGTATTGCGTTTCGCCTTGCTCCCTATCCACCACGACTCTGGCGGGGGTCGTACCCCTGATGCGGCTGAGGTGGGGTCGCAGGGGGAGAGGAGTGTCGGTATTACGAGGCGCCGCTCTCCCTGCCCTCCACGGCCGAAATGTGGTCTGCGGCGGTGCCAAAGTCCATATTCGCCGCGGGGTTACAGGTGGGCTGGTGCTTAGATAAGCACTAGCCTTCCTGAGCCCCATGACATCCGGGTGGCGGACTCAGAGGAGTTCGTCATCCACGTGGGTGTGGAGGCCAAGGAGGTAGACGCGTCCGTATTCCGGAGCGTCTAGCCTAGTCGGAGTGGGAGAGATGTTTTTTTTCTTCCGAGGAGGGGCTGCTCTGGGCAGCCAGCGCAAGTGGAGTCGCGGTTGTGTGCGAAAGCGTTTCCGTGGCCCCTCTAACATGCGGCGAAGGCGGAACACCGTGGGGTTTTAGTCGGTGCGAGCCCGACATCACCCGTCCTTACCCCGCGGGGCGGTCATATGTTAGGTATTTCCCCACGTAGAAAAAAAAGGATATGTACTCTTAGGACCTTGATTACCTACATTCTATGAGACTGTAAATTTTTAAGACTGAGTACAAGGATTCAAATGCTTTGTAAGTGTTACAAGCCTATACTAGTAATGTGTATTCCTGCGAAGGCTAATTAGAAGCCTCTTGAGCTTAAGGCGGCATTCGGGGGTTTGATGATGACTTTCGCAACCTAAATATAAGGAATATTTAGGTTGTCATGTATTCATTGTTTGTATTCTACCGATTTTGGAACATTATTAACACTATGGATATTTTTTCTATATACAGGATACCATGGTATTTTTAATAACAATTGTTACTTTTACATTTACAGAGTTACTACCTAAACTCAATCAGGATCAGTACAGAATGTATTTGCTGATTGTTGGTTATCTTGAAAATGGATTCAGCACTTATTTTCGCTTCGTCACTTCGGTGTGTATCTTCATGAGTACATGATAGTGCAAGTAGGTTTTTTATAATCCAATTTAAAGTACTAACTTGTATGCAATATTTATTGATTTTAAATCATGTAAGTTATGCTGAACTTTTTGTTATTAAATTTAAGAGAAAAAATACTTGTATGTTTTCATAACTTCGATTTCCTCCACCTATTTATCTTTTTGGGGTCTTCCAACCACAAAACTTGATAAATGTCTTCCCACAAAATCTATTATATACAATATACAAAAATATTGTAATATTGATATTGATCTTTACTATTTTGATTTGTCATTAAACTATTTCTTACCTCGTGACAGTGGGTTTGTCGCAAATTATTGCCGCATTAGCGACAGAGGTCCGGTTGAGCACCCATTAACAACTCAATCGAATGTTCCTTTAGTAAGTCTTTAATACATCAATCTTAGTCCACCAATGAAGGTGATGAATAATTATAGCAAACTCAAATGGCCCTAAAAAGTACGAAATACATTACAAGGTCGATGAGTTTGACAAAACCTGTACTTCCGGTGTCTGTTACCGCTGACATCACGACCGTATAAGCATGAGCAGCGAGTTCTACGTAGTCTCTTTAAATAATTTAATTTGTTATATTTCTAAAATAAAAAAATGTAAACAAGTGTTTGCACTTATCTAAAAAAATTGTAAATAGACAAAGACAAAACACTTGGGGACAGAGATTACAACAATAGGTTTTAATTTTAAAACGAAAGCTGCAAATTTTTTGTCTTATTTATTTTTGACGGCATTACTTCGCACTTCCGTAACTTCTATAAGGACCAGCTTGCCGTTATATTTCTAAAATAAAAAAATGTAAACTAGTATTCGCACTTATCTAAAAAAATTGTAAATAGAAAAAGACAAAATAATTGGAGACAGATATTAAATACAACAATAGGTTTTAATTTTAAAACGTAGGCTGCAAATTTTCTGTTTTATTTATTTTTGTCGGCTATCAAGATTTCTATAAGGCCTAGTTTACCGTAGTTCCGTGCCACGCAAAGTAAGACCAATAATACATGTCAAAATAACATCAGAAAGACTGGGCTTTAATTAATAACAAACGCATATATATAAGACACTAAAAAGATACCCAAAAATATACCTATTTTATTTTCAGATAGCTGTATATCTTTGGGTACGTAATTGTGGTAGAGGTATCCAAGTAGTTTTCGATCTTTTAGACGCTAACATTATAGAGCTTCTGAAGCAACTGGATATTACCGAATTTTGCCAAATTTTAACTTTATTTGGATTAAAACAAAATTTATCTTCGTTATATAACAACTTCTACTAAAGCTACATACCTAACGGCCTGTGAAAATCTACTGTAGGACATAGGCCGCTTCTGTTCCAGAGGGTTTGCCATAATCGCTAGGCAAGCGGATTACCGATCGTTGTAATAACAAAGTTTAGAGTAAAGATGTAAGACGATAAAGACATAACGTGCTGATGTCTTGTTTTTCTCTATGGCTACCCCGTCAGGCATAGCTGAAGATTAATAAGAATAAAGTAATAAAAGTAAAATAAAAAATAAATACAAAATAAATATGATAAAATAAAGAATAAACAATAGTATGTATACTAATAATTTAAAATGGTATTTTCTGTACATAAAGGTAATGTACCAGGGAATATTTCTATATGTCTAATTAAAAATGTTTTTAAACGCTCACGAACTAACCATTTGAATGATATTGGAGTACATAATAGCGAAGATCTAAGTTCACTGCCATATGATTAGGAGAGAAGAAGGAGCATTTAAAATAGAACTTAGAACCAACAAGATTGCATCTGTCAAATGATAAGCCAATTAAGCTGTGACCGATATTAGGAAACATAATAATTTATTTTTTAAGCTGCAGATATATCAGAGACTATTTTCGTTGTTGTGTTGCGGCTTGTTTAAGATCTTGGAACAAGTCTCGATTAAAGGATTTTACATGATCAATTATGAGTATTATGTGGGTTTTTCTCCAGCAGGATTTTAGATTTGAGAAAAATAAAATTTTTCGGATGATGAAAAGATGGTATCGTAAGATGGTATCGTAAGATGGTATCTCAATGTGATGCCTACCAGCAAAACTTGGATTTTTCACCACTTTATTGTTTCAAATAACGCTATTATCTATTGTCTATTGTATAGTGTACACTGACACGAAAAATTTCTGCTTGAAAAAAAAAACATTTTTACTTTCTTTTAGTTTTTCATTACTTTTTTCATTAGAAAAAGATCACAGGGATTTCAAATATCTATTTAATATAGGTAGTATTAAAGAGATATTTGAAATCCCTGTGATTTTTTCTATAAACAAATAATTTAATCATTTGTGTAACAAAGACAATCCAATTTTTAAGTAGGTAAATTTTTTTAGGTACCAATTTCTAATTTCGAGGAATTTCGCGTCAAGAGACCCGAGTTCGATCCCCAGGTGGCAGGCTCGTACCAATGGGTTTTTCAAAAACTTATGTCTGAATTATATCGTTGTTATATCGTTGGCTTGGACACAAAGACGGCGACGGATTCACCACTTGTCACGTTGTTCCGAAAATATCTTCGGTGGAAAATGGTTCGAGGGGACTTAATTGTCTAGACTAGACCTCTGTCTACCCCTGTATTGGGAATTGCGTGAAGATATTTATTTATTTGTTGCTACTTATTATAAATTAAATTTAAATTGTCAATTTTTTGATCTACCTTAAATGCATATCTCATTCAAATGCATAATTAACAATTAGAATTATGAGAACAACTTTTGTTGCGTGGGTTTGAATAAACAAAAGGTAAAGAATTTTGTTTCAAATTCAGTGTAATTCTTGTCTTTTCTGACTGTGCCTGTTTTCTTTTTAATTCTAAACTTATATTTTTAAAATTTCTTTTATTATTTTTTCGGTTTCGTAATTAATTATGTATTATTATATAACGATTGCCGAGTGGTTGGGTGGTCGGAATTTCGAGTCGAGAGATCCGAGTTCGATCCCCAGTTGGCAGGCTCGTACCAATGGGTTTTTCAAAAACTTATGTCTGAGTTATATCGTTGGCTTGGACATAAAGACGGTGACAGACTCACCACCTGTCACGTTGTCCCGAAAATATCTTCGGTGGAAGGTGGGCCAAAGAACTTAACTGTCTAGACTAGACCTCTGTGTACCCCTGTATTGGGAATTGCTTGAAGATATTTATTTATTTATTTATTAAATATATTAAATATAAAATATATAAAATATCTATTTAATGTATAATAAATATTTATTTATTTATATTATTAAATATAAATAAATAAATATTTATTTTACCAATTATTAAGTAACTCAATGTAGCTATGGCACATACAAGATTAAGTTGTAAGTATATGCATAAAAAATATATATGCAACTTATACAGTCTTTTAGGAAATTAAAAAATTCACACGGAAGTCTTCAAAACAAAGATCGGTTAAACAGCCTTCATAACATTCAATTAGATAAAGTAAAAAAAAACTTATAAATAAAGCAGGAAATATCTTTTATTGGAAAAAAAAAACTATTAAGTTATTCCACGCCGCGCTTGGTAAACGGATTGGCGTTCGCACACCATACGCCTCGCACCTTAGACGCTACTGTCCGTTCCGATCTGATTTATTTTGGTTAGTATTTTTCGAGATACCGCCGATAAGTAACTATTTCGATTTTTTTACGATAGTCATAGGAATAGAGAGTTAATGATATGAACATAAGAAACGTTCATATCATATGGCACAATTTTACAAAACTACTATGTCACAATATTTAAACCCGCCACTGAACAATTTCTAAGTTCGTTCTTCCTAAGAGAATGTTCAGTTCGTCTAGTTCAGTTTCATACTTATTATACTAACTTTGCCTTGCGATTTTACTCGTGATTTAACTGGAATAGCCATTTTTTGGCAGGTAAAGTAGCGTATGTATTAATTTATATAAAACAAAGGCTATATATGGACTGACGGATCAAACTGCCTAAAATTCAGGAAGTAGAAATATGAAATTAGCAGAAATTTTTCCTTATATCTTGATGGTATCTATATAAAAAAGGATATCTGAAAATTCTACATCCAAAAGGGATGGCAAAGTTTGAATTGCACATTTACTACTTGTGATCAACTTCAGACTATTTTTATGTCATTAAAATATATAAATAATATATGATATTTTTTAAAAAATTGATGAGATTAACCGAACATTAGGGTGTTGCCGTTTCTACGCATTGGTTGTGTTGTAAGCGGAGATAAGAAGAAAACTTTGAAATAGGCTGCCAATAGATGGTGGATTAAGAATTTCATTTAGAATATCAAATTTTTTGTTAGAATCATATCGTGAAATTTTTCATTTCTAACACTTTGTTTAAAAGAAGTTAACACACTACAATTTATAGAATAAAACATATCAAACTCACGATATCCGAGTGGTTCGGTGGTCGGAATTTCGAGTCGAGACGATCTCTAGGTAACAGGCTTGTACCAATGGATTTTTTAAAAAAGAACTTATGTACAATGATTTATTTATTTTCAATATACACTATCCTTACAGGAAAATCCCAATGCGATAGCTGAGCCCGAATATCTTATACTAAAATGAATCTACCTTATCCTTTACCTAACTAACATTATATACACAACATGACATACTAACATTTACCCTATAACATATGAATCACATTGCTATGTTTGTAGCGTTAACGGCGCCTCTTTAAACAGGTTGGTGCGCCCAGGCGGTACATCCAGCAGTGGCCGGACTCAGAAGACGCCGGCTGTCTTCGTTCCACATATTTATCTGGCACGCACGGGCTCACCTGCGCCAATATGTCGTCATTGCTAACTTTTCCTCTAATAAAAATAAATAAATAAATATCTTTATAAATATATTTATGTTTTTAATCAATATAAGTGTGAATTTGTATGTATTTGTATGTTGTGGTTTCAATTAATTAGCCGCGTGGTTGGGTGGTCGGAATTTCGAGTCAAGAGACCCGGGTTCGGTTCGGGCTCGGGATTGATGTCTGTGGAAATCTTTGGGGAGGCCTATGTTCAGCAATGGACTTTTGATAAGCTGTAAAGAAGAAGATGAAGAAGACGATTACTGACGCAAATATTGGAGACAAAGGTAGACAAGTAGTGCCAGGGTGATGTGTGAATATCCAGCGATCTTACTGAGTATATTGGATGATATATATATATATATATATATATATATATATATATATATATATATATATATATATATATATATATATATATATATATATATATATATATATATATATATATATAATCTATTTCCCCGCGTATGAAATCGCGGACAAAAGCCTAGACACTGTGATGTTTGATAACACAAACACAATAACAAATTAATTTTTAATTAAGCTTCAACTAATTATTCATTTATTTACATTTAACTCTCACCACCTGTCACGTTGTCCCGAAAACATCTTCGGTGGATGGTGGGACAAAGGGACTTAATTGTCTAGACTAGACCTCTGTCTACCCCTGTATTGGGAATTGCGTGAAGATATTTATTTATTTTTATATAGTATACAGTTAGGTAGTAACGGCTCTATTATTTTATAATATAGTATATAAAGTCAGCCAGTAAAGGGGTAATCAGAATTCAAGTCAAGAGACCCGAGTTCGATTTCCTGGAGATAGGCTCGTATCAATCCGTTAATTCAAAACTCATGTACGATTTACATCGTTGGCACGGATATAAAGGCGGCAACGGGCTCACCATCTTCTATAATAAGGCGGATATGATCCTAAAATAATTAACTACGTAATAACCTTAGCGTTTATTTTTATTTATTTTATACATTTTAAAGGTTATGTATTATATATTATATTTTCCTTCTCCATAGATAGATTTAGCTTGTCGGGAAACACATACTTACCGTTTCTACAGGTACGCAAAAATTTTTACAAATGTCGTAAATTGAGATAAATAAATAAATAATAAATAAATAAATATCTTCACGCTATTCCCAATACAGGGGTAGACAGAGCTCTAGTCTAGACAATTATGTCCCTTTGACCCACCTTCCAATGAAGATATTATCAGGACAATGTGACCGGTGGTGAGCCCGTCGCCGTCTTTATGTCTAAGCCAACACAATGTAATTCATACATAAGATTTTTGAAAAACTCATTGGTACGAGCCGCCACCTGGGGATCGAATTCGGGTCTCTTGACTCGAAATTCCGACCACCCAACCACTCGGCTATCGTGACTTATTATATTATACGTAAATTGAGATAATTATAAATAAACGCTTTTAGTATAAAAACTTCGCTGTAAATGTAAGGACAAATTATTATGTCGCCATAGTAATACTATTCGTAGTTAGAAAGACTATAGTTTGTTAAATTACTATAAATATATTAGGTAAAGTTACAATATGTAACACAAGCCGTCATTTAAAAAATAATTATACAGTAGAGAGTATATAAAAGATATACAGATGTGACATCTGTATTAAAATATACACGTTTTGATAAATGTAACTCTGTTATAAACAAACCTACATGACAAATTAATTCATTATAAATTATAATTACGTTTATAATAAAAATATCAAAAAGTTGAAAGGAACTTGTTTTAATTTATAGTCCTCAATCAAAATGCCTTTAGTTTTCTTACGATATTCAACGAATAAACTCGTGTTGTTCTTGCATGAAAGATGGATTCAATACCTGCAGATGCTATATTTCAATTCAAGGAAGATACATTGCAAAGCGTTCGTAAGGATTATGGTTTAGATAAACCGGAAGTATTAAATCAAGCTATTGATTCACTGGAAGAATGGGTGAAGAAACAAGATCATTTTGTCAAAAAGGATTTCCGTAAGTGTCATTTTAAAATTTGGACAACAATATTTGAACAAACAGCTATTAGATAAATTATGTTATTCTAACCCCACTCAAACGTCTCTTCTAATCTCTGAAAAAAGAGAAAAAAAGAGCTCTGTTAATATATTAAAATATTCTACGAATTTATAACTAAGCATGCCAAATTATTACAATATGGGAATATTGTAATTTTAATTTAGTTTTTATGTTTAAAAAATCTCATGCTATTCCCAGTACTCAGGTAGACAGAGGCCCAGACAATAAAGTCCTTTCAACCCAACTTTCACCGAAGACATTTTTGGGACAATGTCACAGGTGTTGTCTTTATGTTCCAGCCTACAATATTAAATCGCACGTAAGTTTTTGAAAACACTCACAGGTCCCTTGACTCGAATTCCAATCACCCAACCACTATATCAGACTATCGTGTGTTATGTATAATTTTTATGTTTAATCAAATATACATTTTTTTACAGCAAGAGAATACTTGGAGAAAATGATTATTGCTGGCAAAGGATCGGTTGAACGCGCAAAGAATAAGTTAGATAAAGTATGCACTCTTAAAACCTTGATGCCCGTTTTCTATGAGACTGTGAATTTTAAAACTGACTACAGGGATTCAAATTCTTTGTAAGTGTTATTCGCTCATTTTAATACGTAAAATGTTTAATCTTAGTCTGCAATTGCCAAATGCTTTAGAAAGATTATGGTAGTGTGCGAAACAATTCCTGGGTGATATAGTAGAATTTAATTCAGTCATCGCAATTTAAGATTAAAAGTTTATTAACTTTTTCATCTCGTTTCTATGAGTCAACGTCAACGATATGTCATCAATTTAAATTACAAATGATTATATAATTGCACACTCACAATAGACAATATATTCGTAGCAATCAAAGTTTCGAATTCCCACAGTTACATATTTTTTCGTTACTTTAAACTTACTAACTTAAAACGTACAGCAAACTTTAAGGTTATTATCATTTATTATTATTAAAAATAAAGTCTATCATATATATAAAATATCTAAATGAGCATCAAAGATGTAATTGCAATACAACACGCAGGCTTATATAAAAAATTAGTTTGGTTTTACGCTCTAACGTCTAAACCTCTAAACCGATTTTAAAAATTAATTCATCAATAGAAACCTACATCAGCAGCAAGTAACATAGGCTATATTATTTTTTACACATAATGAATTAAAATAAAATGGATAATTTTCTACAATTCAAAATAATTTAAGTTCTGAAGCCAGTTTGTAATTTCCTGCGAGCGAAGCCGCAGGTAAACGCTAGTAAAACATATTTTATGTTAAATTTTTTGCACATGCCATGGCATATCAATTACATTGGCCGTCAGTTGAAAGCCACGCTGATGCGACCCGTAATTTTTCCACGCGATATGAAACATAAAAACGGATAAAACCGCAATCAATGAACATCATTAAGCATTTCTACACATTCCGTATCAACGGGATATCCCACCGTTTTTGTGACTTAGGTTCTAGTGGAATATCTTTGCCGGGGCGGGGATGTCTTCATACTTCCGTTGCCTCGGTGGTTAAAATCAAGTGCAAATTGTTCCTTACAATTTTATTGGGTAAGTCGTGAACACTGCGTACGGAGCACAATACTTAAAACTTCTCATAAAAATAAATATTAAATTTCCAAAAAAGAATTGGGCCTTCCTCCTGGCGATTGAACTCGAGTCTCCTTCTTGGAATTCAAATCACCCAGCCCCTCAGCTATCGTGGCTATCCTCAATGAAATTCAATGAAAACGTTGTTCCGCAAGGAAGTTTCCGTGGACTCTTACTCTTATAATAACCGTGATTTGAAAATAGAAGTAACTTATAATAATACATTACTTCAAAAAGGTAAAGAAGCTATCTTTCTGGGAATAAAGGTCGACAAAAATCTTAATTGGAAAAAAACACATTGAAAAAAAAAATTTGTCTCCGTCTCCGCAACTCGTCACCACTCCCCGTAGTCTCACCAACTTGGCTTCCGCATTAGTGTTATATTCTTTGTTCCGTCCGATATTTTGATTAATATTGTCGATGTTATTTCAGTATGTTCATATAAAAGTAACTTTTAAATTCACAGAATGGGTGCACTACTACCTAAACTAACTCGTGACCACTACAGAGTATTTTTAACGAAGTTTAAGGGTCATCTTGAAAATGGATTCATGAATTACTTTCGCTTTGCAATTTCGGTAAGTAACACATCAGTTATCTTTTATTAACTGCCAATGTGTGTGTATTTGTACTTTGGTTTGGGGTAATAGCTCCTTAAAATATTTCTTATCTCGCCGTTAACCACTAAAAGCAGTGAGTATGTTGCACACAAGCAGCCATGAATAACTCGCAAACATGTCTCTTCAGTAAGTCTTAACCCAATAATGAAGGTGATGTATTTTAACGACCTCCGTGGACGAGTGGCGTACACACACGTTTTCGTGGTGTCACCAGCTTTAAGGGCAGATTCGATTCTCGGACGGGTCAATGTAGAAAACCCTTGTTTATATATTGTTTCAGATCTGGGTATTTGTGGTACCTCTATTGTTTCTGATGCTCTAACACAAGTACTTTACATACTTTGGGATCAGAGCAAGTATATGATGTTGTCCCTATCTATGTATGTATTATTTATAAAAAAATATTGTACCTGTTTAATGATTCCAATGTCCTACTTAAGTGCAAAATATATTGTTGTTTACTATTTTGATTTCTCATTAATGTATTTCTTATCTCGCCATTAACCACAGTGGGTTTGTCGCCAATTCTTGCTGTATTAGCGACAAAAGCTCTGTTCAACAGCCATGAACCATTCGTTATGTAATGTTCTTGAATTATGGTAAATAAATAAATAAATATCTTTACGCAATTCCCAACACAGGGGTAGACAGAGGTCTAGTCTAGACAATTAAGTCCCTTCAACCCATCTTCCACCGAAGATATTTTCGGGACAACGTGACAGGTGGTGAGTCCGTCGCCGTCTTTGTGTCCAAGCCAACGATATAACAACGATATAATTCGTACTTAAGTTTTTGAAAAACCCATTGGTACGAGCCTGCCACCTGGAGATCTTTGATTGACTTATGGTGATGAATAATTATAGCAAACTCCAAAGCTTAGCAGTGGTATTTCTTTATTTATTATTAATTAACAGTGGTAGAGCCACGCATCAGCTTTTGTTGTTGCATGAATGGGCCGGCTCGACCGGGGAAGTACCACGACCTCACAGAATACCGGCATGAAGTAAAAGTTTAACAAACTTCTGCGTTTCGTCTGGTGAGTACAGGTATCCGGAGGCCAACACCCTCCTCCCCCAATTCACACTCTAAGGCCGGCAACGCATCTGCTATGCATCTGGTATTGCGGGTGTTCATGGGCGGCGGTAATCACTTACCATCACGTGAGCCACCGTTTGCCTCCCTTTTCTATAAAAAAATTCTCTAATTAAATACAAAATATTACAAGTTTGATGAGTTTGACGAAACCTGTACTACTGGTGTCTGATTTTTGCTGACTCATTGCAAGACTAATAATTACTTATGTACACAAATTGTTTTCATCTTTTTCTAAAATAAAAAACCATATCATAATCCTTACCGTGAAAAGTATGTGTGCATATATGTATGTATATTTGTTATTATATTTAGGCATATATGTATTTTAATTTATCTAATATAATATAAATTATATTTATATTATATATAAAAGTATTTATATGCATGTATATTTATGTAATGTATTGATTATTTTTTATTATATTTTTTAAATTAATAATTCTTAGTATTCTACTTTTCTGTTTTTTCTCCTCTTTTTGCGACTGCTACAAACCTTTCACCACAAAAATTTCCCAAGCTATAGGTTGACTGGTAGAGAAATCCAACAGTTATTAAATCTGCCATTTGCTATATAAAATAAGTAAATGAAAATATTGACAAATATCTATGGTATGTACACTTTATGTGCGTGAAGCCAGCTTTTACATGCAATAATTATACTAATTAAAAACTTGACATTCAACGAATTTTATTTATCTTTGACGCCGATATCGACGCAACTTCCGTGATTTCTATGAGGCCCAAATTAAAGCATTTCATCGCCACAAAATATAATTTAAAATTATATGTTATACTATATTTAATTTTCAGATAGCTGAGTATCTTTGGGCGCATGATTACAGCCGGGGTATCCAAATAGTTCTCGATTTCACAGACACTAACATTTTAGAGCTATTAAAGAATCTGGATCTTACAGAGTTTCGCCATTTCTTAACATTGTTGATTGTGAGTATTGTGATTAATACCAAATGTAACTTTCTCTTAAAAAATATTTTATTATAATTCTATAGTATATTAAAATATATTAATATAACTTCCAAACTCATTTATACTTGCTCCAACAATCACATCGTAGTCGATAACCTGACCGCCTAGTTACTAGTGACTCTAACCTTAAAAGCTAAATGTTTTACATATTTGAATCCCACTGGGGCCAAACATTTAAATCATTTGTATGAATACCTGTAGTTACGCCTCGATTTTTTTTATTTCATGTATGGGTAGCATGATTAGAGTGAAAGGCCAATATTGCAATCTTCTTATTTCAACATATATACATATATTATATACTTATATAAATTCTTTTAATATTTATCATAGAGTACCCTAGTGCTCCACAGGACATTAAAACGGCTTATAGAAATTCAAGTTGAATGTTCGCACTTAGCCAATTTAAGAATTGTTAGCAAACCAATTTAAGTGCGCAAAAGCTCAAATGAAAGAGCTCGAGCCCCAACAAGTATTCCTAAACCATAAAAATGAAATCTACCTACCTACTAACTAGAATTAAAGATATAAAGAAAAGAATAACTTTTTGAATTAGAGTCTAATTTGGCAATACTCTTTTACCTTTCTTATACCTTGAATATCCTTGCAACTTGCTTAGATAAAAGTTGCCACTCCTATGCAGATCTTCGAACACTTGGACGTTCTCCATAAGAATATTTTGATCTTGGTGTCCCACTTTATTATTATATTGTTTTGTCATGTCCTCTTTAATCACCTTATCACGCCCCATAAAACATGTCTGAGTATTTGATGAAGTACAAATTTTCCTCGTTCGAACTTCATCTGCTTAAAATGTCAACAGATTGAACTTTCTCTCTATTTAAAAGTTGATTAGAACCTCCTGAACCTTGGCCACTAACCTCCGACTCGCTCTTTCTTATTTAGTTGTTTTTTTTATATCAGTGTCACTTGACAGTCAACGAGTGAGCCCTTATGATAAAATAAAATATAAATATAAATATCTTCACGCAATTCCCAATACAGCGGCAGACGGAGGTCTAGTCTAGACAATTAAGTCCCTTCGACTCACCTTCCACCGAATACATTTTCGGGACAACGTGATAGGTGGTCAGCCCGTCGCCGCCTTTATGTCCAAGCCAACGATGTAATTCGTACATAAGTTTTTGAAAAACCCATTGGTACGAGCCTGCCACCTGGGGATCGAACTCGGGTCTCTCGATTCGAAATTCGGACCACCCAACCACTCGGCTCTCGTGACTATCGTGCTATTATTATCAGAAAAAAATAATACCATTAATAACTTCTAAATAATAAATAAATATCTTGAAGCAATTCCCAATTCGACCAACCTTCCACCAAAGATATTTTCGGGACAACATGACAGGTGGTGAGCCCGTCGCCGTTTTTATGTCCAAGCACACCGTATAAATGTTACATAAATTTTTGAAAAAACTCATTGTTACGAGCCTGCCACCTGAGGATCGAACTCGGGTCACTTGACTCTAATTCCGATCACCCAACGACCCAGCTATCGTGACTATCTTAATTTGACGATATTATAATCTTCATGAAATTGTTAATGATGGAGTCGTGTCTTTCATGCTCGCTTAAAGACCTGCGGCGGTATTGTGTGGCGGGTCGTCAGCTTCCCTTTGATATGGTTAAGGAGGGCGATGGCTTGCACGTGCGTCATGCGTTTTTTCATCAGAGATAACTTGTTACGAAACGGTGGTAGCAACAATTAAAATTTTAACATTAAAGTATTAAATTAAAACATTCCCACGGAAGGCGACGAAACAAAGCTTGGTCAAACAGATCATATTTAATAAGATACCGTAAAAATTTAATAAATTTGCGC
The DNA here is from genome assembly GCA_029286605.1 of Sericinus montela. NCBI lineage: Eukaryota > Metazoa > Arthropoda > Insecta > Lepidoptera > Papilionidae > Sericinus > Sericinus montela. The sequence goes on from JAGSMR010000003.1 coordinate 3,115,807, forward strand.
TGATATTTGTCCACTATGCTACTCCGTGGCAGATGTATATTTGATATATACAACAATATAATTCACCATGCGATTTGGCTCCAAAATAACACTTTAATATATATACAATTTTATTATAAAAATATAGACCATGCTGTGGAGCTATTACAAGAGTATGTATTGTGTAAAAACTAACATTATTCCAAAATTAAAAATTAACGTTTTGCGTAACATTCTGATATCCTTTTAGGGTCTTTAATCTTTGATGTTACATCGACGATCAGGTTACTATGCATAGCGTATATAGTAGTATAATTATAATAATATATAGTAAAGTAAAATACATAGGGATTATTAAGACCAATGCGGCACTTATTTGGCGGTCTATAAATATTTACTTTTTTCAGGAGGGCTACGGTATACGAATAATTGGAATTCATGCAATTACTTCCTCAAAAGCTATAGAAACCTTGGTCGCGATTTGTAAACAAATAATGAATCCTAAAGTCTTTGAGCGAGTTCAAATTCACAAGTATATCGAATCATTACACAAAGTGGTAGAGAAAGATGTGTTACCAATTGAAGAAGGGGGAAATGAGACGTCGCTCAAAGAAATACACGGTAATATTAATTTACAACCTATATAAGTTGTTGTGGGTACTTAAAAATCTAAGTATACGATCTACTTGTCTAAAGATTAAAGCATGATTACTTATTACACTAAATCGCATATATTTACATGGGTGTTATATCTCAAGATTGGCTTCTATACCAATTCAATATTCTTCGTCATTTAACATTTCAATAAATATTATCTATAAATCTGACAAACTTTATAATGCCTTACTTATCTTTACTTTATTTAAAGGGAACTAAATTTTTACACTTCCCTTTAAGATTGTAAGTTTTATTAAATTAAAACAGAAGTATCAAAAATTATTTTATTATAAAATTTTATGAATTAACGTCGACTCCACATTCGTCGTGTTAAATTCGATTTTATGACACCGCTTTATAGAGCGAGATTGATATATCCCGCTCTCGCTCGGACGGGGATAAACCAGACCTATCAAACTACACATATTTTTTTCGAGGTATCCTCTTTAAGCTGTTTACTTTGGAATTAGAGCAATGAATGTCGTCCCTAAGTATGTACGTATGTAGGTATATATTTATTTTCGGACCTGTCTCAGTTCCTTTTTGAGGGCGAGTGGGATGAGTTCGCAGTCGCGCCCCGTTTTACACTGCAAATTTCTTTTTTTTTTTTCAGTTTTGCCTTTAATAATTTTATTAATTTCGTTAACTTGAAAAATCGTTAAACTTTAAACTTACTACATTGGATTGCATATGACGTGAATATTTTATCATTTATACTATGTTAAATAAATAATACTGACTTTTTATTTTACAGAAAAATGGCTACATGTCCTAAGCTCTAGTGACCATCAAGAGTACTTTAACAAAATGAAACAGGCTGTTGTAAACGAGAAATTTAGACAAACTGATAAATTTAAAAATGAAAATATGGGTATCGCAGGCACGTTTAGAACATTAAGTGTCGATTAAGGATGTTTATCTATTAAAAAAATTATATTTATACTAGTATATATATATGTGTATATATATATATATATATATATATATATATATATATATATATATATATATATATATATATATATATATATATATATATATAAGATAGAGGACGGAGTACAGATTTACTGGCATGAAAAATCATCGTCATCCAAGAGTAAACTTAAAGAGATCTGGGAGAATGATAGAGAAGTTATTTAAACACATGTCACAATCGGTCTTTATATTTATTTATTTTCAAAAATAGTAATAACGTAAAATTTTTAATTTTTATTGTTATGTATAATGCACATGTGAGTTAAAATACCTGCCAGCAATAAATAATCCTTTTGATACTTCTGCAACAACTATGAATTTTCAATAGTGAATAAGTGACAAGATGGATTCATTGATGAATTTCAGAGGGATTTAACCACTTCACTTCTTCTTCAACCACTTCATCAATAGCCGCCGATTTTATGTCTTTCAAGACTTTCATTATTACTGCACTCAACACCTTGCAGCAACAAATGGAGTTTCTCAGGCTGGAGATGGATCGCCACGTGATGCCAAGAAGGCGTAAAATACGGGCAGTATTTTTTCGTTTTCTGGCATGGCATGCCAGAGACGAAAGCGTATGGCCTTATTGGTCGCGTGACAACAGCAATTGCTGAGCACCTAGATCTGCCTAATTACTCAAGTGCCAGCATCAAGTCCACCTATCGCCTTCGATTCACATCAGAGAGCAGAGCCAGGCCAGTTATTATGAAGTTCACAGACGCTGCAGTTCGTGATAAACTATGGTTCGCGAAATTCAAATTTAAGGGTACTGGCATCACGCAGTCAGAGTTCTTGACATAGTGCATTTCTAGAGGCTCGAAAGCGTTTCATAAATAAATAAATTAATTTAAAAAAATGTTCACGCAATTTCCAATACAGGGGTAGACAGAGGTCTAGTCCAGACAATTAAGTCACTTCGAACCACCTTCCACCGAAGGTATTTTCGGGACAACGTGACAGGTGGTGAGTCTGTCGCCGTCTTTATGTCCAAGCCAACGATATAATTTGTACATAAGTTTTTGAAATACCCATTGGTACGAGTCTGCCAACTGGGGATCGAACACGGGTCTCTCTAGTAGAAATTCCGACCACCCAATCACTCGGCTATAGTGACTTTTTCGTGACGTTTCGGAGTTCTTCATCGAGTTGAGTCATTGTAGAGTTGAGTCGAAGTAGATGCCATTCCTGTCCCATGGTCTTAACCTGGGCCTTCTGTAGCCAAATCGCCAGTTCAAATCTTAGAAGCCTATTCAAAGAGCCCAAATATTAAAACAACTGTTATGCATCCTAAACGTGTAATTAGGAAATATGTGACTGTAACAGTGTAGCTCCTTACACTTATTAGTCAGACACTTTTTGGTATGTCACTTTTTTAACTAGGAGTTCTAAATTATTTGGCTAGCTTAAGATATACAGTTTCAATTTACTTTACGCAGTCTTATTATGATCTTTTTTTCTCTTATGGTCCTGGCCTCTCTTTTCAGAATTCTGCCAATGTCATATCAGTCATAGGAGTGACAAAAAGTTATCGACAAAAATTAGTTTGTACTTTATGTTTGTATGAGTTCCAAATATACACCAAATAAGACAAATCAAAACAATTAACTACCAATAACCAGAGATAGATCTATCACATTAAAGCTTAATATTGTTTATGTATATAAAATCACACAACTTTTTAATAAAAGGGGAAAGCCTAGTGTTTTACGGCGATAAAAATGAAATGTTTACTGGACGGGGGATATTAGCAGGGAGGAAGTCATACAACGAGAACCTGAGTTTTTGACAATTAAAGAACATATGATCCAGTGACCCTTCATCAAGCCCACACTCGCAAATTGAATTGTTTCTTATCCTTAGTTTTGATAAGTGAACTGTGGAGCAACAGTCTCCAAATCGCAATCGAGATATGGTGGAGGTAACATCATAGCTTCGCGGTAGTAAAAGAACTAAAGTTTTGAGGGTAATTCTGCTTAAATGCTAGAATAATGTTTCCCTTTGGATAGTTTTGATTTTTGCCCAACCGTATTCCTGATACTTAAAACTTACAAAAGCTGTTTGCAACAGAACCCCATGATCTGTTGCAAACAGCTTTTGTAAGTTTTAAAACAATATGGTGATTAGAAGGGATACCATATGGGTATGGAAAGGGTTGGAAATCACACTTTGAAGGCAGCTGTGAGAAGTAGATAGGATAGCTTCAAGGATAGAAATAAATTCAACAGTAAAAGTTCAAGTAATAGGAGAAGATTTAACATTAAGGATTATTTTATATTTTGGGATCCAAACTGCAGATCCAACACAGCTTTGGTCAGACAGATTTGATGAGTCTGTATACTTTGGGATCTAAACTGCAGATCTAACACAGCTTTAGTCAGACAGATTTGATGAGTCTGTATACATAACAATCCAATCTTGCGAATCCCTATTATGATGTTTAGGTTAGGTAATAGTTATTGACACAAGTTATTGGAGTTAATTGACTCAGGCGTTACTTTGTGTATAGTGGTGGTGATGCATACAGTAGAATTAGTGCACACATCTGTGAGAGGGAGGGTGGTGGTCTTCTTCTCTTTGGACCAGGTACCTTTTTACATTTGCATGCGGAATGGTATGAAGTAATTATTCAATAACAACTTTACATGTTATTGTGTCAAAATCTATACATCAACAAAGGCTGTATGGCTTAGTTCCCTTGCCTGCTTACCTGAGCGAATAAAAAAAACAACAACAACAAAAAAGTCACGATAGCCGAGTGGTTGGGTGGTCGGAATTTCGAGTCAATATACACGAGTTAGATCCCCAGTTGGTAGGCTCGTGCCAATGGGTTTTTCAAAAACTTATGTACAAATATCGTTGGCTTGGACATAAAGACGGCGACGGGCTCACCAACTGTGACGTTGTCCCGAAAATATCTTCGGTGGAAGGTGGGTCGAAGGGACTTAATTGTCTAGACTCGACCTCTGTCTACCCCTATATTGGGTATATTTTTAACAACAACATACATCAACATTGTCTAAGAATGCAAAAAATAACATTAGATAATTTAAATGATAGGCCATAGACAAGTTTTGGTACCCAGGGATTTTTGCCTCATTGTAACAGTAGTTTTCATAGTCTCCCTTCTCTTGCTGAAACAATTGATTCACACTTCTCTGATGTCCTGAAAAATTTCAACATGGTTCATATCAATACTCATAGTATTCCTACACATTTCCCTGATATGCTTTCGGCTTTCGACACCAAAAACATCCATGCTATTCTAAAATTCATCTTATGCTCTGCCTGGCTTTCACTTCATACGGAATGATCGTACTGGATATATGCCTCTCCCATAGGAAGGATTTGCCGTAATCGCCATGCTTGGTAAGCGGATTGGCGATCGCAGTACCAGACCACTCGCACCTCAGACGCTGCTGCCCATCTTCGGTCAGATTATTTTGATCTGATATTTTTAGCGATGGTTATCCCGCCATCTAACGGTTACCATAACGATATTTAAGGCTGTTTCCCTTAATCGCCTCTTACGAAATCCACGGGAAGAAAGGGAGTGGCAATATTCTTACGCCGTTTCCACGTGGCTCATTTGTTATTAGTGGTCTCTTTTTATTTTTTGGTTTTTTTTTGTTAATAATATATTAAAATAAAATGAAAAGTATTAATTATTACGTGTAAATAAAATTCAAAACTACACAGTTGTGTAATAAAAATCACAACACACAAAACACTTTTTGTTAGCACTCCGTTGGTTGGTGCCATGCGATGATAAATGTATCTACATATCATCATATCGGGAAAGTATTTCATGTATAAAATGTATTTTATTGAAAAAATGGGTAAAAAATAAGTTTAAAAGTTGAAACCCTTAAAGCAGAATATTATTTTGATAGGTTGTGTGTTGGATAGAGAAATGTTTTCCATCTGCTATGTTAAGTATAATTCTGTGTACATATTGTTATTTTAAAAACGGCCTTTTCACAAAGAGAATCAGTAATACTTTAATCATTTAAATCTATCAATGTAAACTATTTTTTAACATACACAAGAGGATTACGTGTAATTCGGTCTCAAAGTAGGATTGCTTGGTTCAGATACTAAATATATATACTAAACATACAATAACGTGCTACACAGATATATTTCCATATATAAGATATATTACACCCACGACTCAAGTACAGACTTCACAAGAATTTATGTTCCTTGCGATATTTTATCCGCACCCCTATTAAATCGTATAAAATTTTGGATATAAACTTAATCTGATATTTTTTGAAAGAAATACGAGATAAATGCATTTAAGATAATATTATAACTTGAGAAAAAATAGGCATGTGCATGCCCAGAGCTTGCCAATAGCTTCCTCACAATATTTAATTACGTAATTACTTACTTATCTTCACGCACAATCCCTTACAGGGTAGCCAGAGAGAACAGATCACCAAGTGTCACGATCCCTACATACCTCCTTCGCTTCCCTCAGATTCATCATCTTCTTCATACATGCACGTCTAGGTATCCGAGTACGCTTGTACCACAATATTTTAAAGCGTTTATTCTGATAGTGTTTATCCAAAATACTACTCTATTTCAGAATATCGTTGAAATTTTCTTTACAAAAGAAGTTTATCAAAGATAAATTTACATCAATTTCCATATTTATAAGTACAGAAAATTACGCATATTTTATTGTAACTAACCAATCCCATTTACTGTACTAGCTTCAAATAAATATTAAATTAACCTTAATTTGAGTCACTTCTTCTACACTTAATTGTTGGTGTTGCGTTAACAATCAGAATATGACCTTTAAGAAATTATTCGGTGAGATATTACCATTTACTGTAGAGTATTATGAATAATAATAAATATATTCATGCAATTCCCAATACAGGGGTAGTCATAGGTCTAGTCTAGACCATTAAGTCCCTTCGATCCACCTTCCACCGAAGATACTTTCGGGACAACGGGACAGGTGGTGAAACCGTCGCCATCTTTATGTCCAAGCCAACGAATTCGTACAAAAGTTTTTGAAAAACCTATTTGTACAAGCCTGCCACCTGGGGATCGAACTCGGGTCTTTTGACTCGAAATTCCAACCACCCAACCACACGGCTATCGTGACATTTTGTGTAGAGTATAATGTATATATTAATTTGTAACTTATGATCTTAAAGTAGAATATGATTAGATTTATAAATAATTATTCGAGTACAATATTTAAAATTTATCCCGTCCCGATCCCCGCATGATGCAAAACCTAATTGGTTTTATGTTGTATGGCATGTAACACTGAACCAAAGGGTAATTCTACTTTTAAATGACATTGGAAAGCATTAGCTGTCTCAATCGGGTCATGCCTGCCAGCTACACTAACAGGGATGCACAATTTTGAGTTAAGTTTGTTTGTTTATTTCCAAAATATGCCAAAAGCTGCATGACGTTGCGCAAAAATCTATCTTTGTCAGAGATTTCTAAAGAAATAAGCAGGCTTTTGTACACATTTCATCTAGTAATTATATTGCTGGCGTTGCGTTTACATTGTGTACAAAATATTCAATAAAATAAAATATAACAATAAATATTATTTAATATGCTGCTCCAAATTAAACTTACTTGTGAAAACTACATAAAAATCCATTGTAAAGTTCCGACAAGAGAACAAACAGACAGAAAATAATACTAAGTCACTGGTTTATGTTCTATTACTCTTTTCTTGTTAAATTGTATGTATAGAGTAGTTAAGGATGTATGTAACTATATACGTACATGTCACGAGATAACAAATTAGGAAATCATTTATAACAAAGTTATTTTTCATATTCACTAATTAAAATAATTAACTTAGTTTCAAATCTGATATCATAAATTTTTGCGATGAAAGGTCTGCGTAACGAAGCTTAATTTTTTATTTATTATGTTTTTATTGGAATGACTCTTTTCAAGTGACCAGAATCCAGTAATACTCGTTTATCCATAATAATTTTAATCTAAAATTAAATTTTTGAATGTGCCAGGCATTCCCATATATTCCTCATTAAATTTGTCTGTTTGTCTGAACGTTTCATTTGTAGCAGCATCTTTCATTAAGTTGAAATATTCTTGAAAGTTACTGGAACTGAGGATAGTAGTCCACTCATCTGTAATAAAAACCAATGATACCTTTGTACATAAATATAGTAAATATCAATATATTATCTATATATAAGTCACGATAGCCGAGTTGTTGGGTGGTCGGAATTTCGAGTCGAGAGACCCGAGTTCAATGCCCAGATGGCAGTACCAATGAGTTTTTTCAAAAACTTATGTACGAATTTCATCGTTGGCTTGGACATAAAGGCGGCGACGGGCTCACCACCTGTCTCCTTGCCCCGAAAATATCTTCGGTGGAAGGTGGGTCAAAGGGACTTAATTGTCTAGACTTGACCTCTGTCTACCCCTGTATTGGGAATTGCGTGAAGATATTTATATTTATATTCCAAAATCTGTCTATCTCTCTCTAAACATATATACACTTATTTTTATAGGTCGATCTTCACGATCATAGTTTGCTGAGTGGAACAAGATGGCGCTGTAGGAGCGTCGTTGTGCGCCTGTGCAATCGGCGTCCAATGAAATTCAAATTCAGGCACGTTAATCAAATAGAATTTAAATGATTTCAAAAACGTTTATATTGAATTTTCCCTTTCCCTCGAATCTTTAGCTTCGAATTTTGTACATATATAATTAATCAATCGCAATATGATCTATGATCGCAATACAATGATCATAACAATCGTACGGTTTTTAATATCATCAAAACCCTTAGATAGTTGACACGTTGTGTTTTTTTTGACACGCAGAAAGTTTTTGAAAAATCCATTGGTGCGAGCCTGCCACCTGGGGATCGAACTCGGGTCTCTTGACTCGAAATTCCGACCACCCAACCACTCGGCTATGGTGTCTGTATTAATTAAATAAGTTATTATTTTATAATTAAATTCATTATATTATTTAATTCATTATTATTAATTTAATTAAAGGCCCTAAGTAGTTGTCTGTATAAATAATTATGTAGATAGATAAAAGAAAATGATAATTCTCGTGTTTGGAATGCATTTTCTGCCACGAGTTCACTTCTTAATCACGATTTGTAATTGCTATGCAGCAAGAATATGTGAGTTGTCAATAATAGTATTTGTCTTAAAACATTATCAGTACCCGGATGACCAACCTTCACTAGGATATAAATATATAGTGCCAATTTGTAATATTTAATAATTTAAAATTTTTGTGAACCACTAATCAAATACAAAGTGAGTTGTTCTCTTTAGAGTAGTTCTGTGCATATATAAGTATTTATGTGTGTGCGTGTGTGTATTTGTGTGTATGTGTGTGTATAAAAAGTATGTGACTTTATCTTTACCGTGTAGTTCTATAATAGATCTCTCCTGTCCTCCATATTCAACAGGTAGTATTTGTTTTGGAATTTTTGTATGCAATGATTCGATGTTCTTATGAACTTCAATTCGATCGCCCACTTTTGCACTGACCATTGGCTTCAAAAGTGCAACAAATGCATCTACAGCTTTTGATGTTGCAACTATGTGAATGGCCTTTATTCTCATTCCGTAGCCTTGCTAAAAAAGGAATTAAAGTCTTGTTAATAACAATCTAACTGTTACAAGATCCAAACAATAAAGTGTACCATTAGGCATGTAATAACCAGCTTTTTCTCCAGAGGACATCTTTAGCATTATCTTCATCTTCATTTGTTTTAGTGACTTATAATAAAAACAAAATTTAAATGTCGGGTAGCTACATTACTGAACAATAACACGTCGCAGCCTCAACGAGTAAAGTTTGTTCACGTTTCAATAACGTGTAATACCCATGTAGTATCAGTAAGAATTTATCACCTCCTTTCTTCGTAGGTTACGTAAGAGGCTTAAAAACTAGGTCAACATTAATTAGACTGGTGATAGTAGCAGTATCTAAGGTGCGAAGTGATTGGTATATTGATCGCAAATCCGTTTATATAGCGTGGCAATTGTGGCAAATCCTTCTTAAGGGAAAAGCTTATATTGTACTTTTGATTATAAAGATCGTTATGTACGTATGTCGTAAAAAGTTTGTTAGACCACCATCTGGTAAATGCTTGCTGCACTATATAACATAAAAATATTTAATAAAATACACTTTAAATATCATTGCAATATCATTGCATACTATATATCATTGCATTCTATATATCATTGCATAAATAACAATAAACTAGATAACATATCTCGCACACTAGGACTACTTACAATTAAAATTTCTAAAGTCTGGCGTAGTTCCGTAATATCAAGTTTTTTTAGAAGCTCCATAAAATTGATTTCCAAGTAATCTAGAATTAGAATAAATCCTTTGCAGTAATCATGTGCCAAAACATATTCACCTATCTAGAAATAAAATTAAATATTATTGTCAATTTGGCGTAGCCTTAATAGTTGTATATTTAATACTATTGCTACTTTTGTATTTAACACTCCAATACACTATTCACTAGATAAACATAAACTTAAAACTATTTTTATTATTTCGTTTGACGTGGTGGAAAATGGGAAATTTGTTACCGCCTTAAACTTCTACAATCACCATAGCTGAGAAGTTGGGTGATCATAATTCGACACGAGAGAGCTGAGGCTCGTACCAATGACTTTTTGCAAAGTCTTATGCACAATTTATTCGTTGGCTTGAGCATAAAAACGGCGACAGACTCACCACCTGTCACGCTGTCCCAAAAATTGTCTTCGATGAAAGTTGGGTCCGAAGGACTTAACTGTCTAGGCGTCTGTCTACCTCAGTATTGGGAATGGCATGTAGATATTTACTATATATTTAGATATAGAGATAGAGATTATTGCGATTACTATTCTTTGTTGCATTGTTGTACACATTTACTCATTATCAATTTTTTTTAATTGATCAGTTTTAAAAAAAAAAAATCTCAGTTAAAAATAAAGATCAGTTTTCCTTAAGAAATTATCAGAGTGTTGTTATTACCCAAGTAAACGAAAAGTAGAATAAACATGTAATATATACAATATAAATTACAATATAAATTACACCTTAAACGGACTGCCTTAAAGATCAGGAAAAGATCTGAGAATAAGTATCAATAGGAAATATCAAATTTTATAAATAAGAACCCCGCTAGGGCAAATGTTTTTGTGCTGAATATGCATATGTCCTCGTATCGAGTACGAGGACATATATGTATATATATATATATATATATATATATATATATATATATATATATATATATATATATATATATATATATATATATATATATATATATATATATATATATATATGTATATATATATATATATATATATATATATATATATATATATATATATATATATATATATATATATATATATATATATATATAAATATATATATATATATATATATATATATATATATATATATATATATATATATATATATATATATATATATATATATATATATATATATATATATATATATATATATATATATATATATATATATATATATATATATATATATATATATATATATATATATATATATATATATATATATGTATGCATTCTAGTTGGCTCTAACAAGCGCATTGCACAGTGCGCTTAACTGTACGAAGCACAAATCCTTACTTTCTATAAGCTCTTTTACAACATTTTATGATATTTTGATTTTATGATATGATCACGAAACGTTAGCTCAGTATTTAAAATAACCCCAAGTCTCTGACCTTTGTAACTCTTGACATCGGCTTCCCGTCAATATATATATATATATATATATATATATATATATATATATATATATATATATATATATATATATATATATATATATATATATATATATATATATATATATATATATATATATATATATATATATATATATATATATATATATATATATATATATGTATATATATATATATATATATATATATATATATATATTTATATATATATATATATATATATATATATATATATATATATATATATATATATATATATATATATATATATATATATATATATATATATATATATATATATATGAACACTCATAACTATATACATACATGTATACTTAAATAATCAATAAAATTTTCGCCACATTCTTCTATCGCAGAGTCAGTTTTTTTTGCAAAGAAAACATTTTTCAAAATAAACTGGGTACGTAAAGGAAGCAATCAGTTTAGTTGTGGTTCCATCCCATATCTTTTGAAATAGAATTCAATTGCTTGTCAAAATGTCATGGTACGTCCCCGGTTAACAAAAATATGTACTTTAATGACTGTACATGTACTATAATGAGATGTACTTACAGCAATTATGAAGCGAAAGTAATTAGTAAGTCCATTGTCAAATCTTTTGCCAATATTCCTCAATAAGTAAACTCTGTGGTGATCATCGGTGAGCTTTGGTAATAATGCATGCTTCCTAGCAAAGTAAAAGAAATTTATAAAATTACGTAGGTTCCGAAAGATTACAGACGAAGTTGAACAATTTTGCATCTATGACGAGTTAGTGTTAATCATTAATGATATAAAGTTGACGACCTCCGTGGACGAATGGCGTAAACACTGGTTTTCAAGGTGTCGCGATCTCGAGGTCCCAGGTTCTATTATCGTGCGGGTCAACGTAGAAAAACCACTTTTCTACATTTTCTCGGGTCTGGGTGTTTGTAGTGCCTTTGTTGTTTCCGATTCCCATACCTCAATTGCTTTAGTTTCTTACATTGAGATCGGAGCAACGTTTGTGATGTTGTCCCTATCCGTATATGTATTTATATGTATTAAGAACTCGCCAAAACTTATGTTTTATTAGGTGGCCCTCCATTTCTGGGGGAGGACTCTGTCATGAGTTCTTTATTCCTTTATTACTGGGTCACTTCCCCTTAAAAACCATTGTACAGACCATTAAACAGAGAAAGAATAGGAGGATACCAATCAAAGGAGTTGGTTATTGGATCCCGGTAAGAGATAAGAAGGTTTACTACTTACATTTCCAGGAGATATAACATTATAGGCCCGTATAAACGCATAGCATGGGAAAAATACAAAAAAATATGAATGAATTTACTTAAAATGGCATCACGAAGTAAATACGAGTAAGAGAGGTGTAAGAAAAGCTGAGTGGAATGAAGAAGATCTTTCCGTTACTTGACAATTCAAAACGCTACTGACAACTGTAGCTCGATAGCACATTTAAAATTTGTTTGATGATAAGATATTTAACTTTTAAAGCCACCAATTAAAAAATACTTACATAATATTAGAATCCTTGAATTCAGTTCTGAAATTTATAATCCCAAAGGACAAAGGCATCAAAGCCTTCAGTGTACAGAGTTTATCAATCTTTGTTTTAGCACGCTCCACTGATCCTTTACAAAGAATTATCCGTCTTTCAAAATAGGCTCTGGCTGTATATAAAATAAATAAATTTCAACCTTACAATATAATATTTTTGATCAAGAATATAACTTATTGTTAGACTGTAGCTTTGCCAAACTTAGATAAAATTTCTGGGGTATATTCGGCCACTTCCTTCAAAATTTCGAATGAGTTAGAAGCATTCCAGAGTGAACGTGAGTGACTTTAACAGATTCACTTTCTTTTCAAAAATTGATTAATCCGTTAAAAGTTATAACAACCTCTTTCATACAACCAACCCAGCAAACGTTCAACAGGTAGGTGTTAAGTAGACGTACGTTTTATAAATGGCAAACTTTGTACTTCTGTACAGTTTCGATAAGGTAATCGCTTTCGCTTCACTGATGGGCCTCGTGAGGGGCTAGGCGATCGTGATCGATTGATCTGGCATCCAACGTATATGACAATATATTATTAGTTTTAAAAATTACATTGGTCTGAATGTGATCAGTCCCAATATAAATGAAACAAGTCATTAATATAAAAGTTACAAAAATGCAAACCGACTTGGGACAAGCGCAAAATTTTGGTCCATACCCTTTAAATGCGTCGATTAAAATCAGGAATGTCTAGAACAGGTGAATGAAATTGTATACTTGGGGAGTGCGTTTAGCCGGGATGGAAGATGTGATTTAGATGTGGACAGGCGTGTCGCTGCCGGGAACAAAGTCAATGGTGCCCTGACTGCGTTAATCAAAAGGCAAGGCGTTGTGAAAAGTGCACGCCTTGCAATACATAACGCAGTGTTGGTACCGACTTTGTTATATGTCAGCGAAACCTGGGTATGCCAGAAGAAGCATAAAAGCAGGTTCAATGCAGTGGAGATGCGATCTCTTCGTAAAATATGCGGCCTTACCATGGCCGACGGAAAGCGAAACGAAGAGATTCGCAATATGGTAGGTTTGAAAGATGACCTTGTCTCAAAAATGGATAAGGGCGTGCTTCGATGGTTTGGGCACGTTGAGCGAATGAGTGAAGACCGAATGGGGAAGAAAATATAAAGCGCGAAAGTTAATATTAAAAGGTGTCGAGGTAGACCGAGACTAACTTTCGAAGACCATGTGAGCAAATTCCTCGAAGAGAGGAGGGTCAAGAGTACTCGGATACCTAGACGTGCATGTATGAAGAAGATGATGAATCTGAAAGAAGCGAAAGAAGTATGTAGGGATCGTGACACTTGGCGATCTGTTCTCTCTGGCTACCCCGTCAGGGATTGTGCGTGAAGAAAAATAAAAATAAAATAAAATTAAAATTTAACTGTGCCCTTAGCTGAAGTAAATAGAAGTAATAAAAATAAATAAATAATATATTTTCACGTGATTCCATATAATGGGGTAGATAGAGGTCTTCAAACTCGGGTTTCTTGACTCGAATTCCTATCACCAAACGATTCAGCCATCTAGACGAGAACTTAATATTAAAAAATGCTTACATTCTGATTACGAAATTTTTTCGCAGAAATGTATAGCCAAATGGGTTATATGTGAATATAAAGTTGTTCCAATAATATTACTTGTATATAAGTAATACGTGTCCATATAATAATCTCATTTTCTGAGAAAAATAGTTAAAAAAGTTATTATAAATGGTTAAAGTTCTCAAACAAATCCTCGGTCACGGCCTTATTTTCCATGATGCTATACTGGGAGCTCTAGATGCCATAACACTAATCTGATTTTATGAGTTTCCTGTGCGTTTTCTTTCATGTACCTATCTCGACAACAAAGTGGGAAAGAGCCTTAAACTTAAAGTATGTATTTTTTACGTAATAATTGCGGAAAAATATTTTTAAATTGTTTTAATTATTGTTTGGTGTTAATTGAACTTCACTATTCAGATCTATAAAAAAATTGGATTAACTATGTATCAATAATAACGGAACCTCATTATATATTATTAAATGAACTTGTCAAATGCAATACATCAATTTACAAATTGTATATATTTTACCAATATTTCAATATTTATTTATTTATAATATTAAATATTGAATATTTTTTTTTTCAAAAGTTTTACAGTGCGATATTGTGATTTATTTAAATAATTAAAAAAATCGTTTGTATTCAAAAAATATCATTATTTATTAAAATATATCAAAGTGATATCCATCACTCACAAGGCAATTTTTTTATATTGGTGGAATAGTTTTCAAACCTCTAAAAACGCCTTAAAAACTTTCCACTCCCCGAATCTCAATAACAGTGATTTGAAATTCGATAGCGGTACATCTGATTACGAAAATATTTATTTTTGTTACTCAACTATCTGGATGAAGCTAATACCTTCGATTTAATAGAAAAGCTTGTAAGGTTAAAAAAGCCATGTTAGTCATGGCAAGATTTTACTCTCATTATTTTGTTTTAATTTTTTGAGTTATAATTATATTACGGATTTTTTTTATTTTTCTTACATAATTAATTTCCTTACAATAATTTTTAATACAATATTCCATTAAATGTTGCAGTGGCAAACGATATCTACATTTTTTGTATTTTATGGATATAATTTGCGTAGGAAACTAATATTAACATATCATATACATTTAGTAGTAAACAATTTAATTTTTATGTATGTTCTGGTATAATTTTAACCATGGCTGTAGTTATTTTAAATTTGTTTACTTTTTATGTAAAAAAAGAAGGAAAACTAGAATACTCACAAAAATCTTTTTTCACAAAATGTGTTTGCTTTTTTGCCCATTGTTCGAGTACATCTATAGCTTGGTCCATTGCTCCTGGTTTGTCCAAATTATACTCTTTACGAAGACTGAGTAATGTGTCATCATTAAATTGAAGAATTGCATCCTCAGGTATTGAGTTCATTTTTGATTCACGTACGAACGAACAAACTACTTTGCTGAAAGATAAAAACGGACTAGGAGTTATAATGTAAAAAGAAGCGAATCAAACAACCTGTTTTGCCAGTTCGACGCGTAAGATCAATTAATATTTGGCTCTTTGATTACCCTTGAAAGTGGTTAACCACAAAAAAATAGGCTAGTTTACTGCAAAATTTAAACAATAATTGTATTAAATTACAGTGTAAATTACTTAAACAATATGCTTTATAAAAAAAAAATACTTTAATTATTTTATTCTGTATAAATAGATATAATATTAATAAATAAATACATACATACATAGGGACAACACCACATACATTCCTCAGATCCCAAAGTAAGTAGCTAAAGCACTTGTGAAGCAACGATAGTAACACAAACACTCAGAATCGAGACAATGCAGAAAAAGTTGTTTTCTACATTGACCTGTTTGGGAATCAAACCCGGTACCTCAGAGCTGGCGACATTGTGGAAACCGGTGGTCCAGACAGGTCGTCAAATATATTATACAGATTATCTACTACATGTTATAACCGGCGGGTTTGGGTTAAACAAAGTTAAGAGTAGTCTGAAAACAAATATTTATGATTATATCATTACAATTATTTGCATGTATATTTAGGTAAATGTTACATATCCGATTGCATTTTTGTCCACTTTTTCGATGTACATTTTCTAAAAAAGCTAAAATTGTATTAAATAAATACGAATCAGCAATCATACATCGATACCTTTAAGTATTTTAGACAATCAGCTATTAATTTAAACAAGTTACAGACACTTACCAGCTTTAATAAATTCTTTTATAGTATATTATTTATTTCATTTTTATTAATCTTCACGCACAATCCCTGACGGGGTGACCAGAGCCAGAGTCGCCAAGTATCACGATATTTACACACCTCATTCGCTTCTTCCATATTCATCATTTTCTTCATACATGCATGTCTAGGCATCCGAGTACTCTTGACTCTCCCCTCTTCGAAAGTGGTCACATGATCTTCGAAAGTTTGTCTCGGCCTACCTCGACACCTTTTAATATTTACTTTCGCGCTATACATTTTCTTCACCATGCGGTCTTTACTCGTTCGCTCAACTTGTCCAAACCATTGAAGCACCCCCTTATAATTTTTAGTGAAAAGGTCATCTTTCAAACCTATTCACAGGTTTGAAAGATGACCTCTTCGTTTCGTTTTCGGTCGGCCAAGGTAACGCCGCACATTTTCGAATAAATCGCATCTCCACTGTACTAAACTTGACGCCCGTTTAGTCGCTAAACATGGGTGACAGGTCATGCCCTACCCGCAGATAGGTTTTGCTCTCACAATAAAGGGACTACACACTCCTTAGCAGTGAAACATCCACACCATAGTTCTTTATAAAACTCACTCCATCGCTGCATGACGTATAATTTTTCTGAGAAGATGATATTGCTTCCCGACAGCACGCTTCGCTTCCATTCTACACCATTCACGCACTTCTTAAATTAATGCTTTCGTGTAAACCATCTGCAGCTAATATATTTCTTTCGCCTTCTCTTTCGTATCCTTATCATTACCAGAGGCGAAGTAGTCTAACCATGCTTTCTTCTTCTTCTTTACTGCTTCTTGGACTTCATCATTCCAACATGCATCTCTTCTTTGCTACTGCCTCTTTTCATCGTTCCACACACCTCTTCCACAGCACTAACCATTCCATCCCTAAGGCTCTGCCATATTTTTTCCACACATTCTTAGATAGATGATGTCAAGCTTTTCAGCTTCCCTCGCATGATATTTATTCCTGGTGTCTGCTGCCTGAAGCTTCCACTTCGGATGCGGCAGCCCGAAAATGCGTCTGTTACCACCGTCCGGTAGCGCCACCATTTTATTACCTAACTTTCCAAGCACCGACTCATATTCTGGTCGAGCGGTACCAGCCCATCCATTCAAATCAAGAGCTCATCGGTGCTACTGCCCCTTGATTTGGTCTCCGACAAAACATACGACGTCTTATTCTCTTTCATTTATTATTTCAATCAGCTCATTCGACTTATCTTTTATGCCTCCTTTAACATTCCACTTGGCAGCTCTGCACTCTGTCCTCCACCTTCTGCCGAGTCAGGCTGTACATGATGGGTGGCGGTCCCCATTGCCGCTTTACTCGCTGCATTCCACAACAACAGAGAGGAACTGGCGTGCGTCGCCTTGGGGGGACGCTTAACCCTTTTTGGCATTAGTGCGCAGCTGTGTAGAATTGTAGCCCTGAAAAGGGCTGGCAGGAGTCGTAACGAGCAAACTTCTGCATTGAACCCCATCGTCATCTTATCGTATGTTAATTTTATACTAATAATATGAACTATTATATAGAAGTTATTTCGACCCACGCGGAAATTGAACCCTCTAGTCCTTGTTTTATAATAAGGGTCTTATCTCTACCCTATGTGGATGTTTCTAATTATATTTTATTTATTTTATTGTATTTTTTGTAATAGTGTAAAAACAATATAGAATAGTGTAGAAAAGTGTATTATAAAACTATGATTAAGATTAATATGTACTACCCTAATTTACATATGGGTAAATAAATACTTGTTATGCTTCGATTTTAGAGTTTTTGAAAAGGTCCTGACTTGACAGAGAAATATCATGATTGTTACAACGTGATCACACAAAAATGCTTACAATTACTTTTACAAATATATCTATAGAGTTTATACAAATATATTATTAGGAATATAAATACATGTATATCTATCAAGTACACAAGTACAAACACGTTGGGTTCATACGGATTAGACCCGGAAATTCTTGGTAGCTCGCACTGTATTTCCGTAAACTAATTTATGTAAAGTAAAAAAGGAATATTTTAATGATAATTAGTCGCCTGAGTAAAACTGCAGTTTCGTCGCACAAAACAATTTGTTCTGCACTGGTAATATACGGCAGTGGAGTAATAATAAAAAAAAATATCCAAAATTTTTAGAGACGTTACGTCATACCTTTATGGATTTTTAAAAAGTACAAAAACCAAAACATTCCAAATGGTTTACGTAAACAATAACCCAAAAAAATATCCAAACGAATGGTGGCTTCAAAAAGAGAGTAAAAGGGAGTAATTATATATTTTTCTTTATTTTGTAAATATATATTTTAATGTAAATGTCCATTACAAAGTGTCACAATTTCACGGTATTTGGGATGTGGAAGGATTAAGCACGCACATTCGAACGCACAAGAGATCTAGACAATTAAGTCGAGTTAAATATTTATTTATTATTTTATGGAACACCAACAACAATACATGTTACAATTTCACAAGGTACGAATAAATATGGATGCTTAAATCTAACATGAACGCCAATTACAGGTGAACACATCATTCTGTCGACCCACGTAAATATAGGTATATTTAAGTATATGGTAAATATTCATATCATCACACAAATATTTTCTCCTAGCGGGATTCGAACCGTCAACCCTTAGATTTGAAGGCATTTTCACTGCCAACTAGGCTATCAGGTGCGAATATAGAAATAATTATTAAGTAAATTAAACCTCTTACAACACTACCCCAATACTTTTTAATTTGCAACACGTGCAAACAAATTTGAACGAGGTTAAAGATGCGTTGTCTGTAATATATCTTTGATCATAATAATACTGGCTTGCTATACCTTTCAAATGGAAACCCAATATTTGTTACACTGCTATTTTACATCTGAAATCGAAAAGAGTACGGAACTTAGACAGACGACCACATGGCAGAGAAGAAGTATACTGCCCTTAAATTCTACAGATCAGAAGAACAGAAAATTTGATAATATTTTAAATATTATAATATACCGTATGGATTACCTAATAAATAAAAAAAAAAAATATCCAAAATTTTTAGAGACGTTACGTCATACCTTTATGGATTTTAAAAGTACAAAAACCAAAACATTCCAAATGGTTTACGTAAACAATAACCCAAAAAAAATATCCAAACGAATGGTGGCTTCAAAAGAGAGTAAAAGGGAGTAATTATATATTTTTCTTTATTTTGTAAATATATATTTTAATGTAAATGTCCATTACAAAGTGTCACAATTTCACGGTATTTGGGATGTGGAAGGATTAAGCACGCACATTCGAACGCACAAGAGATCTAGACAATTAAGTCGAGTTAAATATTTATTTATTATTTTATGGAACACCAACAACAATACATGTTACAATTTCACAAGGTACGAATAAATATGGATGCTTAAATCTAACATGAACGCCAATTACAGGTGAACACATCATTCTGTCGACCCACGTAAATATAGGTATATTTAAGTATATGGTAAATATTCATATCATCACACAAATATTTTCTCCTAGCGGGATTCGAACCGTCAACCCTTAGATTTGAAGGCATTTTCACTGCCAACTAGGCTATCAGGTGCGAATATAGAAATAATTATTAAGTAAATTAAACCTCTTACAACACTACCCCAATACTTTTTAATTTGCAACACGTGCAAACAAATTTGAACGAGGTTAAAGATGCGTTGTCTGTAATATATCTTTGATCATAATAATACTGGCTTGCTATACCTTTCAAATGGAAACCCAATATTTGTTACACTGCTATTTTACATCTGAAATCGACAAGAGTACGGAACTTAGACAGACGACCACATGGCAGAGAAGAAGTATACTGCCCTTAAATTCTACAGATCAGAAGAACAGAAAATTTGATAATATTTTAAATATTATAATATACCGTATGGATTACCTAATAAATAAAAAAAAAAATATCTTCACGTAATTCCCAATACAGGGGTAGACAGAGGTCTAGTCTAGACAATTAAGTCTCTTCGACCCACCTTCCACTGAAGATATTTTCGGGACAACATGACAGGTGGTGAGCCTGTCGCCGTCTCAAAGTCCAAGACAACGATATAATTCGTACGTAAGTTTTGGAAAAACACATTGGTGCGAGTCTGCCTTTTGGGGATTGAACTCGAGTCTCTTGACTCGAAATTCCGACCACCCAACAACTCGGCTATCGTGACTTTTTACTTTTGCAGTTAGTTATAGACAACATTTGTAAAATTAAAATTAAATTTTAATTTTACAAATATTGTCTATATTATATTTATTAAGTACACATTTTATGTTTGTATAAGATTATTTTTTAGTATAAACCATATCAGACGGAAACATAGTTAAGTTGTGTTATGGAATCAGAAACAACGATGGTGCCACAAACACCAAGACCCAAGAAAATGAAGAAAAGTGTTTTCTACCTTTACACGACCATGAAAACCAGTGTGTACGCTACTTGTCTACGGAGGTCGTCAAAATTTAAGAAAGGAATAAACATACATATATAGATAAATATTTATGTAAACATATAAAAATCCACACACATAACTCGAGTAGAAACATTTACATTCATCACACAAAGCCCCTCAAAACAGCATTCAAACCCGCAACCTATGAAGCCGACCTTGGCTATCGGGCCGGATATATATTACAGCTCTATTTCGAGAATTGGATTTGTAATTTAGTTACTGCTACTAGCTTTCTAAAAATTGTTCATTTGCAGAAATTATCCAATTTTTCTGGCGTGTTAGATAAATCAACGGCTTGTGGAACCACCGAAACCGAACCATTATCACCAAAAACATTTACATACATACATGAAAATGTTTTCGGTGATAATGGTCTATTATGATTCCAATACTATAATCTATTGTCATTGTTTCTGCGTTATTCAAAATGTAGCATTGATCTGTGCCTGTTAAAAAAGTATTTTCACAGTTATTTTTGGTGTTTACATACCAACTACACTAAGCAAACAGGGAGACAGCACTGTGGTCAATAGACTCCGAAAAAGCATGGGCTTGACTGATATTAGTTTGCAAAATGTTTTACACAAAACTTGTTTTTATAAAAATAAAACGTTCCCGTGGCGTAATCGACTTTAACTCAAAGCGCTTATTTAAAGGTCGGTAAGTTCACATTTGTTATTTTTTTTAACTAATGACTGCCTTAGTAATTTTCTGTTCTTTGCTTGTTTTATGCATAGGTCAAAAATGACTCGTGCGTTACCCTGCAATGTACCAATAATATATTCAGTTTTTTCACACTCTGTAAGAATTATATAATTTATTTTATTTGGAACTGATCTGATCATCTATGGGACTATTCTTTGCTACCTTCATAGATTTATATATTATGATAAAATAATAAAAAAGAGGAGACCCATGGAGTTCCTTTCGCCGTTTTCTTTCGACAGAAATATCTCATTACAAAACGAAAGATTAAAAAAAATAATGACCTTTGATAAGTGAAATTTATGATCCTATGTCGAAAAATAAAATTTTTGATTTGTTTCGATTTGATTTAAAGTTTTAAAAATGTAGGCTAATTCGCAACTTTTTTTATGGGAGTAGGGTGACAAACGATCTAACGGCACATTTGATATGCAAACAAATGAAAACAAATTTGAACGAGGTTAAAGATGCGTTGTCTGTAATATATCCTTGATCATAATAATACTGGCTTGCTATACCTTTCAAATGGAAACCCAATATTTGTTACACTGCTATTTTACATCTGAAATCGACAAGAGTGCGGAACTTAGACAGACGACCACATGGCAGAGAAGAAGTATACTGCCCTTAAATTCTACAGATCAGAAGAACAGAAAATTTGATAATATTTTAAAAATTTAAAATATACCGTATAGATTACCTAATAAATAAAAAAAAATATCTTAACGCAATTCCCTATACAGGGGTAGACAGAGGTCTAGTCAAGACAATTAAGTCCCTTTGACCCACCTTCCACCGAAGATATTTTCGGGACAACGTAACAGGTGCTGAGCCCGTCGCCGTCTTTATGTCCAAGCCAACGATACAATTCGTACATAAGTTTTAGAAAAACCCATTGGTACGAGCCTGCCACCTGGGGATCTAACTCGGGTCTCTCGACTCGTAATTCCGACCACCCAACTACTCGGCTATCGTGACTTTTTTTATGATTACCTCATTACCTAACTTATTGATTACCGAATGATTTCTTTATTCATTGTAATAAATATACAATTAATCCATCATAAGTTATTTTAAGGTTACCCATTATTGCTGGACACGTTTTATGCGTCATAGTTACTATATAATTTTTTGTAACTGCAGAGGCCTTTATTTTATTTATTTATTTACACTTTATTGCTTACCCTTAACAATTAAAGCAACAAAGGGCGGACTTAATGCCTTTAGGCATTCTCTGCCAGTCAACCCTAAGATCAGGTTACCACAGACCCGAGTAAGCCCCGCCCCATCACGTGTTTACCCACTATTTATAAGACACTGACATCTATTCTGAGCACGAGAATCACCCGGCACATTAATGTGAATAGGATCATGTCGCGTGCTCAGAATGGATGTCGAACCCACAATGATCGTGGGACCAAGGAACCGCTCGTCATCGACGCGGTCATCAGCAGGTTAAACGGTTAAACGCAACTGTCGGAACTTCTCTGCTGCCTGTACAGACTACAGAAGGCGTTCGGCTCGGTGCCCCATGCATAGCTTGGGAGGGTCCTTGAATATATATATATATATATATATATATATATATATATATATATATATATATATATATATATATATATATATATATATATATATATATATATATATATATATATATGTATATATATATATATATATATATATATATATATATATATATATATGTATATATATATATATATATATATATATATATATATATATATATATTCAAGGACCCTCCCAAGCTATGCATGGGGCACCGAGCCGAACGCCTTTCTGTAGTCTGTACAGGCAGCAGAGAAGTTCCGACAGTTGCGTTTAACCGTTTAACCTTGCCGATGACCGCGTCAATGACGAGCGGTTCCCTGGTCCCACGACCACCGCCTCGACATCCATTCTGAGCACGCGACATGATCCTATTCACATTAATGTGTCGGGTGATTCTCGTGCTCAGAATAGATGTCAGTGTCTTATAAATAGTGGGTAAACACGTGATGGGGCGGGGCTTACTCGGGTCTGTGGTAACCTGATCTTTTGGAACCAAATGTGTGACCCCAGTAGTAAAGAGACTCGGGAGACTCGTCTTCTGTTCGAGAGCTTCTTGAAACTGTCTGGCGAGCACAGCGTGACACACCACGAACCTCTTTAGCCATTAGTGATGCAGCCCGTCGAGCGCTGGACTTTTCCAGTTCGGGGCTCTACGGACCGCCTCAGCTACGTCTTCAGGTGTTATGACGACGGGGCCCATGGTTGTAATATCTGCACTCTGTCTCGCCACGATTTCCATCCAGGAGCCCTCGCTGTGGTTTGCGGGCTCTGACCACTGGCTACGTCAGAAGGTGACAGTGTCAGCCTGATCAGGTCCTTGGCCCGCCCCTCCAATTTCTGAGCGCTCCAACGATTTATAGAGTCTCTTTTGGTCACTTTGAAAGAGACGATTCTGGTTATACCGCTTGACCTCTCGGTATACCGCCTAATCCGCTTCCCCCAAGCTGCATTTTTTGCTTCAGGTCGTCTATGCGTTTCGTCAGCTTTTGCGTTATACCTGACTGGGACAGGTTAATATTAGTCCCAGCGAACGCCATCCTTACGGAGCGCACAATCCTCGGCCTAAAATTGCCCGACCTGAAGCTTATCAGCCTGCCAATGATGGTCCTTTCCTCTGCGATACGATCCTTGATTCTCCGTCTCCACGCTGGGATAGCGCTATGCTGCTTAGTAGCGCATCCAGCTGTGGGAAGTTTGACGCCAATAATACGGCAGACTGCCAATGCAGCGCCAAAAAAATGGAATCCGTATCGCAGAGGTCCCGGCTGGTTTCCAAAAAGGTACTCAGAATCGGGTTCAGGGCCCTCACCACAGAGCAATTGCGCTTGCTTAAAATTATACGGGGGAGTCGTGGTCGGCTTTCGAGAGGCATTTCGCGAATTTCCTTAACTACCTCTTCCAATATGCTTCTAATTTGCTCTGCATCTTGGGCGACTGTTCCCCCCTCGTCTGAACAAGAAGGTCCACGGCAGCATCCATACCTGCACGAGTTTCACTTTGTGGTACGACATCCTCTATCACCACATTTTCATTCGAAGACAGAACAGCTTCACGTCTTAGTCGTTCGAGTTCGGAATCATCGAAAATTTTCGAACGGATGATATACCGAACTTGGTCTGCAAGGTTTTGCTCGGTGACAGTAACAGTAGGCTCGAGCTCAGCAAAGAAGCGATGCATCCTAGCCCGATATGCAAATCCTCCGGTTTCTTCCCCTTTAGCCCTAAAGTACACCTGCACTGCGTTCATATTCATATTCTTCGTCCATCGCATGCGGCGTACTCCACCAGTGGCGGGTGCCAATTGCTGGATTCCAGAGGACTGCTGACACCAAGCCAACTGGTGGGGATGATGGATGCGGGGTGGAGGTTTTATTTTCCATCATCCATTTATGGGGCGTCATTTAACAGAAGACGCCCCCAGACCGGAACCGTTTAATGCAGCGTGGCCATATGCACAGACGGGCCTCTGCATCCTCAAGTATTTTGAGACACGGCGCTAACATCTCTTGGCAAGGTGCTGACTGATTGCGCCGATGTAACAGTTTTGTTACTTAAGCTGTTACGCCGGTGGGTGATGGGGTCATCACTTCCCTACGCCTTATTATAATTATTATTATAATCAACTAAAACTGGACATGAAGACGACAAATTCACCACCTGTAACGTTGTTGTAAAAATGTCTGGTGGAAGGTGGGTTCAACCCACCTTCTGGACTTAAATGTCTAGACATCAATTTGCCCCAGTATTGGAAATGGCATGAAGATTTTTTTAAACTATATATTAATATTACACGACATCGCAAAGAGTTTGTATCAAAGGCGTTCCATGTAAAGGAGATTCATCTAAATCATTTACTCTTCATACAGACTATGCACTTGGTTTCACTTCTACTGGCGAATCATACAAAGTTTCTTCAAAAGAATAGACACTTCTTAATTTCTGGAAGTGGTAGACTCCTTCTCTTATTACTACTCTTTAACATATTTTTGGTGCTAAATAATCGCGCAGTATTAAACACTGCGCGATTATTAGTGTAAGCGATAGTATATGTACATAAACAACATAAAACATATATGAAGTATTTATTATGTTCTGATTTGAAGTTGAGCGCATTCTATCGTAGTCTTAGGGGGTGCAAACGGATTGTAACCTTCTTTAGAAATTCTTTTTCAAATTTGTTATGGGCTGCAAAAGTCACATACCATAAGGTGGACTGTGTTAGCTAGTATTACACCCTGATCCCATAAAAAAAAGCGAAAATTTATTACACTTGGAGATAGAAATAGATAAATATAGACCAGCTTTACGCAAAGACATCCAAAAACAAGTACTAAAGGAACAGCTCTCAAAGCTTACCATGGCTACGTTGCGTCGAACTTAAGATATGGCATTCTCTTGTGGGGCAACTCTGCCAAAAATAAATCGAGCATTGATAGCACAGAAACAATGTGTTCGCGCAATGTGTGATACAACTCCCAAAATGAGCTGCACACCACTTTTCAAGGCTTTGAATTTACGTACAGTACCTTGTATTTATATTTATGAAACATATATTTTTGTAAAACAACATAAGATATTGTGCAAATAGGTGATATATGTCATTTCAATACTAAATACCCTAACAAGCTTTTAATGCCACTAGCTAGAACTGAAATGTGATCAAGAAATTCCCATCGGCTATGTATAAGAATTTATAACCATTTTGCAGAAAAAATTAAAGAACAGATATTAAATAAATTTAAAATTAAACTAAACAAGTCACTTGTTTAAAATTAAACAAGTCTCGATAGCCAAGTGTGTGGGTGGTCGGGATTTCGAGTCAAAAGACCCGAGTTCGATCCCCAGGTGGCAGGCTCGTCCCAATGGGTTTTTCAAAACTTATGTACGAATTACATCGTTGGCTTGGACATAAAGACGGCAACGGGCTCACCACCTGTCACGTTATCCCGAAAACATCTTCAGTGGAAGGTGGGTCGAAGGGACTTAATTGTCCTGACAAGACCTCTGTCTACCCCTGTATTGGGAATTGCGTGAAGATATTTGTTTATTATAAAATTAAACTATTCTGAATGGCTAATACATAAATGTTTTACTCAGTTAAGGAATAATTTGAAACTAAACATTTTGAATAATTTGACTAATGACTTAATTTGATTATGTGTTGTTTTTGACTGTTGTTATTATTATAGAATAGTAGCATTTAAATTTTACTATTGGCTATTTAATACTATTGATTTGATATAGAAAAGGCAAACGATCAGGTAGCTATTGTGATGATAATTGATTACCGCCGCCCATGAACACTTGCAATACCAGAGGCATAGCAGATGCGTTGCCAGCCTTTGACAAAGGTATAGGCTCTTTCCTTGAAGGTCCCTAAGTCGTATCGGGCCGGAAAAACCGCTGACTCCATAAAGTGCAAAAGCGTGGCAGAAAATTCCGCAAATAACGCACTGTGGTGGAATGCCACGCATCAAGATGGTGGTGATGGAATTTTTGACTATGCCGTACGATGGTGATATTCAGCGGCTGGGATTAATCTGAACAATTCCTTGGAGCACTCGCCGTAGTACATCTTGTAAAAATGCAAAGAGATGCAACATCTCTATATTTAAATTTTATAATATAATATTGACATACCTGTGTTTAAATAGTGTAACACTGTATGTAATATTTAAACATTATAATACTAATCTAAAAAAATTAATGTTCTACATATCGCCCTGCCTTTGACGCCACACCAACACAGTGTCTACATTATCAGCGTATAATGAATTTAAGTTTTGGACGGAAAATAGTTTTATATTTATTTTAGTGAATAAAACTTTAGTTTTCACATTACACTCAACTAATAAACTCGTCTTGTTACAGAATAAAACATGGATTCTGTACTACCAGACGTTATACTTCAATTTAGAGAAGATACATTGCAAAGCGTTCGTAAGGACTACGATTTAGATAAACCAGGTACATTAAACCGAGCTATTGATTCACTGGAAGAATGGGTAAAGAAACAGGATCATTTTATCAAAAAGGATTTCCGTAAGTGCTATTTTTAGTATCTTTATTATTATTATATTTTTCTTTTTTTTTTCTTACTTCAAGGAAGAGTGTTTTAAAACCAGCTGTGGGGGGCCTTAGCCAAGCTTAATAGGCTTAGAGTGTGAGACCGGTGAATGTCAGTAATGACGATGATGAGGAAGAGGCAAGAAATTTTCTTGTTATTCTTCAGGTGTTAAGTATGGTAGCTTTTTGAAGCAGAAAAAGTGTTGATGCCGCCTTTTTTAATACATCCAAAAACACTTAGACCTAACTAAGTGTTTTTGGATTACACTTCTTCTAGAGATGATAATGGTATTATTTTAACTATATCTACGTGCCATTGAGTTTTCAATTCAATGGACAAATCGGTATATTTTGCCATTATTTCTGTATGAGTTGTTATCAGATTAAGTGTATTACAAACTGCTACGTCCACAATGTATGCAGTATTATTTAATTTGTCTTATATTGTTATATCCACACTATTGAAATAAATTGTTTTATCAGTGACTATTGTTCTGTCCCAGTAAATTTTAATGTTACTATTTTTTAAAACTGTACTTCGTTGGTATTTGTAGTACGGTACCGTTTCATTGATAAATTTGTGTCTATAAGCTAAATTTTGGTGGACTATAGAGGCTACTTGGTCGTGTCAGCATTTGTAATCAGTTTGAACGATAGCTTTACAGCCACCGGTGATATGCTGGATACATAAATCTGTCGGAATGTTAGGGATGCGCAAAATGTACTACTGATAATTCCTCGTGTTTATGATATGGTCCTGGATGGCAATCATAAAAGCCTCAGTTTCCAGGAAGAGTTCACCTCGGAGTAGCTATGCGTTCGACGCGTCCTTGTCGACATGAGGTTGGCATAAATCAGCTCTGTGTCTCCCGTGCAAAGATTTCTGTCACCAAGCTTCTATTTTGCTTTAAGGGGTTGCTATGTATTCGTTGTGTTGCTTGATTGCACTACACAAGTTGAGTGGTGTTATTTTGTTGTTTTCTAGGCCAGTAATGCATTTTTTATTTGAGATTGTGTGGATTTATAGAAAAAATACTTGCGGCATGTTGTTATTTGTCTGTTGTTTAAGTTTTGGATGTTTATTAAACCTATTCCCCCTTCAGTGCGTGGTAGTGTGAGACGTTGTGTGAATCATGTAGGATGTTTTCTTTGTGTGGTCATGTGAGTGTTGATCGTACGTTGAATATTTTTCAAGTCAGTTTGTGACCACTTTATGATTCCGAAAGAATAAATAAGGGTGGATATTGCGTATATATTTATACATTTTACAGTATTTGGAGAGCTGGGGTGACGTTTAAGAATTAGGTTTAGTTTGTACTTAAACTTTTTTGTCAGTTCTATTTTGGTCTCCTTTTGATGCATTTGTCTCGATTGTTAGAAGACAAAGTATTTCTAAGTAGTCTGCTCATCTAAGGGTTCGATTTCTTCTTCAGTATTTAAAGTGTAGCAGTTGTGCTGAAGTTTTCCGCGATGAACGGATTGGGTTTTACATCTATCTACCCTAAATTGCATAAGGTTATCTTTTGGCTAGTGTTGTTATGTTTAAATGTAGAGCCAAATCTGCTGGCATTCAGTAGGTGAGACAGAGGGTTTATTGCCAAACAAAACCATAAGGGGCTTAGGGAATCTCCTTGAACAATACCTCTTTTTAATTTTATCAACTCACTAGTAAATGTTGTATTATTATGATTTACTTTTAATTGTATTTGCCACTGCAGCATAGCTGTCTGAATAAAAGAAATTATTGTTGGATGGATTTTGTATAACTCCAGGGTGTACAAAAGCCAACTCTGAGTAACAGAATCAAATGTTTTTTGTAGTCTATAAACATTATATGTACGAGTATACTTCTATTTTTTGTTAATGCTAGTTTAATGGCGATGTTATCTACTAGTAGTTGCTCTTTACATCCTTTACTGTTTTCCTACAACCTTTTTGCTGCTCAGTTAATATGTTAAATTATTCTATGTGTTTATAAATCCTCTCACTAATGCATCCTGTTATTATTTTATAAATTGTTTGGAGGCATATTATGGGTCTGTAATTTGCGGGATTTCATGTGTCAAAGATTTTTGGTTGCATGTAGGTGAGTCCGTGAGTTATAAATGGTGTCAGTGTTTGCGGTGACTGTATGAATATGCAAATTTATTCAAGGTGTGTGTTAATGTGATATCTGTTTCCGTAGATGGTGTGAGAGGTTTTTGTTTATAAGTTAAACTCTTATAAAATAATTTTTCATTATTAACAAACATTGCGTTTTTTACGTTCTGTGCGAGATAAAAACCGCTTTAATCGAGTAGCAGTTGCATATAGCCTTTGCTTATTGATGTATTATTATCTTCATGTGCTGCATGTTTATAGTATTTTGTTCTTAATATACTCTACGGTTGCACAGACACTTTGATTTCTATTCCCTGCGATGTACTGTTGGGCTGACCTATTTTTTTTTTCTAAAAATTTATATTCTTTTCTCCATTCTAATTTGCCATGCTAGTTTTCTAAAGGTTTTATTTCTGGAGTTTACTTCTGTTTTATGAGTATAAAGCCATTGCAAGTTACAGCTGTGTATGCAGCACAATATATTATAGTGTGCAGTTCTGTAAAGTTGATATTATGATTTAAATGCTTAGAAACTATTTTGTCATTTAGATATTGAATTATCCGTGCAAATTTTCTGGATGGTTTTTGTTTTGGTATATATCGTCTGGGTTCAGGAACCGTGTTTCTATATTGTTCTAAGGTCTTATTGAACTCAATTTCTATATAGAATAAGGATACTGTCGTTTTCTAGAATGGTTATATTTGTTGTATCTTGATTTAAATCTTGTGAGTTATCATGTGAGTTTACTGAAGGTCATTTGAGATAGTATTAAATTGTGTATTTTGAAATGGTTGAGTATTCTTTAAAAAATCTTTAAGTTCTGATATCTCCAATTCTTTGAGTAGTAACCATTTTACTGTTAAATATTACTCTCCTTTGGTCAGCGATTCTTTGGTAAGGTGTGAAAAAGATGGGTGTTTGTTGATAAATAATGCGTGCATCTTCTTTCGGTATTCAGTTTGATTTTTTTCTAAATCGGGAGTAGCCTCAAAATAACAACGAATTATGTCTTCGTTTATTTGATTGAACCATTTCATTCGGACGTTATTTTTTTGATTGCTTATGAATATGTTACGGTGTGTAGATGCTTGTTGTTCACCTTGAGTGGTATTAAACTGCGTTAGGTGTGCTACCTCTGCTCATATTTCTTCTCTAATGTGTTCTAATAAGAGGTTGTGTCGTATTATTTGTCTTCTTTGGTCCCAACACGCTGCCTTGTAGCTTCGATTTCTGGAAACTTCTGTGTAAATTCGTTGTATAAGATAAGTGCGCCAAATAAATCGGTTCATCTCTTGAGACCATTTTTTACACGCGCGTGTTTTTCCAACAGTGGGTGCAGAATTTGTCGCATTTGCCGTCTGCGCAACATAGTCTGGCGTCCTAAAAGAAGCTTGTGGTGATGAGGAAGAATTGGACACGGCCGTCTTACGGCCGGGTACGCCCCCGGCCATGCATTCCTCAGCACGGCAGACCTTAGATTGGCATACAGTAAAGGAGTGGGAATGAGTAGGAGAAAGGTTAGAGGAGTTTGGGAGTTAGAGTACTTGTGTTATGGCATCGGAAACAACGAAGGTACTAAAATACCCAGGCCGGCGACAATTTAGAAAAAGTTATTTTCTAGATTGTGTCGTCGGAGAATCAAACCCGGGATCTCAGAACAGGCGACACCATGAAATTCGGTGTGTTCGCCAATTGTCCGTGGAGGTCGTCGAAAATAGGTTTTACTACCTTTACAT
Source organism: Sericinus montela (assembly GCA_029286605.1). NCBI lineage: Eukaryota > Metazoa > Arthropoda > Insecta > Lepidoptera > Papilionidae > Sericinus > Sericinus montela. Next base: position 3,147,723 of record JAGSMR010000003.1, read on the forward strand.
ATTATTTTAAGCATCGTGATATTTTGAAACTGTAGGTACATGTTAATTAACTATATTGTTGAAAATTAACATTCTAATTTACATTTAATTTATTTTATGCTTACATATTGATTAATTAACATTTTTACAGCAAGAGTATACTTAGAGAGAATGATTATTGCTGCAAAAGGATCAGTTGAGCGCGCAAAGAAAAAATTGGACAGAGCATAATGTCTAAAGACCTTGTTGCCTACATTTTATGAGACCGTGAATTTTAAAACTGATTACAAACGTTCAAATTTTTTGTAAGTGTGCTTTTCTTTAACTAGCTAAATTAAATACATGTTAGATATACATATTTATGTATACGCCCCCCTTTTCTTCTTGTATTTATTGTAAAGATCGACTAAAGGAGAAACCTTGAATTAATATTGGCTACCGACAGATAGCGGGATAAGCGTACCAAAAATTAACAGACCAAAATTCAGTAACCAAACCCAATCCAGTATGGGGGAGGCCTATGTACTATTTTGGACTTTTACAGGACATTATAATGATGAAGATTATGGTGATCACTTCACTTCACTTTTCGTACGATTTTGTAACAATGTTATTATATGGATGTTAGTTCAGAATAGGATAAGTTGATATTTATTATTTTTAATTTCACAGGATGAGTGCAAACCTACCTAAGCTCACTCATGATCACTACAGAGTTCATATATTCAAATGTAGTGGCGCTAATCTTGACGGACTTACTAATTACTATCGGTTTCTTGTTTCGGTGAGTACATCGAAAGGCTATTATTTTTACAGCTAATAAATCATGTATGAGAGTGTAGCTGTTCATAATAATTGCATGATCTTAAAACTTCCCACAACCGTCCAATAAAATTGGTATTTTATTGACCGAAGAAAAATCTTACTTATTATAGATCAATGAAATAAAACATGAATAAATGTAATTCATGATACTCATAAATAAATAAATATCTTCACGCAATTCCCAACACAGGGGTAGATAGAGGTCTAGTCTAGACAATTAAGTCCCTTTGACCCACCTTCCACCGAAGGTATTTTTGGGACAACGTGACAGGTGGTGAGCCCGTCGCTGTCTTTATGTCCAAGTTAACGATATAATTCGTACATAAGTTTTTGAAAAACCTATTGATACGAGCCATTGCCATTGGTTACCTAAACCATTTTCCAAATAATATCCAATATGTATATCCATGGTTAAACATTTTATCTGACAAATTTTTTTCAAATCCATTTGCTGAATTTGGAAATATCCATTCATCATATTACAATAACTTATAGTATTAATATTAAATTTAATTAAATAAATTAATAATAGTTTTAATTTACCTTATACCTTTGACCTTATACCTTTGAAAAGCCTTATAATCAATTAATATTGTGACAATCAAGTTTTTTATAAAATTACTGTGTTGAAGTTGATAAGCTAAAGGTAACGAACTTTTTTGTAATTCTTGTCACCCGTTTCTGTGCTTATTTTTATTTTATTTAATTACATATTAATTTCATATTATCTATTCTTAAAATTGTTGTTGCCTCTGTGGTTTCGTATTGAGTTGTTTTCCTAATAATTCTATCTGAGATCGAAGGCAATAGCTGTGACATTTGATCTAGCTTACTCTGCTACTTGTTAATTATTTTGAGTTTCTTTTATTATATACAAAATATATTAAAATGAATACTCGCAATGCCAAGGCACGTCAGGTGGAAAACCAACTCCGACTCGTGCTTCATGAACTTTAGGCAAGCAGGGATCAGTATGAGCAATTACTCAAAGAAAGGGAGGATAATGAAAAAGAAATAATAGAAATAGTTAATAAAAATAGCCAACTAAAATCTGAAATGTCTCAATTGCATATGGAATATTTATTAAGAGAAAAAGACCAGTTGCGGCGAACGGTTGATGAGTTTGATCAGTGTAAAAGGGAGTATGAGGAAACTTCCACGCTCTATTCTACACTGAAATCACAACTAAATGAGGCTAGTAACCAAATTGCTCAGCATAACTGTGAAATAAACAACTTAAAGGCCTCCCAGACTCAGAGCCTCTTCGATGAACTGGTTAATTGTAAAAATTTTCAGGTATCTTGTACCACCAAAAGCCACACATCCAGAGTAATTGACTTAGCTGGTGATGATTCTATTGCAACAAGCCCAACAAGAATTCCATGCAGCAGAAATATGTTCAAGAAGTATATAAAATTAATAAATATATTAGTTAAATTAATTAATATCTTCACGCAATTCCCAACACAGGGGTAGATAGAGGTCTAGTCTAGACAATTAAGTCCCTTTGACCCACCTTCCACCGAAGGTATTTTTGGGACAACGTGACAGGTGGTGAGCCCGTCGCTGTCTTTATGTCCAAGTTAACGATATAATTCGTACATAAGTTTTTGAAAAACCTATTGATACGAGCCATTGCCATTGGTTACCTAAACCATTTTCCAAATAATATCCAATATGTATATCCATGGTTAAACATTTTATCTGACAAATTTTTTTCAAATCCATTTGCTGAATTTGGAAATATCCATTCATCATATTACAATAACTTATAGTATTAATATTAAATTTAATTAAATAAATTAATAATAGTTTTAATTTACCTTATACCTTTGACCTTATACCTTTGAAAAGCCTTATAATCAATTAATATTGTGACAATCAAGTTTTTTATAAAATTACTGTGTTGAAGTTGATAAGCTAAAGGTAACGAACTTTTTTGTAATTCTTGTCACCCGTTTCTGTGCTTATTTTTATTTTATTTAATTACATATTAATTTCATATTATCTATTCTTAAAATTGTTGTTGCCTCTGTGGTTTCGTATTGAGTTGTTTTCCTAATAATTCTATCTGAGATCGAAGGCAATAGCTGTGACATTTGATCTAGCTTACTCTGCTACTTGTTAATTATTTTGAGTTTCTTTTATTATATACAAAATATATTAAAATGAATACTCGCAATGCCAAGGCACGTCAGGTGGAAAACCAACTCCGACTCGTGCTTCATGAACTTTAGGCAAGCAGGGATCAGTATGAGCAATTACTCAAAGAAAGGGAGGATAATGAAAAAGAAATAATAGAAATAGTTAATAAAAATAGCCAACTAAAATCTGAAATGTCTCAATTGCATATGGAATATTTATTAAGAGAAAAATACCAGTTGCAGCGAACAGTTGATGAGTTTGATCAGTGTGGAAGGGAGTACGAGGAAACTCTCACGCTCAATTCTGCACTGAAATCACAACTAAATGAGGCTAGTAACCAAATAGCACAGCTTAACTGTGAAATAAACAACTTAAAGGCCTCCCAGAGTCAGAGCCTGTTCGATGAACTGGTTAATTGTAAAGATTTTCAGGTATCTTGTACCACCAAAAGCCACACATCCACAGTGATTGACTTAACTGGTGATGATTCTGTTGCAACAAGCCCAACAAGAATTCCATGCAGCAGAAATAAGTTCAAGAAGTATATAAAAATTAATAAATATATTAGTTAAATTAATTAATATCTTCACGCAATTCCCAATACCCCCTGTATTGGGAATTGCGAATTGGAACTTAGACAGACGACCACATGGCAGAGAAGAAGTATACTGCCCTTAAATTCTACAGATCAGAAGAACAGAAAATTTGATAATATTTTAAATATTAAAATATACCGTATGGATTACCTAATAAATAAAAAAAATATCTTCACGCAATTCCCTATACAGGGGTAGACAGAGGTCTAGTTTAGACAATTATGTCCCTTCGACCCATCTTCCACCGAAGATATTTTCGGGACAACGTGACAGGTGGTGAGCCCGTCGCCGCCTTTATGTCCAAGCCAACGATATTCGTACATAAGTTTTTGAAAAACCCATTGGTACAAGCCAGCCACTTGTGGATCGAACTCGGGTCTCTTGACTCGAAATTCCGGCCACTCGGCTATCGTGAAATATATTAGTAAGGCAAAAAAATTAATAAAATCAAAATTCATGCCTAAAATTATACCAAATTGTGTAAAGAAAAACAGCAATTACTTGAAGCAGTAAAATAATATTCAATTGAGGTGGATAATATTAGGACTGGCTATGAAGCTGACATAGAGGGTCTAAATTCTGAAATATCAGGGTTATATAACTCTCTCAATATAATATCAAATAAATATAAATCGGCTCAGAAGGAGATTTCTGAGCAAATATTGGCTATGGAAGGGCTGGTTAAATTATGCGAGCATAATGAGAGGCGCTTTGAGTCTTTTTCAAAATGCTGTGAGTGTCAGGGCTCAATGCCAGTTTTTTCAGGGTCAGTATGTGACTCTGTTGTCAGTCAATATGGCTCCTCCGTTAATGCTGATCTCTATAGCAGGTCCATAGCTAAAAATTTTAATTTTAAAAAAGATGAAATTAAAAATATAAATAATATTATTGTTTATAGTGATGAATTAGGAAAAAATATTGGCACATTGTTAAATACTAGCTTTAAGGGACAAATTACAAATTATTGTATGCCAGGAGCATCATTTAATGATATAATGCAAAAAGTTATCTCAAGTACTTTCTGTCCTAATTCTATTTTAGTACTGTTGATAGGGAGAAGGGGCAATAGAGAAAAAGCTTTACGTGGTGGCTCTTTAATACTATTCAGTAAGTCCTTGTTATTTAAGAAACGTAAAGACATAGTGAGTCTCTCTGTTGAGAGAACTATAGAAATGGCTTGCGTTGAGCTTGAGCTTCTCATTGTTGTTGTTGTATACCGACCGCCCTGCGCCTTATATGAGTGTTTTGAAAGAATTATGGAGGAAGCTTTACTTAAACTTCATAAACGGAATAAATCGGTAGTCATATGCGGAGACTTTAATATTAATCTCCTGGAAGCTTCTTCTATTACTGTTAGATTTCTCTCATAGTTGAAGTCGTTCAATCTTGTGAACTTGTTTTATGAGCCAACAAGAATAACCGAGTCAAGTGCGACGTGCATAGACAATATTTTTACAGATGTCAAACCATTGCACAGATTAATAATTCATAAGTCAAGTTCAGACCACTCTGGTCAATTTGTTAGTCTGTCTCACGACCGACAAACCACACGTATTAGGAAATCTGTGTTTGTTCCGATAAATTTATATTGCAAAGAGAAATTTAGAAGTAATTTAATAAAAAATATTCCAGTGTTGCCTTACCATGACAATACTAACGCCTTGTACAGTTCATTATTTAATTTCTTAAAAGTTGAATTTAATGCCGTTTTTACTTCTAAAACATTCTCTTTGAATTGTCGAAAAACTTTTAATGATTGGGCAACAGTGGGAATTCTTCGAAGAAGGCGAAGATTGTATGAACTTTACAGCGAAAGGTCATACAATCATTGCGAGACTTTTAAGGTTTATGTTAGAAACTATTCAAAAAATTTTAAAAAATTCTGTTTTGCAGCCAAGTCATTACACTTAAGCAATAAAATTAAAAATGCTTCTAATAAAATAAAATTGACTTGGAATATTATTAATAGTGAAACGGGGAAGAATATGTCACGAAGTTCTGACTACTAACTTAATATTGACAGTAAAGTTGTAAATACTAATCATGAGGCAGCTAAAGTTTTTTAAGACATTTAAGACTTCTTAAAGACTTTTTTTTAGTGAAATTCCTATTTTGACTACACAGTCTTTGAATTCTTCTTCTGTTGATGCCGAGACGTTACTGAAGTAAAATGTAAGAGCTTGCACCACAACCTTTAAGTTTGAGGCTGTTAGTTCTAAAGATATTTTGAGAATGTTTAACACTATTGAATGTAAGAAAACGGCCGATCTATGGGGAATGTCCGTTGAAGTAATTGCTTCTATAATAGATTTGATTGCACCTCATTTGTCCATAATATTTAATAGTAGCATAGAGTCTGGTGTATTTCCTGATCTCATGAAGCAAAGTAAAGTAATACCTTTATTTAAATCTGGTAGTACTTCGGACCCCACTAACTTGAGACCTATTTCGGTACTACCAACACTTAGTTAAAATTTTTGAAAAAATTATCTTGCTCAACTGTTAAGATATTTTAATTTAAACAAACTATTACATTGCAATCAGTTTGGTTTTACAAGGGGTCGCTCAACAACCGATGATGGTTTTGAGCTAATTAAGCATATATGTGAGGCTTGGGAGTGATCACAGGATGCTTTGGGTATTTTTTGTGATCTCTCTAAGGCTTTTGATTGCGTTCATAATGAAACACTTGTCAGGAAATTACACCATTACGGTATCAGAGATACGACTCTTGACCTTATTAAGTCTTATTTATCTAATAGAATTCAGAGAGTGGAAATCAACGGTGCGTATTCCTCTGGATCGACGGTAGCTATGGGCGTAATGCAGGGCTCGATTCTAGGTCCATTTCTTTTTCTCATTTACATTAATGATTTACCTTCCTTACTAGGGATTAAACACGATATAGTATTATTTGCTGATGATACCTCTATAATATTTAAAATCAAACGACATATTGTTACACTTGACGAGGTAAATGATGCTATGTCAAAAATAGTCCATTGGTTCAATGCTAATAATAAACATTTAAATAGCAATAAGACTAAATGTATATAATTTTCAACACCTAATGTTAAACAGTTGGGTGATACAAATGTATTAATAAATGGGGGAGAGTTGAGCTGTTTTTCTCGGAATAACACTTGATGCGAGGCTTCAATGGGGCCCCCATATATCCCAACTTTCGAGTAGTTTAAGCTCCGCAGCATATGCTATAGGAAAAATAAGGCTTCTAACAGATGTACAAACGGCTAGACTTGTTTATTTTAGTTACTTCCATAGCATAATGTCAAATGGTATTCTGCTATGGTGTCATGCAGCTGACGTAGAAACAGTATTTATTTTACAAAAGAGGGCCATATGAGCTGTATATTGTCTGGATTCCCGAGCAACTCTTAAAAAGAAATTAATATTTTAACACTGGCCTCTCAATACATATATGAAAATTTAATGTATGTGCATAAAAACATTAATACTTTTATCAAGATTTCTGATGTACATAATGTAAATACTAGGAACAAACACAAGCTTGTAACACCGGTTACTAGACTCCATAGAGTAAGTAACTCGTTCATAGGGCGGTGTATACGCTCCTACAACAAAGTCCCGGTAAATATGCAAAGCCTGTCTAATAACAGGTTTAAGAAATTTATTAAAGAAAAGCTTTATAGGAAGGGTTGTGATCGCTCCCAAGCTATTTCTAGAAAATATCACATTATATTTGTATAATGAATTATATTGTTAAAAATATTGACCAAAAAAGAGGATACCTACGGAGTTTCTTTCGCCCGTTTCTTCTCCGTTAGAGGAACCTCATTACGAAACGGCGGTGGAAATGAAAATGACGATCGATAAACGAATTCATGTTCTTATGTCGATGAATAAATGATTTGATTTGATTTGATTATAATGTTCTTTTCATCTATTATCTAAGACCGCTACATAGTTGACATAACAAATAGCTGTAATTTGTCCCAGAGTCATGGTAATGCAAACCATTCTAATAACTTGGCGTCCAGAATACAATTAAAAATCGGCCAAATACAGAAAGAAAAATACTTATTTTTCAGATCGCAGAATATTTTTGGGCGCATGACTATTGCAGAGGTTTGCACATAATTTGTGATTTAACAGACGCTCATATAATATGAGCTGCGAGCTGCTTAAGAAAGTAGACTTAGCTGAAGTGCGCCAATTCATGACACTGTTGTTGGTAAGTATTTGAATTAATACGTAAACAAATTTAATATTTTCTCGGTATAGGCATGAAAGAATAAGTAGAAATTTTTGAATAAAATTTATTTTTCAACGTCTTAATCACTTCCATACTACTATTTGAGTGGGAAAGTAAATTATTAATGCCCTCTAAAAATACTTTTCTTCCTTACCTAAAAAAGACATTTGCGGTTAATTTTCCACGTCTTTTTTCTTTTATTCAATAAAAAAATACGTTAGTGTTTGTGCAAGATGCGGCAGCAATACATTGACCTTTTTATATAAATCAGTAAATTTTCCTTAGAATCCTAAAACAATGTGGCCATGAGTACTCCGACGGTAAGGCGTGTGACTGCCAGATGAACAAGGTCATTGATGCCAAACAGAGTAAGTCAAAGGGCAAGGTGTAGTGAAAAGTGCACGCCTTGTGATTTACAGTGGTAGAGCCACGCATCAGCTTTTTTTGTTGCATGAATGAGCCGGCTTGACCGGGGAATTACCACAACCTCACAGAATACCGGCGTGAAGTAGAAGTTTAACAGACTTCTACATTTCGTATGGTGAGTGCTGGTAACCGGAGGCCCACACACCCCCCTCCCCCAATTCTGGGGGGGGGGCACTCTAAGACCGGCAACGCGTGAATGGGCCGGCTTACCATCACGTGAGCCATCTGCTCGTTTGTCTCCCTTTTATATATATAAAAAAAAAACAAATCGCAGTGATGGTACCGACTTTGTTATCTGGCAACAAAACATGGTTCTTCCAGAAGAAGCATAAATTCAAGTTGAATTCAGTTGTAATGCGATCTTTTCTAAAAATATCCTAAAATGGTCTAGCAAAACCAAATGAGAAGATTCGCAGATTAGTTCGATGGTTTGGGCACGTTGAGTGAATAAGTAAAGACCAAATTATACAGCGCGAAAGTTAACATTAAAAGGGATCCAGAGGCATATTAGGTAGGTAGCTTCATGTGAGCAAATTACTTGAAGAGGGGAGGGTTACAACTATTCGGATACGTACGTGCGTGAAGATAGCGAAAAAAGGGAAAGAGATGTGTATTTTTACACACTTGACGATCTTTCGCCAGGGACTATGCGTATTTATTTATATTTTATTCAAGCAACCATATCTTATCAGTTATCTTAATCTTAAAGTCATATCTGTTAAAGAGTACTGGAAGTAATTCACTCTGAAACCCCAAAACTTTAATTTATAACTTTCTTAGCTTTTAATATACATTTTTGGTTGACATTCCCAACATTCGCACTATGCTCTTTTGATCGCAATTTGTAATGCGCACGGCCCGTGAGTGGAATGCTTATCAACAGAGAGAGAAGATTTTACCCATATTTTTTAAGGAAAAAGATAATAATAGCTTACGTAGCTCCGATACTACCAAAAATTCTTGTTGTTAGGGCTTCTAGGCGGCATTTTAAAGATGAAACACCGCCTAACGCGAGTACAAACATGGCAAAACTCTAGGTAATATAAGGAATGAACAGTTAAATGGAATCGCGTAATTTTCAAAGTTAAAAGTACATGTTTCTGCTTAGTAAGAAATATACACCAAAATCAGTGTTTTCAAAATTTTTTCCTCAGCTATCACTTTCAAGGCAGCTATGTGAAGCTTCTTACACATAATTTACGTTACTACGACAGAAAAACAAATGTGATATATATTTTTTTAATTTAAATTAATAAACACGAAATTCTCAATCCCCAGTATTGGGAATTTCGTGTTAATTAATTTAAATTAAAAAAATATATATTACATTTGTTTTTCTGTCGTAGTAGACAGAGGTCAAGTCTAGACAATTAAGTCCCTATTTGACACAACTTCCATCGAAGATATTATCGGGACAACGTGACAGGTGGTGAGCCCGTCGCCGTCTTTTATGTCCAAGCCAACGATGAAATTCGTAGATAAGTTTTTGAAAAACTCATTGGTACTGCCACCTGGGTATCGAACTCGGGTTTCTCGACTCGAAATTCCGACCACCCAACGACTCGGCTATCATGAATTTTACTAATTAAATTAATTAACAGAAACAAAATTATGTTAAACATATTAAAAGTCACTTTTACTTATTCCACAAATATTTATATTAAAATACCTGACCGGTTTCGCCTTTATGGCATTATCAAAGGTTTTTATTACAGTTATAATCTATTGAGATCGAAAACGTATCTCCTATTTTATCTATTTAATGGCGGGTATTCTCTTATAATTACAACTAAAATAATCAAAAATAAGTAGGTAAAATGCTGTATGTAAATTATTTAGGGTTTCCTCCCAGAAATTTTCCTTAGAATTGAGGTAACAAATTTAATTATAATAAATTCCATTCCTACGTCAAATATGTCACTATAATTTCATTGTTAAAAATTTTATGGATAAAAATAAGAATAAAAATAAAAATATAACAAATAAAAATGTAAAATTATGTAAATATCAAATTGATTAATAATAATTATTACTAATTATATTAAAAATATTAAAAGTCACTTTTACTTATTCCACAAATATTTATATTAAAATACCTGACCGGTTTCGCCTTTATGGCATTATCAAAGGTTTTATTACAGTTATAATCTATTGAGATCGAAAACGTATCTCCTATTTTATCTATTTAATGGCGGGTATTCTCTTATAATTACAACTAAAATAATCAAAAATAAGTAGGTAAAATGCTGTATGTAAATTATTTAGGGTTTCCTCCCAGAAATTTTCCTTAGAATTGAGGTAACAAATTTAATTATAATAAATTCCATTCCTACGTCAAATATGTCACTATAATTTCATTGTTAAAAATTTTATGGATAAAAATAAGAATAAAAATAAAAATATAACAAATAAAAATGTAAAATTATGTAAATATCAAATTGATTAATAATAATTATTACTAATTATATTAAAATTTTATGGATAAAAATAAGAATAAAAATAAAAATATAACAAATAAAAATGTAAAATTATGTAAATATCAAATTGATTAATAATAATTATTACTAATTATATTAAAATTATGCAAAAGGGAGAATTAGATAAATATGTTTGCTCATTGATTATTTTATCTGACTATTTGAACTTCAACTTATTAATTTCTAATGCCCCTAAACAGTACAGTTTCCTCCCCTTGTCACATATATGTAATACTTTAAAATTATTTGTTTTGTCAAAGGTGTGTTTATTTTCGATCAAATGCTGTGCAAATATTGAATTATTTTTAACAAGTCGCCAGGCTTGTACATGTTCCTTCACTCTTTTTCTTTTTCTTTTTCTTTTTCTTTTTGTCCTATATACTTCTTATGACACTCTGCACAATTCAACTCGTATATGCCGAATCGTTGCTTTTTGAGTATTTTACATTTGTTATTGCATACGAGGTTTTTAATTGTCAACGGTGTATAAAATGCCGCACGATGCTTCGATAGAGATCTTGCACACTTATAAGACAAAGGGCCTACGAACGGTATTTTGGTCCATTTCTTATTGGCAACAGGGTCCTTTGACGCTTGTCCCGCGTAAAGATGTGATATTACAATTTTCTTTTGTTTTTGTTTTACCGTTTTATCTATGAAATTGGGATAGTAACCGTTATTTTTAACAATTAATTTTATTGTATCTATTTCTTTATTAAAATATTCATTGTTCATTGGGACAGCAGAGACGCTATGTATCATCAATCTAAATATTCCACAAGGCTCTAAAACCGAGGTAATATTTATGGAAACATGAGCCATTCGGATGATTTCATTCATGGAGCCGTGACGAGACGGTCTGTCGGAACTTTTTTGGCATGAAAGTCCGTGGAGGCCTAACTCGTCGACGTCGCTGCCACAAGGACATCGACGTGGTTGACAAATCGATGCTCTCAATCGTCTCACAGTGAAAATTGTTCAGCAAGCATTTATGCACATTCTGAACCTACGGGAGACCCACCGTTTTCACGAGTTAGGTTCCAGTGGAATTTCCTCGCCGGAACTGATAGGTAAAGTAGCTTGAGTCCAGCTAAATTTAGAATTTTTCCCAAAGCTATTTTGAGATTAAGGTCAGTTTGTTTTAATAAATCAGAACATTTCCATGGTGGATACGAGCGAAGTAGAAAAGTAAATTTAGGAACCAGAACGCAATATTTTAAAATACTAGGTGCTATATGAGAATTAAGAATATACAGTTCATTAACATGTTCTAAAAATTAATCAAATTTTATTTTCAAATGAGGTAAAGAGTATGAAACTCTTTATAAATAACGGCGCTCCAAGAAGGTAAAGAGAATCCGCATCACTTACTTTAATTCCCGGGGATATATTGTTAAAATAAAAAAAAACTGGGAAGACAAACAATCAGGAATAAAAAATTCACATTTAGTGTCATTTAATTGGCAAAAAACAAGACCAATGCTTTTAAAATTTTGAATAATTTTCTGAAGGTCATTTTGCACGTCATCTGGTTTTCGTCCTAAGGTTCATCATCTATGTCCAAAATATTGAGTTTCGTTAACAACTTTGAAATAATCGGTTGAATTCCCAAACTAAACAATGCTGGAAAAAAGTCACGATAGCCGAGTAGTTGGGTGGTCGTAATTTGGAGTCAAGAGGACCGAGTTCGATCCCAGGTGGCAGGCGCGTACCAATGGGGTTTTTTTCAAAATAATGTACGATTTATATTGTTGGATTGTACATAAAGACGGGGGTGAGCCCGTCACCTTTTTTATGTCCATGCCTACGATATAAATCGTACATAAGTTTTTTTTAGAGTCGAGAGGCCCGAGTTGGATGCTCAGGTGGCAGGCTCGTACCAATGGGTTTTTCAAATTTTATGTACGAATATCGTTGGCTTGGACATAAAGACGGCGACGGGCTCACCACCTGTCACCTGCCACGGTGGAAGGTGGGTCGAAGGGACTTAATTGTCTAGACTAGACCTCTGTCTACCCATGTATTCGGAATTGTGTGTAGATATTTATTTATTTATTTTATTATCTATAGAATAAATATAAATATCTTGTTGCCCGTGAGCGCGTCGCCGTCTTTTATGTCCAAGTCAACGATATAATTCGTACTTAAGTATTACTTTTTTTGGTAAAACCCATTGGTACCTGCTAGCCTGCCACCTGGGGATCAAAGTCGGGTCTCTCGACTCGATATTCCGTCCACCCAACAACTCGGCTATTGTGACTTAATTATTATTATTTAAAATTTAATAACAAATGTAATTTATTTTATTCACTTAATTTAAAAATACGGACGACCCGATAGTCGATGTGGTACTGACTCTGCCTTCAAAGGGTTCGGTATATATATATATATATATATATATATATACATATATATATATATGTATATATATATATATATATATATATATATATATATATATATATATATATATATATATATATATATATATATATATATATATATATATATATATATATATATATATATATATATATATATATATATATATATATATGTGTGTAAGCATATTGTAACGATAGATCGGACATTAAGATGACGATAGCCTTATCACTTGTCACGTTGTCCCAGATAAGCTTCGGTGAAAAGTGGGCCGAAATAACTTTAGTGTCTCGACCTCTGCCTACCCCAGTATGGGAAATTGCCTGAAGATAGAAAAATTTAAAAATACACATATGCAACAATTTAATTACTTATTTTGAGTGAGTAAAATAATTGTCTGAAATCAAGTATGATTAATTTTTATCAACTTATCACATCTAAGTATCTGTTGTTTGTTAATTATAATTCAACGTGTCTTATTTATATTCAGTCAAGGTTTGGTATAATACACATTCGTGATATTATAACGTGTTAAATATTTTTATCATATATTCTCGTCTGGTTGGGTTGGCGTATATATTATTATTATTTATTACTTTATTCCGGTTCTTATGTATGATTTCTGTATTGTTTTTCGAATAAAGTGTGTCTATACTATATCTATATTCATAGCAGCAGTGTGTTGTTTTAACTTTGTGTATCATCATTTATTATTTCTGTTATTTCTGCTTGGAAGCAACATTCTAAGAATTGTTGTATGCTGGTTTCAAGGGTACAGAGAGCCAGTGTTACACGACCTATAAGACTTTTAATCTTAGTACTCAGAGTGGACAGACCACCGAGATTTTCTTTAGAAAAATTTCTGATAAAAACAATATCTTCACGCCATTCCCAATACTAGGACAGACAGAGGTATAGACAATTAAGCCTTACCACTCGGCATCGTGACTTGATCTATATGCTAATTGAAAAATAAGTCACGATAGCCGTGTGGTTGGGTGGTCAGAAATTCGAGTCAAGAGATCCGAGTTTGCTCTCCAGGTGGCAGGTTCGTACCCACACTCTAATCTTGAAGCCGTCCACTACCACCTGGAAACGGCAAAGCCGGCTTAGCTCTTTCTTACAGATATCCTCTCCGGCGGATACCTCTTATCTTTCCTACCCGGGGTACAAGCTAGAACATTCTTTTGTGCCTCAGGCCGGAGTTTGTGTGTACGTCAGAGAGGATATATGTTGGCAGCCTTGAAGGAAGGGACCTGTCCACTCTTTGGTTACGCATAGACAGCAACGACCACCCTCGCGTCTATGGGTGCCTGTAGACGTCCCACAGCGGTAATACCGAATCTGACCGACTCATCGACCACATCCAAATGGCTGCAGATTCTGTACTACAGCAGATCCCTCCGCAGAGATCGTGGTACTCGGCGACTACAACGCCCACCACGCCGAATAGCTACGATCTCGAACCACTGATTATGCTGGGAGATCTATTTTTGACTTTGCCTTAGCATATGATCTGACACAACTGGTTACTTCGCCAACGTGGGTTACGGATGTGGAGGATCATATACCTTCCCTGCTAAATCTTCTGCTGACCTCTCATCCGGACGGCTATGTGGTCTCCGTTGATGCCCCTTTGGGTTCATAGGACCACTGCCTGATTCGGTTTAAAGTGCCCATCATGTGCCCATTGCGGTCGCGATATGCAGGCCACCGCCATGTGTGGCACTACAGGTCAGCGGATTGGGAAGGGATGCAGTCTTTCTTTGCATCCTACCCATGGGGGCAGATTTGCTTCTCGCTAGAAAGTCCCGTAGCCGTTGCAAATTCCGTCACCGATGTGGTGCTCCAAGGAATGGAACTCTTCGTTCCGTCCTCTGTGGTGCCCATCGGCGGTGGCGAGAAACTAGTTCATATTCCTTCGGGAACTCGTGCCTTCTGGTCCCTCGCAAAGGCTGTCCAAGGGAACTTCAGTTAGCCATCACTACCATCTCACTCGCTGGCCCATGAGCTGAGGATGTGTGCTCCAGAGTTGGCACCGGTTCTAACGCGTCTTTTTCGGTACTCCTACTCTGAAGGCGTCGTCCCGATGACATGAAATACAGCTTTGGTGCACCCGATCCCTAAGAAAGGCGACCGCTCAGATCTGGGTAACTTCAGACCGATCGCCATCACTTCCTTGTTCTCCAAAATAATGGAGTCCATTATAAACTGCCAGCTTTTGAGGTACTTAGAGAAGCACCAGTTGATCAATGACCGCCAGTACGGCTTCCGTCGGGGTCGCTCGGCTAGTGATCTTCTTGTTTACATAGGCGGAGGCAGTAGAGAGCAAGGTTGAGGCCCTGGCAGTTAGTTTGGACATAGCGAAAGCCTTTGATCGGATATGGTACAAAGCGCTTCTCTCAAAGCTTCCGTCATATGGGCTTCCCGAGAAATTTTGCACAGAAATTTTTCTCACAGACCGGAGCATCAAGGTCGTAGTTGACAGTGCATGCTCGGACTGACAAGACTGTGAACGCTGGTGTCCCAAAAGGCTGTGTGCTATCGCCAACCCTGTTTTTTCTGCATATCAATGATTTATTATAAATTAGTAACATCCATTGCTATGCAGATGACAGCACTGGTGATGCCCTTTATACCGGCCGTGCCAATATTTCTCGGGAACACGTCAACGAGTACCGGAACAAACTTGTACCTAAAGTCGAGATTTTGTTGGACAAAATCTCGGACTGGGGCCGACTAAATTTAGTCCAGTTCAACCCTAATAAGAAGAAAAGTTTGCGCGTTTACCGCTAAAAAGAAACTGTTCGTCGTATCACCAGTTGCCTCAGCCAGCATCGGAATCCTTGGCGTCGACATATCGAGCAATGTTCAGTTTCGCGGTAATTTGGCAGGGAAGGTCAAATTGGCCTCTAAAAGCTTGGCGTGCTCAGTAGAGCATGACAATACTTCATGCCGGTCCACCGCTTGCAACTTTATAAGGCACAGGTTGGGCCGCACATGGAGTACTGTTCTCATCTCTGGGCGGGGGCACCCCAGTGTCAGTTCCTTCCATTTGACCGTATCCAAAGAAGAGCGGCTTGAATTGTCGACGGCCATACTCTATAAGATCGGCTAGATCCCCTGGCTTTGCGAAGAGATGTTGCATCTCTTTGCATTTTCTACAAGATGTACTACGGGGAGTGCTCCGTGGAATTGTTCGGATTAATCCCAGCCGCTGAATTTCACCATCGTACCCTACGGCATAGTCAAAAATTTCATCAACACCACCTTGATGCTTGGCATTCCACCACAGTGCGCTTCTCGCGGAATTTTCTGCCACGCACTTGCACTTTATGGAATCAGCTGCGTTCAGCGGTTTTTCCGGACCGATACGACTTAGAGACCTTCAAGTAAAGAGCCTATACCTTTCTCAAAGGCCGGAAACGCATCTGCTATTCCTCCGGTATTGCAGATTTTCATGGGTGTCGGTAATCACTTACCATCACGTGTGCCACCTGCTCGTTTGCCTCCCTTTTCTATAAAAAAAATATTTCACATGCTTCACAAACATTAAATAAGCATAAGTCTTGTTTTCTTTTAATATACTTATTTAATACATTACTTACTACGTTGACGATTAGTTTAGCCGGTGGATAATTTAATTTTTACTTTCTTTTTTAGGGAGCCTATGGAGTAAGAATAATTGGAATTCATGTAATTATTTCTTCAAAAGCTATAGGAACCGTTTTTGCGGTTTGTAAGACATTATTAAGTCCGAAACTCTTTCAACGAATTCAAGTTTACAAAGACGTCGAATCGTTACAAAAAGTAATAGAAAAAGATTTATTGCCAATTGAAGTAGGAGGAAATGAGAGATCGCTGAAAGAAATCCACGGTAATATTGTTTTACATAACTACTATAATACGTGGCGGAGCCAAACGATAGCTTCTGGTGTAGCATCAATTAGCCAGCTCCATTGAAGCCTGATCAGGGTCATCCAGAATACTAGCGAAAAATACCAACATCTGGTGCTTCTGCGAGCGTGTTTCTAAATCCCTTTTTTCCACCTTTCCCTGTTAAACAATCCCTTTCCCGATTCCTTAAGTATGGACAACCCACCTACCTCGCTAATATTTGGAGTGTATTGTGACATTAATTATCACTTACCAACAGGTGAACCGCCTGCTCGCTTTTCACCTTCCTGTTTTACTATCTTAGCAGCCTGATAAAGTCTACTACAAGGCATAGGTCTCTTCAGTAAGTCATAATCGCAACGTTAGGTAAACGGATTGACGATCGCAGTCCCTTGCACCTTTGATGCTGCTGCTCGCAACCAGTCTGTTATATTTCACTCTGGTATTATTGATCTGATGATTATGCCGCCATCTGTCGGTAGCCAATGACATTTTTAAGTATTTTTTCCCTTAGTCGCCTTTTACAACACCCACGGGAAGATATTCTTAACCCGTAACCACATGGTACACCACCATCTTGCCTATAAAAAAACATAAATGCAATTTAGCATGCTACTGAACATTGAAATTTGCAACAAAATGCCAATAAAAAGCATTTTTGTGACTAAACAATGCAATTCATATGTTATATTGAAGTTATCGTATGCAATTATTTAGAATTTTATTTTACAGAAGAATGGCTACATGTCCTGAGCTCTAGTGGACATCAAGAATATTTTAAAAAAATGAAAGAGGCAGTTGTTGATGAAAAATTTAGACAAATAGACACATTTCAAAATGAATAAATGGGCATTGCTGGAACGTTCAGAACATTAAATGTAGATTAAGCTTATTTATTTCGTAAAGCATTAGACATACATACATACATATAATCACGCCTCTTTCCCGTAGGGGTAGGCAGAGACCACTTCTTTCCAGATATATATATATATATATGTATATATATATATATATATATATATATATATATATATATATATATATATATATATATATATATATATATATATATATACATATATATATATATATATATACATATATATATATATATATATATATATATATATATATATATATATATAAGCGTTATTTGGTATATATATATAATTTTTTGTACTTAAATGTGTGTCTAATAAATGTTTTTTTTTTCTTTTTTCTTTCATATGCAGTTACGTTTTGAACCAATTTAAAAAAATGATTTGCTTATTTAAAGCCGTTTTTACGACCGCTGTAGAATGAAAGCCTCTCCAATAACGAGTGTTTGCCATGATCGCTACCTAAGCAAATTCATTGGTGATCGCAATACATAACATTTTATACTGTAGACAATTCTGAATGCCAAAGTCTGCTTAATTTTACACCGGTTTAATTTGGAGGTAGCTTTAATCATTTTCATTTCATTTGTTGTTGTTTCATTTTATTCCCTTGGTTGCTTCTTACAAGGTCGCGATAGGGTGGCAACTTCTTACGCCGACAACATATGACAATTTTCAAAAACATTAAACTATCACACGATTAGTCACGATAGCCAAGTGGTTGGGTGATCGGAATTTCGAGTCGAGAGACCCGAATTCGATCCACAAGTGGGGACCTCGTACCAATGGTTTTTCAAAAACCTGTGTACGAATTATACCGTTGGCTTGGACATAAAGACGGCGACGAGCTCACCACCTGTCACGTTGTCCCGAAAATATCCTCGGTGGAAGATGGGTCGAAGGGACATAATTGTCTAGACTAGACCTCTGTCTACTCCTGTATTGGAAATTGCGTGAAGATATTTATTTATTTATTACTTATTTATTTAACTATCACAAATGAAGAAAGAAGGGAAAAGTTACAATAACCGAGTGATCTTCTGATCACCCAAATCACAATTCGAGTCAAGAGACCTGAGTTCAATCCTCAGGAGGTAGTCTCAAACCAATGGCTTTTTTCAAAACCTTTGTACGATTTATATCGTTGGCTTGGACATAAAACGGCGTCAGGTCCGTGGTCCCAAAATAAGCTCCGGTGAAATTTATGTCGAAAGCACTAAATTGTGTAGACCTTTGGTTATCCCTGTATTCGAATATGCATGAAAATAAAAAAGAAAATCTTATCGCATTATAGATTAAACTAAATTAATTAGTAGTAATTGTCCTAACGGCTGTCATGTGGTATATGTGATGATATATGACTTAGGAATAATACCATCTTCTCTTCTCTCATAGTTTATCTATTTTAAGTGTTCAATTTACCACGAACACGGCAGTGAAGCAAAATATAGTGAGGAAAACTGCGGGTCTGAGAAATTATAATAATGAAAAAAAAAACATTTTGTGGGTGTATGCTGTCCGACAACACGTAATGCAACCGTAGACATTACCCAGCTCAAATATTTGAGAGACGTCCTTTGCCCGGCAGTGAGCATTTAAAGACTGCTAGATTTTGTTAAAAGATGGATATAACCTACAGAGGAGTTCTACAGACCGTTAAGTAAGTAAATGACTTAACGCTACAACTACATTGCACGATAGTAATTGTTCTCTTGTTAGAAGGTTTTAGATAATTACCATAACACATGGCAAGGGGAGTGATGATGATGAGCGGTAACGGTGCCTGATAACTTAGACGCCGCTCTCAGCCACCGCTCCTGCTTAATTTTGATCTTGTACTTTTCGTGATAGTTATTCTGACAGCCATGGATATTTTAAGGCCTTTCCTTTACTCGCCTTTTACAGCACATACGAAAACAAAGCGGTTGGTAACTTCTTCCCCGCCACAATACGGTAACTTTTTCCTATATCTTTACACATTTTTCATTACCGGAGTAGTCAAAGATAAAAAAATTGTGCCTTCGAAATTATTTGAGACACGTGACAGGTAGAGAACCTGTCGCTATCTCCGTGTCCAAGTGAACGATACAGTATACTTAAGTACGAGTGGACAAATATTTATATATTCATAAATGTTGACGCAACTATATTTGCCCCAAGTGGAATTTAAATCCACAACATTCGGATTTCGGCTCGTCAATAATAATTTAACTCTTATAATGAACTGTTTAATTATAAATATTTGGTATAATTAAAGATGAGACAGTAAGTCTTAATTAATAACTTTTGCCCCGAGACATCAGTCGCTGGCTCATCACCCATACTATAAAGTACCTTATCGACAGGGCAGGAAGATAAAACGAAATAAAAGTCGATAAAATTCCGTAATAATAGTTTCATTTGACACAATTGTAATGTTATTTTAATGTTATTTCATACATTATTCATTTATTTTTATAACCTTTTCATATTTTTATAGAGTCAAGAACAAATTGACTTTAACTATGCGTTATTAACAATAATTGTGCGGTAGAGTTTGCTAATTGAAGCCCATTCAGTTTAGTAAGGAGGTTATCATATGTTCTTCATTACAAGACAGGGCTCTTCCAAAACTTTTTAATAAAACTTTTACCTTTTTTACATTTCCATTTCAGATTTTTCACTATTAATAAAATTCTGATTATTTTATTTCACCGGTTACTCGCAAGGAATGACTTCTTCAATATCGAATTGTTAGAACCAAACATTTGAATTAAAATTATTATATTTTTCATGATGGTGTTGCTCCCGAAACGTGAACATAAATATGTATTTTTTTTTATGTGCTGTAGACAAATGTTGTCTATTTCCTAACTACACTAACCAGTTACCATATTTTCTATCTTTAAAAAGAAAATTCATCAATCAACATTTAAATTTCTAAACGTGCCTTCGATTCCCATATAGTCGCTGTTTAATTTGCCTGTCTGTCTATATTTTTCGTTGGTGACAGCTTCTCTCATTTTGTTAAAATATTCTTGATGTTCACTAGAGCTAAGAACACTTAGCCATTCTTCTGTAAAAAGAATAGTGTCAGGACGGCCTGTACTTAATAATTATAATTTATTTCACACACAAACATAATTATAAAATTCAAACAAGCACAAATCAGTAAATATATGTAAAAGAAAATTCAATCTATGATCGTTGACTCCTGTGCTAGGCAAGCCTGTGTTACAGGAATCAGTGCTTTTCATATTTTCTCTTAAATTACCAGTTTTGTATTGTTATATGCATCACATATATGCATAGTTTTATATTATTGTTACTGGCCTGTAATTATATGTAAGGAAGGATAATGTTTTAGTTATTACCTTTTATTTTTTTATTCTAACTAAAATAACTTAATATAAGAAAACCGTTTACCAATCTCAACGTCAGGCATTCTTTTTGCAACTAGACTAGGGGATTCTACTTTAACAGGTTAATTAATGAATTAGGAATTATAGGAATGGAAAAGGAATTTATATATGTATATTTTCACGTCGTTCCCAATGCAGGGGTAGACAGAGGTCTAGACAATGAAGTTCTTCCGATCCACTTTCCACCGAAGACATTTTATGGGGCAAAGTAACAGATAGTGAACTCTCTTTTATTTATAATTAAATTAAAATACCGTGTAATATCCTTAGAGATTTCTCATTTCCTCCTTGTTCGATTGGTAATATATCTTTTGATAGTACTTTATGTAATGATTCTAAATCCTTATGAATTTTAATACGTGCGAAAATTTTTGCACTTAGTACTATTTTACACATTGACACAAGCATTTCTACAGTTTTCGATGAAGTAACTATATGAATCTCCTTTACGCTTAATCCATAGCCTTCCTGAAATAAAATTAAAATTATTAGAAATATAGGGCATATTTATGTCTGTACTAAAATTAGTATAACAAAAAGTCAAACTGAAAATTCCGTTAAAATTTTATAATCACGTCAAAGACTGTTGTCGTTCTAAACTAAATTATTATAAAATATATTTTAAGTCCTAATTATGTATACCACAAGTTGTTTTATTCCTATTACGAATCTATAATAAATTGGTATATTTATTATATATTAATTAATTAAAGTATTTATTAAAAATTATACCTAAAATAGGGTAACATCAGGAGCCTCGGGATTCCACTTAATATGAATGAATCAAAAACATCTATCTGCGGAATACATTATACGTATCAGTAAAAATGTGGGATACAATAAAGAATGTATGATATATATTCAGTAAATTTATGATATACAAATTTATCAAGTTACTTCAGTTCCGATGAACTTTTATTTGTACTTTTCATTTCTTATTATTTATAACGGTACTTACGATAAATAGTGTTGTAATTTGGCGCGCTTCAGTAATATTTAATTGTTTTATATGCGCTGAAAGGTCACAGTCCAAGTAATCTAAAACAAATATGACTCCCTTACTGTAATCATGTGCCCACATATATTCAGCCAACTAAAATAAAAAATTAATCTTGAAAATACCATTACAATTTCATTCACATCTTCATCCGCCTCACACTCATCATTTAAGCACCCACTATTTTATATTTAAGTCTCTCTTCTTAAATTTTTTCATCGGTATATCTTACAGTTAATACATTATTATGAGCATTAAACGACAACCTTTTTCTTCACATTCTTCTTTCATACATGTAAATAATGCAAACAGTTTCATCTCTGAACTACGTGTGCAAGTAGCATAGCAGAAAACTTATTTTTAATATATTATAATTATGTTCACCCAGACAGTCGATTTTCAACTTTTGTAAGTCATTTCAAGTTAAGTAAGGCATTTCTGGAGTCTGTCTTGGGGGGGGTAGTGTGTACGGATAGTGCTCCCGCCAATTTGCATATAAAAATTATTATAGTGAGTTTTTTTCAATGTTTAAAGATTTGTTTTTGTTAATTGTACCACGATTAACTTTTATGTGTGTTGTCAAGTAAACAAGCAACAAACAGTTAAAATAAATGTGTTTACATTATATGTGTTTACGTAGTGACAATCAGCTGTTGAAGTCAGCTGTTTAGTGAGTACCCACAACAATATCACGGAACTTGAAATAGTTTTACAGAGATAATATTAATATGAGCATTTTGTCTTGCAATCAATTTTATGAATATTGCATTACACTTTATTACGTAAATAAGACTTGCATTACTTTGTTGATTTCTTTTAGGATCTAACTTTTGTGTAAATAAACGCCATCTATTAGAATCTCTTAGAACTACAACTGAACAATCAATATTTTCATAATGGCAAACAAATGTGGGCTTTGCGGCAAATTCACGTCACAAACAGATGGCGCTAAATGCTTAAAATGTATGTCTGTGTACCATCGCCGCTGCGCTAATTTGGATTCGGATGTCAAAATTAGCCCAAACTGGATTTGCAAGACATGTAAGTGTAAGACATCAAGGGCCGAAAATGTCGTAGTGACGCAACGAAGTCCTCAATGCTCTAATACTGCAGAATCTGCGGATTATTTTGTTGATGCAAGTATAGAGGATTACTCCGAAGGATTGTTAACCCAGGAAATAAAGCTACTCCGTTCGGAGCTGAAAACTTTGTCAACAGAGATGATTATGTGCCGGCAAGAGGTTGCAAAGTTAAACAGCACGATGACCGAGTTTAACTCCAGGTTAGATATTTTAGAAAGCCGTGTTGCCATTTTAGAACAAAAATCAAGTAAAGAAGAGATAATTATGTCCTCTAATAATGAGCTAATAGCTAACATCGCGGATTTAAAGCGTGATATTAATAATAAAGATCAAGCTGCCCTTCTAAACGACTTGGAGATCACCGGCATACCTGAGTGCAGTGGAGAAAGTCCTACACATATATTGGGACTTGTTACAAAAAACTGGGTGTTGATTTAGAAGAGCGCGACGTGGTAAGTGTGGAGCGGGTAGGCAAGCGTCGAGATCTGCAGTCTACTGCGTCTACACCGCCCCGGCCGCGACCACTCATTGTGCGGCTAACTAGGCGTACTGTGCGTGACCAACTGATGCGCGCGGCGCGTGTGCGCCGGGGCGCCGACACGTCGGGCTTCAACATCAGCGGAGAGCCTACACGGTTCTATGTTAATGAGCGTCTTACATATAACAACAAACAACTTTTTCACAAAGTCCGCCAGGAGGCTCATCGAAGAAGTTGGAAATATGTTTGGACAAGAAATGGGTTTATCTATGTGAGACGCGATTCGACTTTTAGTAAACAACGTATTTTTATGGACAGTGATATAGAAAAGGTTTTTGGATGTACTTCCGTTTGATTCTGGTTAAGAAAACTAATTGCTTATTAATCTTATTTTGTTACATTTTCCCTTTGATTGTAAATAAAATATTTTTTAAAGAATTACCTGCACCACTAAAGCACATCTTGTTATATATAAATTTGTATATACATATATTTAATATTAATTTAAGTTTTTTTCTTTTTTGGCTATTGTTATTTAAAATCGAATTATCTCCGGCGCTAATTAATGTTTGTTCTAGTGGTGATCTCATCGGTTTGTATTGCGGTAATGTGTTTTGTCTAGTTTTTAGTTTTTTTGTTTGTTTTAAATTTGTTAAGTATAATAACTTCTTCCATTGTATAAAAGTTTTAATTTTATATTAAATTTCCATATAGTCTTAAGGATATTTAATCTGATAGCAGGAAATAGTATGCATAGATTCAATGCCTAATTTAACCGATTTAAAAGTTGGATTTTTAAACCCTGGATCGCTAGGTAGTAGACATATGGAGTTCGTGGTAGCCATGGAGCGTCATTCCGTAGATATTATGGCAATCAACGAAACCTGGCTGCGAGAGGGTGAGGAGGGTAGAGCACCATCTGTTCCAGGATATCGTCTGCGACATATACCGCGATCGCGTGAAATTCGCTCTCGTGGCGGTGGTGTCGGCTTTTATATTAAATGCGGTATATCGGTACATACACTAAGTCACCCAATTACAAATTCAGTTGAGCAGATGTGGCTTTGCTTAAATGTAAGTGGCAAGAAACTAGTTGTAGGCACCGCTTATAGGCCGCCGTGGATGGATGTCCAGCTTTTCTTGATGCATTAAGTGAGTCACTAGCTTCATTTGCGTGGAGAGACTACACAATTTTGGTCGGTGATTTTAATGTTAACGTACTTATAAAAATAATAGCGCTGTTATGAAATTTAACGAATTTTTAAATTGGACAAATTTATCTCAATTAATTAAAGAGCCGACTAATCTAACTAAAAGTGCTGAAACTTTAATTGACCTTGCCTGTTCTGACTTGTGCGCAAATAACATATGCGTGGATCATATTCTTGATTTAAGTAGTCACGCTTTCATTACACTGCAGTTTAATATAAATATAAATAAATTTATATCTTCAATAATGCTTTATAGGCCCATCAAAGATATTAATTTGGTTAAGTTTAATACTGATTTGAAAAATACTGATTGGTCATATTTACTTTGCTCGTCTAATGTTAATTTAATGGTTACCTATTTCAATGGGATTGCTATTGATCTATTTAATAAATATGCTCCGCGACAAATTTTATTCACTAAGGAACGTCGCTATCCCTGGGTCACATATACTTTGAAATTAATGATGCGGTGTCGCGATAAAGCTCGATTACGGGCACGGGTTACTAAACAGAATAATCATTTAGTATACTACAGAGATCTTAAAAAAGTAGTACTGGAGGCAATAATTAGCGAAAAAAAAGCCTATTTTAATAAATATGTAAATAGTAATATGAATCATCCTAAAACATTATGGAAACATATTAAGCAACACGTAGCGACTAATCCTAGTAAAAATTATGACGTTTCAGATAACTTTGATTGTCCCAACCTCATTAATGATCATTTTCTTGATGTTCCGGGTAAACATAGTGTACCTATCTCGAATCTCACTTATTATGAGTTTAATGGAACAAGACCCAATTTATTTAAATTTAGCCTGGTAAATGAAGCTGAAGTATATAAGACCATAAATTCACTTCATTCGAACGCAGTTGGTGTTGATGGAATCTCATTAAATATGTTACAATTACTACTACCTGAAACTTTAAGTATTATTACCAAAATCGTGAACACTTCACTTGATTCAAATGTCTTTCCGCAACCATGGCAAACAGCGCTAGTGAGACCAATTCCAAAAAAAGCGAATCCTTCTGAACTAAAAGATCTTCGGCCAATAAGCATCTTACCTTGTCTTTCTAAAGTTTTAGAAAAAATAGTATGCACGCAAATGACAAATTTTTTAGAATCTAATGACTTGTTGCCAATATCACAGTCCGGTTTCAGAAAACAACGAAGCACTTCTACTGCACTTATTACTGTCGTTGACGATATTTTAACTGCGCAGGACGCTGGAGAAGGGACTGTGTTGGTGTTCCTAGACTTTTCTAGAGCCTTTGACGCTATTAACATTCCACTATTATTGTCAAAAATGACATATTACGGTTTTAGCGTGGATAGTATAAGATGGTTCCATAGTTATTTTAGTAACCGCCAGCAATTCGTTGAAATTCAAAAACATGACGGAACAAAGATTGTCTCGCAATGCAAGCGGATACATAGGGTGTCCTGCAGGGGTCAATTTTGGGACCTTTGCTCTTTATCTTGTACAGCGCAGACTTAACAAAATACATTATGAATTGCAAATATCATATTTTGCGGATGATACACAAATATATATGTCTTTTAACCCTGGTGATATGCATTCTGCAATTCAAAAGCTAAATGCGGACTTAGAGCGAATAGCTTTGTGGTCTGATAATAACACATTAGCTTTGAATCCGAATAAAAGCAAGTTTATGATTCTGGGCACTAAAAAGCAGATTGAACGCATAAGTGTCAAAGATCCCCAAATATGCATTAGAGGAAAAAACATCGAACGTGTATACGAACATCGAAATTTGGGCGTTCTATTCGACGATAAACTTAGGTTTGAAAGTCACGTTCAACACGTTGTCAGAAACTGCTTTTATAGGCTTAAGTTGCTATATGGCATCAGGGACTGCATCAGCTCTGACCTCCGTATGAAGCTTTGTGACTCACTCGTACTGTCCAAACTGAACTATGCGGATGTAGTAATTGGTACATGCCTGCTGTCACGCAGTAAAAAACTGATTCAGCGTGTGCAAAATGCTTGTGCCCGGTATTCTTATGACGTTCCGGCTCGCTCACACGTAACTCCATATCTAAATAAGGCTAATATTTTGAAAATGGAAAATCGGAGAAGCCTTCATTTTGCAACACTGTTGTTTGGTGTGATGAAATATAAAATGCCTCCCTATCTTTATGAAAAGTTACACTGGATAAGTGAAAATAATGATAGGCATGTAACAAGGGCTTGTGCATTTAAGTTGGCTTTTCCTTCCTACTGTTCGGCTGCTTTCCGAGGCAGTTTTAAATACAATGCGACGAAATGCTGGAACAACCTACCGCCCCGTTGAGAAATCTTGATACGGTAACTTTATTTAAGAAAAATACAAATTGTGGCTTTTAAAGTTACAAAACAATATTTTAATACAGTTCAATGTTTATTAGTTTCTTATATTTGTTCTGAATGTTCCAGTATCTCGTTTTAGCAATAAAAATATATGTGTAAAATTTTGTATATAGGTATGTGCTGTTTATATCCGTAGGTGGTGTATATACCATTAAATGTTACTGATACTTTATCAATTTCTTGCAGTTTTCCTTTGTTTTTTTTTTATTATTACTATTATTATTATTTTCATTTGGTATGCGTTATTGTTTAGAAATTTGTTAATATGTGTCAAATTGTGTGTGTATTTTTCTTTTTTTTTTTTTAAGTTCTTGTAGTTATAACTACTACCAGCCCAAGATGGACCATAGGCTGCGCTGAAAATCAGTGTTGCGGGATACCCGAAACGTATGCTGAGCGTTGACCTTTTTGTTGTTTCATTTAATTTTTAAATATCATGTATTTATATTTTATTGATTGTTATGGTGCAACAAATAAAGTTTTCTTTCTTTCTTTCTTTCTTTCTTTCTAATCTAAAACAAATATGACTCCCTTACTGTAATCATGTGCCCACATATATTCAGCCAACTAAAATAAAAAATTAATCTTGAAAATACCATTACAATTTCATTCACATCTTCATCCGCCTCACACTCATCATTTAAGCACCCACTATTTTATATTTAAGTCTCTCTTCTTAAATTTTTTCATCGGTATATCTTACAGTTAATACATTATTATGAGCATTAAACGACAACCTTTTTCTTCACATTCTTCTTTCATACATGTAAATAATGCAAACAGTTTCATCTCTGAACTACGTGTGCAAGTAGCATAGCAGAAAACTTATTTTTAATATATTATAATTATGTTCACCCAGACAGTCGATTTTCAACTTTTGTAAGTCCAGACAAAATATATATTATATAATAATTAGCAATAAAATTAAAAATCCTTCCAATAAAGAAAAAAGTCCTTTTGATGATATTGATGATAGTAATCAGAAATTATTATATAATAAGTGATATTATTAATAGTGAAACGGGGAAGAATCCGTCGCGTAGTTCTGACTACCAACTTAATATTAATAATAACGTTATAACAACTACGTTTAACGTTGTTAAGGACATTTTTAATGAAATTCTAATTCTGACTACACAATCGCAAAATTCTTCTTCTACTGTCGCTGAGAAGTTACGTAAGGTAAATGTAAGTGCTTGCACCTCAACCTTTAAGTTTGAGGCTATCAATTCAATATATATTGTGAGAATGTTTAACACTATTTAATGTATACATAACATAACATTGGTAGAGCCACGCATCAGCTTTTGTTGTTGCATGAACGGGCCGGCTCGAACGGGGTAGTACCACGACCTCACAGAATACCGGCCTGAAGTAGAAGTCCAACAGACTTCTGCGTTTCGTCTGGTGAGTGCAGGTAGCCGGTGGCCTACACACTGCCCTCCCCCAATTCGGGGGGGGGGGGGGACACTCTAAGGGCAACGCATCGGCTATGGTTTTGCGGATGTTCATAGTAGTGTTCGGACTTCACTAACTTTAGGCCTATTTCGGTACTACCAACAATTAACTGTTAATATATTTTAATTTTAACAAACCATAACACCACAATCAGTTTGGTTTTACAAGTATCCGCTCTACACCCGATACTGATGTAGAGCTCATTAAGCATATATGTGAGGCTTGGGAGAGATACCAAGATGCTTTGGGTGTTTTTTTGATTGGGTTCATAAAACAATTAGACTAGAAATGAAACACTTAGACACTTAGAGTATCAGGAAATTACACCATTACCGTAACAGAAATACGGCTCTTGGCTTAAGTCAAATTAATTAAATCATACTAATGTAATAAAATTCAAAGAGTTGTAATCAATGGTGCATGTTCTCGATGGATCGGGAACATTCACCATTATGTATTCCATCCATTTAGTATTATTTTCAATAATCTTAAAATCAAATGACATGTTGATACTCTTGACGAGGTAAATAACGCTATGTCAAAACAGTTCATTGGTTCATGTTAATAATTAACATTTAAATAACAATAAGACTAAATGTATTAAATTTTCAACACCTAATGTTAAACGTTTGGGTGATACCAATGTACTAATAAATTAGAAAGAGCTAAGTCTTGTGGATACGGCTGTTTTTCTATATATATCCCATATACCCAACTTGCGAGTAGATTAAGCTCTCTAGCATTTGCAGTAAAAAAATAAGGTTCTTAACTGATGTATAGACGGCTGGATTATGTTTATTTTAGTTACTTCCATTAAAAAAATATTTTCACGCAATTTCCAATACAGGGGTAGACAGAGGTCGAGTCTAGACAATTAAGTTCCTTCGACCCACCTTCCACCGAAGATATTTTCGGGACAACGTGACAGGTGGTGAGCCTTTCGCCGTCTTTATGTCCAAGCCAACGATATTCGTACATAAGTTTTTGAAAAACCCATTGGTACGAGCCTACCAACTGAGGATCGAACTCGGGTCTATTTACTCGAAATTCCGACCACCCAACCAATCGTGACTTTTTTTACTTCCATAGCATAATTTATTTATTTATTTTTTAACTTTATTTGCACACTAAATCAAATGTACAAAATGGCGGACTTAATGCCTAGATAATGATGAAGATGCCTAGGTAGGCACACCAAAGGTAGACGGGCAGAGAATGCAAAGACATTTTCTACCTGTCTACCTTTGGTTTGAGCAGAGAATCTAGTGATGGGTGCAAATAACGAAGTTAAAAAAATATTTAAATAAAAAAAGCAATAATTACAATAAATAAATAATATAAATTAATTAATATATTCACGCCATTCCCAATATAGGGGTAGACAGAGGTCTAGAAAATTAAGTCCTTCGGACCCACCTTCCATCGAAGACATTTTTGTGGCAACGTGACAGGTGATGAGCCCGTCGCCGTCTTTTATATCCAAGCCAACAACATAAATCGTACATAAGTTGAAAAAACCATTGGTACGAACCTGGGGATCGGACTCGGGTCTCTTGACTCGAATTCCGATCACCCAACCACTCGGCTATCGTGACTTGTACTTAACTTCACTTCATTAAAAATTAAACTAACATGATGTACGAATTTGATAAAGGAATTTTGTGATTGATTATTAAATACATTTTCTTAGATATATAAATTTCTTAAGATGTATTTTTTTATTTATCTTCACGCACAGGCCCTGACGGGGTAGCCAGAGAGAACAGATCGCCTAGTGTCACGATCCTTACATACCTATTTCGCTTCTTTCACATTCATCATCTTCTTCATACATGCACGTCAAGGTATCCGAGTACACTTGACCCTCCACTTATTCTTATGAGAAAATATTTATAAGAATTTGCTTAAGAAATCAAAATAAACTTAATTTTAATTTACGTACCGAAATAAGGAAGCGATAGTAATTGGTTAATCTGTTGTCAAATCGGTTGCCAATACATTTTACCATGTACACCCTGTAATGGTCATCAGTGAGCTTCGGTAGAAATGCACCCATCCTGTGTATTTTGAAATCAGAGTTATGTAATGTCAATTTACCTCCTGTTAATACTTTATTGCAAGAAAAGGAGAAATTTGAAATGAAATTTATTTGCATAAGCATGGTAGAACAAAGCTGACAATCCAAAAAAGGATCTCATATTTAAAAATTTATCAGCATATTATTTTTTTCATATATTAGTTATACACAGTTACGTCAATATGTACTATGACATATGTATACTGTACAATTCAAAAGTCAACATCGAGAAATAATAATAATTGCCAAAATAATAAAAAATTAAGGTCTTAGTCAAATTATTAGATATATCTCGCAATTCTTGAACTCATTTCAACATAATAACAATTAAACAGCATCGAATTTCAGTACTACATCTTACGATACACACAAGATCATTCTTCTTGTCGGTATCGTAAGATGTGATTGAAATTAAAGCCTTAAAAATGGGTACATGTGATGGTGAGTAACCAGCTCAAAACTACCAGACAAATTAAATTTGTGCGGTGACGGCTTGCGTCATCTAAAGTGACGAAGTCTACTCACAATAATTATACTTACATACAATTTGAATCCTTGTAATCAGTCTTAAAATTAATGGGCTCATATAATTTAGGCATCAACGTTCTTAGAGTGCATATTCTGTCTAAACGTATTTTTGCACGTTCGACCGATCCTTTGCACGAAATTATTATGATCTTCTCTAAGTATTCTCTGTCTTTAAAATAAAGTGTCAACTTAATAATTTACAGAACGGGCAAGATAGCATAATGCAATAAATAAAAAGAAATAGATACTAGAGTTACATTTCTTCCTAAAATTATCTTTAAAGATCTGTTTAATGGTGTGTTTTAGAACCTTGAAAGAAAATAAAAGTAATATAAACCGAAGCCATAACGCGTTATCTAAAGATAAATTATAAATAAATAATTAAATATAGAGAGTCATCGCTTTGTTAAGCAAATAGGTATCACACTTAAATATAAAACTATGGTTCGAATATTTGGTCAAATTTGTAATGATGATAATTTAACATTGTTTCAATATATTAGAAATTTGTTTAAAAATTACTCTTACCGTATTGTTTTCTCATAAAATAATCCTGTTTCTTTATCCATTCTTCTAATGTGTCGATAGCTTTGTTTATTTTTTCCGATATATCAAAGTTAAAGTCCTTACGAACGCTTTGTAATGTGTCTTCGTTGAATTGAAGAATAATATCTTTACCTACGGAATCCATTTCTCATTCAAGCCTTAATTTTCAAAAGAATTTTTTTAAAGTAACATTCGAGAAATTAAATGATGTGAAGCTATTTTGTATAATAATAATTATTTTGTATGCAAATTTTACGAGTTTCCTATTAAATGTTATATGTTGAAATGAATTTGGTTATTTTTACCTATCACAAGCTTACAAGTTTCGTCGTTAAAAGTCACGAGTAAACTGAAAGCCAGACATTTAACACAACAAACAAAACCAAATTTATATACACGCTGGCAAAATTAGCGGTCCTTAAAAAGGCAGAGATATAATATCAGCTATAAATAAAGAAATATATATAGATAAATATATGTACATAGATAGATTTATATATAATATCAATACTAATAACAATAAATTATTTATTTTTCCAAACAGAAGTAAAGCTCAATGTTAACCCTGGCTCCTAGACTAGAAGTAGCCTTTGTGTCATTTAACTAATATAACTAAAACTGTATCTTACTAATAATAATAATAAATTATCTTAATAATCAGACATGATGTAACAAATTGATAAACATCTTTTAACATCGACTTTAATGTTAAATTAATAAAATTTTATTAAAAATCATCAAATTAAAAATTACTTTTTTCACTATTTTACTAGAACACTAATGATATTGAAAATTAAATATTTCTAATATTTTATCATTAAATAAATATACTACTAATAACGAATATTTCCCTCTCATGCTCTAACTAACGTTTCCATCCTTCAGACAACCTCTGCCATTCTACTCGCTTTGCAGTACTGTCAGGTTGTTGGGTTTCTAGATTTAACAATTTCTTTAATAAGTGACAGTAAATAGTGACGATAGCCGAGTGATTGGGTAATCGGACATCGAGGCAAGAAACCCCCATCCCCCAATCTCCTGGTGGCAGGCTCTTACCAATGGGGTTTTTCAAAAACTTATGTAATATTTATGTCTATATATATATATATATATATATATATATATATATATATATAATGGACAAGCCGACGTGCAATATAACCAAAACACCAGCAATGTAGTAAGTGTTACAAAATTGTAAATTACTAATTTGGGTGATTGGAATTAGACTCATAAGACCCGAGTTCGATCCCCAGGTGGTAGGCTCGTACCAATGGGTTTTTTCAAAAACTTATGTATGATTTAAATCGTTGGTTTGGAAATAAATACGACGACAGGCTCACCACTTGTCACATTGTTCCAAAAAATTTCTTCGGTCGAAGGTGTTTGTCGAAAGGACTTAATTGTCTAAACCTCTGTCTATTTACCTCTGTATTTTCGCCAAATGAAATAGTTGCTTGATGGCATCAAATTTTTGGAGATTCGTGGAAAATTTCAAATTAACAACGAAAGTGCCAGTGGCATTATAAAATGACATATCGACACTAGTAATGGGATTATTCCTATTGACACCTCCACTAACCTTTGTTCGTCTCCACCAAATTTTTGTCAATTCATAACGTCAAAGAAGAATTGATATCAAGTGTTCCCAAATATTAGTGTGAATCAATATACGGTACGGAGTACCGTACGGAACCCGGTGAACTCCATACCCCGGTACGGAGTTCACCGGGTTAGCTAGTAATAGTCATTTTTCTATGTATTACTACAATTGTATTATTAATTACGAATTGTAACTAAACTTCTAATCATGGGATAATCACACGTTTTTGTTTGTCTGGAAAACTTAAGTCGTATTTCTGCCGACGTAATGTTTTCTGTTTTTACTTTGATATTATGCTACGGCCATTATACTCATATTTAAATACAACGTCTAAGCTATGATATGATATATGATAATGTTTATAATTTTTTGTAAAAGAGTAAGATTTTAAAATAAAACACATTTTCGGATTTTTTGCGTGTATTATTTATCGGTATGGGTATTTTTCCTGTATACTGTGTGGCTTAAGGTAGGTAAGCTAAAGAATTATTTGCCTCCGACTCCATTGTAAATTGAATTTCGGTGTGGATGGAGTTAAGATGGTTTGAAAATGGAATAAGTTTATCTGAAGGTAAGATTGTGAAGGTGTCATCTACGTACCGCTTATAGAACCGTGGCTGAACAGGAGCAGTAAGAAGGGCTTTCTCCTCAGAGTCCTCCATGAATATATCGGCGACAATGGGGGATAGGGATTAGCCCATCGCTACTCCGTGTACTTGCATGTAGAACTCTTCCCTCCACAACAGATAACCTGATGTCAAGCTGTTTTAATAAATCTGCATATTCAGGTGGCATGTTGTTGTCTGTTAGTTTCCTAGATACTATTGAGATGCAGTCGTCAACTGGTAGACATGTAAAGTGAAGTGACTGAACATCAAAAATGACCGTGGTTTCATTGTCAGCAAGACATAGATCTTTTATCTCACTAACAAAATACTAGAAAGTCACGACAGCCGGGTTGGTTGGGTAATCGGAATTTTGAGTCAGTAGACCCAAGTTTGATCCCCAGGTGGCCGGCTGGTACTAACGGGTTTTTCAAAAACTTATGTACGACCATACCGTTGGCTTGGACAAAAAGACGGCGACGGACTCACCACTTATCAAGTTGTCCCGAAAATATCTTCGTTGGAAGGTAGGTCGAAGGGACTTAATTGTCTAAACTAGACCTCTATCTACCCTTGAATTGGAAATTGCCTGAAGATATCAGTCGTCGCTCGGAGTCGACCGTAAGCGTACGTCAGCATACCCGTAACATCGTTTTTATAAATTGCAATATGGTGAAGTGCGCGAAGTGTGCTAAAAATGTGAACAAGAAAACTCCTGGATTAATGTGTTGCAAATGTGCGAAATAGCTTCATGCTACCTGTGCGTCGATTACGATGGAACAACTAACTGCCCTATCTACTACAAATGCGGTTGATTGGAAATGTAATAATTGTTAAGGAGATACCGCCGCTAAACCCAAACGAATGTCATTCATAGCGCCGGATCATGAGGATGATGAAGGAGATAACTCCGACACTGAAAGCAACACGACGAATACACTATGAAAATTAATGCATATGAAAAAACAATAAAAGTCCTTGAAAATCAATGTCGTGATTTAAAGAATAACCTAGTTAATATAAATCTCAAGTACATGGAAAGTAGGGTAATTCAACTTGAACAAAATCAAATGTCCAATCAGATGGAGATCTGTGGAGTACAAGAGCTGGAAAGTGAAAATATTGAACATATTGTTAAAAAGATCGCAGTAATTATAAAACAAAAGAGTGAAGATGTGATCAAGGCATATAGAAATAAACGGACAAGACTTAGTAATGACCAAGGAGGTTCAAAGGCCCAACCCATCACCGTCATCCGGAGAGAAGGTGCCCGTGAACACTGGATAGCGGAAGCTAAGAAAATGAAAATCACGAATACAGACCTAGACTTCGAAGGAGAAGAGAAAGTGTACCTACGGGAATCCCTGTCTCCAGCAATTAGTTTGCTGCTGTGGAAGACTAAACAAGACTTGAAGGAAAAATACAAATATATCTGGTGCAAAAACGTAACCATCTTGTTGCGTAAAGAAGAAAAATCTAGAATTCTCTCAATACGATCTCTGGCCGAATTAGATTTATTAAACAAAAACAACCAAAATAGTAATACAAATACTTCACGAAAGAATACATAAATTGTAAGTAATTCATAGTATTTTGTTTATATTTTTTTTGTCCATTTATGTGTATACATTTTTCTCTAAACTAGAAATGGCTAGTATTATTATAAAAAACTCAACGTCTAACATAACTGAATTTAGCTGTAATAATTTAGTTGATTTTTCGAATCAGTTGTCCTTAGGAACAAACACACTGTTATTATACCATGTAAACATATGTTCAATACAGAAAAATTTTACTTATATTGAACATATGATATATAACACAAATAAAACACTACATATTATAATGATCACGGAGGCTAACTTTCATAATGACTGTGTAAGTATGTTTAAATTACGTGATTACGACCAATTTTCCGAATTGAGATGTCACAGGAGAGGTGGTGGTGTTATTTTATATATACATAAAACATTAATATTTACTAGATCTAATGTATGTACTAGAGAATTTGAATGTATAGTAGGAAAAATAAAAATAAACAATAATTGCAATATTGGCATATGCGCCGTATATAGACCTCCCGAAACAAATCAAAAGAATTTTATTTATGAGCTGTCACACATATTACAACAAGGCTCTCTAAATAAAAGCAACTATGTCGTGATGGGGGATATGAACTTAAATATTAAGAAAACAAATCCTATTATTACTAATTATCTGAATACGATACATGAATTGGGTTTCCAATGTGGTATAACACAGTATACTCGTATAGAAAAACGTAATGACCGCATAACCAAATCTTGCATAGATCATTTACTCATACGAAACATAAACAGCTGTGATGTATACACGGCGGGAGTAAACGATGCGCCTGCCGACCACATAGGTATTGCCTGCGCGCTAGTCGGCATATTG
The DNA here is from genome assembly GCA_029286605.1 of Sericinus montela. Taxonomy (NCBI): domain Eukaryota; kingdom Metazoa; phylum Arthropoda; class Insecta; order Lepidoptera; family Papilionidae; genus Sericinus; species Sericinus montela. Next base: position 3,184,341 of record JAGSMR010000003.1, read on the forward strand.
CATTGCGAGAAGTCACTCCCGTCGAGTGTCCCTACGCCGCGATATGTTGTGCGGATAGATAATAATAAACTGAAACATACTATTAGTCAACGTTGATTGGAACAAGCCGCTTACTTATAGTGACCCCAACCAAATTGTTAATTTTATTAATGAAAATTTTAGCTCTGCTTATCGGAATTCTAACTACAAAAGGAAAGCTTAAAGATTGCGTATGGTCAGATAAAAAACTTGTTGATATGTGCTGGAAGCGAGATAAACTTTATGCATCATGGCGCAATGACTTAAATAGTGCTGCCAAAAGATTAGCTTATAATAGGTTTAGGAATAAAACAAATAAATATTGCCAATATATTAAAAATAAATATATCAAATCACTTTAATAATCCCCGTAAATTATGGAATTTAATTAAGAAATTAACTAGTAAAATTATAAAAAGCAATGATGAAATTTTATTAAAAACATTCGACACAGACCCACTTACTTTAGCAAATAAATTTAATAATGAATTTTTTAAAAATGTGCAAAATATCACCGTCTCCTGTGACGTTCCAATGCTAGATCCCTCAACCTATGAGCATTATATAGACAAATCAATGAGATTGAAAAAACCATGCGTGGACGATGTATATAAAATTATTAAATCGATAAATAGCAAGAAAAGTCCAGGGTATGATGGCATACGTGCGTGTGACATAAAGGTCGTGTTAAACAATCTTGTTACTATAATAACTTACCTAATAAAATGTTGTATTAATACAGGAATATATCCTGATTTATTGAAGGTAGGAGTAATTCGGCCGATATACAAGAAAGGAATCCATACCGACTATAATAACTATCGTCCAATAACTATATTCTCTTGTGTAGATAAAATTATTCAATGATTCATAGGAAATGAACTAAATAGGTTTTTGACGATTAACAACATAATAAAAGACATTTGATGTTTTAAAATATGACATACTTTTTGAAAAATTATCACAAAATGGTATTCAAGACCCGTTTTTAAAATTAATTAAAAATTATCATCTAAATCGCTTTACTACAGTCAAGATAAATAATCAAACGAGCAGTTTGTTACCAACTGTAACTGGTACGGCTCAAGGTTCGATTTTAGGGCCGACCGAGTACTTGATATATGTAAATGATATGGTCAATATTATTAAGAAGGGCTCAGTTTACCAATTCGCAGATGACACCTGCTTAGTAACATCTAATAAGGATGTTATAGAAGCTCAAAAAGATATGCAAACCAACTTTGATCTGTTGTGTAAATGGGCGCATGATGTTGGCCTTGTGATAAATGCGCAAAAAACTAAACTTATCCATATAAATTCGTCTCACAATAAGACTATCATAATACCAACTATCGTGTCTCATAGTCATGACTGCCTTCATACACCTGTGGCTCTGTGTGCATGTCGAACAATAGAAAATGTAAAGAGCCACATGTACATTGGTATTGTGATCGATGACAGATTCAACTGGGGACCTCATGTAGACCATATATACGCAAAATTAAGAGCTATACTTAGTAAACGGGGCATTCTGGCACAAGTAATTATTTGCTTAAAAGGATGTCCCAACATTGGAAAGATTATTGTAATTAGTTTTTATGCAAATAAATTATTCTTATTCTTATTCTTAAACTATCTATCTTAAAGTACAAATTGCCATATAAGATACTAAGACTTTTATACCTATCCTTGGCTGACTCTGTCATTGGCTATGGATTAATTACTTACGGCAGAACATACAAAACTTACGTAGAGGATATATATACAATGTAAAATCTTAAAAATGATTATACCTCTAAATATTAAAAACCGTTTCGTTTTAAAAAATGTATAAAAACAAAACCCTTTTTAGCTACTGTAAAGTCATTAACATATACGAAAAAATTAAATTGTTATGTTTGAATGAAATTAATAACACAGGTTTACTTACTCTATATAAACGACCACTACACTTAAGAGACATAAATGTAAAAAACAAATATATACTTCCGAAATACAAGAATATTTATGGTAAAAGAACTTCGCAATATGTACTAACTGAAATAATTAATGAATTGCCGAAGAAATGGCAGAACATTATTGTAAATTCGGAAAAACCTAACTTAAAATCATATTATCTCACAAATCAGCCGGGGTGCCCCGATTGATTGATAATTGTATTTTATCATGCTTTGATTTGCTTTGTATTATTTTCCCTTCTGTTTTTGGATTTTAAATATGTCCTTTTTAATTATATCTGACGACTTTCATCGTGTATAATTGAACGTCAACTCTGCGTCACAGATAAACCCTAGAAGTTTGAGTGCTGTACTTAATCTATTTTTTTTTTGTAATTTTGTACAATAAAATTAAAAAAAAAATATTTTATTATTTATATAACAAAATGATAGGAATCCGTTGTGTGTGCTCTAGTGTTTCCTGAGTGGTGACTATATTTTTGCTACATGTTGAGCCAATCTGTAAGTCGGTAGGTCGTATTGGCTTACTATAGGACGTAGTGGAGCATTTGCCATGTGTATTTTAAGCAACATATAAACCTTTGGGGATTTAGCACATGCTGGTGTTATTGATTTATATAATTCGTAAAAAAAAAGAAAATAAAATTATAAAAAAACTAAAAAAAACACGATAAAATCTGAAAAGCGTTTTATTTTAGATGTGTATTGTTCGCGTAAATACAAGAAATCATTAGAGTAAGTAAGAAGTCACGATAGCCGTGTGGTTGGGTGGTCCGAACTTCAAGTCAAGAGACCAGAGTTCGATCCCCCGGTGGCAGGCTCGTCGTACCAATAGGTTTTTCAAAATCAACAGTGGTAGAGACTCGCATCAGCTTTTGTTTATGGATGCATGGGCCGGCTCGACCGAGGAAGTACCACGACCTCACAGAATACCGGCGTCAAGTAGAAGTTTAAAAAACTTCTGCGTTTCGTCTGGTGAGTGCAGGTAACCGGAGGCCCACACACCCCTCTCCCCCAAAACATGGTAGCGGATGAAAAAAATCTACCCCAGGGGGGTACCAGCACCGTCGGTACTGGAGAATCCCCCTCTGGGCATCCGCGGTCGGGCAACCAATCGCTGCGTGAGTGTGGATGCTCAGGCTGCCCCTCGTATTCGGGGGCAAAGTTCCGCTCTGTTCCCACACTGACCGAGGCAAACGAAGCAAAAAAACCTTCGGCACCCCTTACTACGCTTGCTCTGCAATATCAGGGGACTACACTCCAATCTAAATGCCGTCCACTACCACCTGGAGACGGCAAAGACAGCCTTGCATTTTCTAACCGAGACGCAGAGATATCCTCTCCGGCGGATACCTCTTATCTTTCCTACCCGGGGTACAAGCTTGAACATTCTTTTGTGCCACGGGCCGGGGTTTGTGTATACGTCAGAGAAGATATATGTCAGAGAAGATATATTCTCAGCGCCTCGGCAGTCTTGAAGGTAGGGAACTGTCCACCCTTTGGCTACGCATAGACAGCGACGACCACCCTCGCGTCTATGGGTGCCTCTATAGGTCCCACAGCGTTAATGCCGAAACTGACCGATTCATCGACCACATCCAAATGACTGCGGATTCTGTGCTACAGCAGATCCCATCCGCAGAGATCGTGCTTCTCGGTGACTTCAATGCCCACCACGCCGAATGGCTTCGATCTCGAACCACTGATCATGCGGGGAGATCTGTTTTTGAATTTGCCTTAGCATATGATCTGACACAACTGGTTACTTCGCCAACGCGGGTTCCGGATATCGAAGATCATACACCTTCCCTGCTGGATCTTCTGCTGACCTCTCATCCGGACGGCTATGTGGTCTCCGTTGATGCCCCTTTGGGTTCATCCGACCACTGCCTGATTCGGAGTAAAGTGCCTACCATGCCCTATTGCGGTCGCGATATGCAGGCCACCGCCATGTGTGGCACTACAAGTCGGCAGATTGGGAAGGGATGCGATCTTTCTTTGCCTCCTACCCATGAGGGCAGGTTTGCTTCTCACTGGATAGTCCCGACGCCGTTGCAGATTCCGTCGCCGATGTGGTGCTTTAAGGAATGGAACTTTTTGTTCCTTCCTCTGGTGGTACCCATCGGTGGTAAATCTAAGCCTTGGTTTGGTAGCGCATGCAGAATGGCATCTCGTCAAAAGCAGCAGTGCTAATTCAAATACTAGCGTTTTTAAGAAGAAGTATAACTCTGCTGCCAGGTCCTTCAAAAGAGTAGTTACTACGGCAAAGTCCGAGCACATTGGCAGAATTGGCGAGAAACTAGTTCGTCTTCCTTCGGGAACTCGTGCGTTCTGGTCCCTCGCCAAGGCTGTCCAAGGAAATTTCAGTCAGCCATCATTACCATCTCTGCACAGTGAGGACAACTTACTGGCCCATGACGCAAAAGAGAAAGCAGATCTTCTAGGTTCCTCAACTCGACTCTCGATGACAGGGGGAACTCACTGCCGACCATCCCGTGCAGTGAGTACTCTATGCCGGACATCCGGTTCTTTCAGAGCTCAGTGCAAAAAGCACTCCTCTCCCTGGACATCCAGAAGTCGAGTGGGCCCGATGGTGTCCCCCCTATTGTGCTGAGGATGTGTGCTCCAGAGTTGGCACCGGTTCTAAAGCGTCTTTTTCGGTACTCCTACTCTGAAGGCGCCGTCCCGATGACATGGAAGACAGCTTTGGTGCACCCGATCCCTAAGAAAGGCGACGGCTCAGATCCGGGCAACTACAGACCGATCGCTATCACCTCCTTGTTCTCCAAAATAATGGAGTCCATTACAAACTGCCAGCTCATGAGGTACTTGGAGGAGCACCAGTTGACTAGTGACCGCCAGTACGGCTTCCGTCGGGGTCGCTCAGCTGGTGATCTTCTTGTGTACCTCACTCATCGATGGGTGGAGGCAGTAGAGAGCAAGGGGGAGGCCCTGGTAGTTAGCTTGGATATAGCAAAAGCCTTTGATCGGGTGTGGCGCAAAGCGCTTCTCTCGAATCATCCGTCATATGGGCTTCCCGAGAAATTTTGCAATTGGGTCACTAGTTTTCTCACAGACCGAAGCATCAAGGTCGTAGTTGACGGTGCTCGGACTCCAAGTCTGTGAACGCTGGTGTCCCACAAGGCTGTGTGCTATCGCCAACCCTGTTTCTTCTGCATATCAATGATTTGTTACAAATTAGTAATATTTATTGCTATGCAGACGACAGTACTGGTGATGCCCTATTCCTAGATGCTTATTCCTAGAGAGAAATACCTTACTAACTAAAAGCTGTACCTTAAAATAAAACTACCCACACTTATATTACAAAACAAATATACAAAGTTGGCTTCTTTAAAATATTTGTATAGGTTATATTAATCTACAACTAAACTTTTAAATGTGCCTGGCATTCCTATATAATCTTCATAAAAATTTTCTTTTTGTCTAAACCTTTCATTTGTACCAGCCTTATTCATTATATTAAGATATTCTTGGAAGTTACTCGAACTTAAGATAGTTGACCACTCATCTGTAAAAAAACAAACTTTGATTTGACACTTATCTAAATAAAACAAAAAATATATAATATAAAATAATTTTGAATTTAAATACAAATATATAAATAAATAATTTATAAAACGACCGGATAGCCTATTTGGCAGTATTGTCTTTGAAGCCAAGAGTTGCGGAATCCCGCTAGGGGCAAACATTTGTGTATTGAATATGATCGTTTGTACTCGAGTCATGTTCATATGAATATTGGTATATCTAAATATGTTTCTTTGTAGGTATATTCTACCGGTAAATTGGATAATAAAATGGGGATGAAAAGTGGATCGGGAAAAACTTATTTCTAGACCTTTTCTACCATCGAATTGCAAACAAAGAAACATAAAAAATTCATTGATATTGACTATTAAATGATAGACTTAAAATTTACTGTTTTGATTTCAAATCTAACAGTGGTAGAGCCACGCATCAGCTTTTGTTGTTGTATGAATGGGCCGGCTCAACCTGGAAGTACCACGACCTCACAGAATACCGGCGTGGTAAGTCTAACAAACTTCTGCGTTTCTTCTGGTGAGTGCAGGTAACCGGAGGCTCACATCCCCTCCCAATTCTGGGGAGAGGGCGCACTCTAAGGCTGGCAACACATCTGCTATGCCTCTGATATTGCAGGTGTTCATGGGCGGTGGTAATCACTTACCATCACATGAGCCACCTGCTCGTTTGCCTCCCTTCCCCATAAAAAAATCTTATGTACGAATTATATCATTGGCTTGGACATAAAGACGGCGAAGGGCTCACCACCTGTCATGTTGTCCCGAAAATATATTCGATGGAAGGTGGGTCAAAGGGACTTAATTGTCTAGACTAGACCTCTGTCTACCCCTGTATTGGGAATTGCGTGAATATATTTATTTGTTTATTATTTTATTCGAGTAAGATTTTTTTAGTAAACATTTTTAGATTACGTATATATTAAATAAATATGACTGCAAATACACATAAATTACAGCTAAGAATTACTCGTATTACCTATTTTATTAGTATTGTTACTACTTTAGCGTGTTTAGGTAATAATCCTTTAGCAAACTCTTGAATGTATAAGTATTAACAGAGGCTGCACGAGGATTAACTGATGAAACGTTCCTAAATCTGATCTCTTTTTTCTTTAAAATCAAAAAACTCTAAAATATAGGTCACGAAAAAGACAATCACGAAATGTCATATTAGCGCAAACCAAACTATTTAGGATATCTTTGTGGGACAAAATGTAGAAGATTTCAGACTATGTTTGTTTTTGCAAGATAGGACGATGACAATCAACTAGTTGGATTATTCGTAACAAGGTATAATTGTACTGTTTTTCGTAAAAACCTAATATTTCCTGTTGTTAACAGTCGTTGTGGTAAAAAAAATTCTGATATATTTTCATATTTTATTTATACACAAAAGCAATTCAAAATTAAAGTGGTAATTATAAAATGGTAAAAATAAGGTAATAAATTAGATAATATTTAATACCAGGTCAAAATTGAACAGACCGGTAACGGGTAGCATCTCTAAGGTGCGAGGTAATAGGAGAGGCACACAGGTAATTTAAAAATTATGTTATTTGATATCTAGATTTATAAATCGTGCAGTATAACAACAGTTACATCTGAGCCACATTCTTTAAGAATCAACTCCTATAAAGTACCTCGTTTGAGCAGGTTCTTGAATAATATTTTCAGAAATCTAAATATTAAACACCTTCAAAATAAAAAAAAAAACGAAGAAAAAGCAATTACTGATAACAGAAAAATCAATAAATGCTAGCCAAGATAATGTTTTAAAGTAGTTTTGTTAAGTTGATCTAAATTAAGATGATATATATATATATATATATATATATATATATATATATATATATATATATATATATATATATATATATATATATATATATATATATATATATATATATATATATATATATATATATAGCTGCGCGCTATATTTTCATTTAACAATTCTAAGATGACCTACGGGTGTTTCTTTTAAAATTATGTCTTTAACAGTATCAGGTAACAGTAACAGTATCAGTAGTAGCACTTTATAACTCCATAACATGCAGCCACCTTCCAGATACAGTTCATTACGGCGAACAAAAAAGGTTTTGTCGTGTTATTTTTCACCACTTCCCCTGTGACCGCTAAAAAGTCCTAAATAAAATTTAAATGTGTCGCTTCAGATCTAATTAACTTTGGAGTCCCGGATAGCACACTTGCCATATGATGATTAGGCGTCCGCCACGTTCTCTGAACTTGCAACATATTCTGTATCATAGGTGTATCCCGACAAAATGACAGCCCACTATGCATGTATTTATATATTTATTTGGTTTTATTTCCATTATAAATACATACATTTATAATGGAAATAAATGTGTCCGCAGCTTTCGATTGTGTAACGATATGAATGCCTTTTACCCTCATTCCATAGCCTTCCTAAAAAAACATTAGCTGTGAGGTTACGAATATTGAGCTGGAATTTATAATATCTTCCGGTGGATGTCGCCTATGCCATAACAAGCATAAATAAAGTAATAGATTTAAAAAAATGTATCCGCAGTCTTCAATTATTAATATCACAATAATAAATGACAATTTGTCTCACAATAATACATGTCGCTACCGTGACTAGATAATTTATTATTACAATACTACAATTTATGATTCTTCACTGTTCAATCGTTACCAATCCTTGTTGCCAATTAGTCACAGCCTCTGCATGACATTCCTACAGACACATGGCGCCATGTCAAGAAATGGCATATCAGAGCATATGTGTGTTGCTGTGTACCTTCAAGAAATATTAGAAAAGAAGAAAAATATTAAAGGTGGTTAAATTTATAAAACCGATTGATCTAAGAAACTCGAATGCGATTCCCAGGAAAAATGTGAATACGAATGTTTCAAATAACTCTTAGGTAAACTTCTATACTATTTTCTAATCTTGACTTGGATACTATGAGGTGACAGGATGATCACCTGTCACTTTGTCCTATCCCGCTGTATAAACTCCAGTGAAATGTATTTTGAAAGGTACTGAACTTAAGATAAAAGTCGAAAATTATTTAAATTTCCTTTTACAAATTCTGACCTAAAACCTTCAGACTACTTACAGTATATATTGTAAAAGCCTGACGAAGTTCAGAATATCCAGTTTCTTTAGAAGCTCTATAAAGTTAACATCCAAGTATTCTAGAATAAGTATAAATCCATTGCAGTAATCATTGGCCAAAACATATTCACTCATCTGGAAATCAAATATTTTGTAATTTACTAATATTCTTTTACAAGTTATTTTATTTGTTTATATATATATATATATATATATATATATATATATATATATATATATATATATATATATATATATATATATATGTATATATATATATATATATATATATATATATATATATATATATATATATATATATATATATATATATATATATATATATATATATATATATATATATATATATATATATATATATATATATATATATATATATATATATATCATTATTAAATATAATTCAATGTTATAGATACTATAAATATTTTACACAAATACGTAATACGTAAAATGTATAATAGATAATATATAACTGTATATAATATATAACTTCTGTATAAAATATTATACTAAAAGTATAAACAAATAAGTTTTACTTCCAAAGGAAGCGCGTTCCTTAACACATGACAGCTTGAACAGTGGAGGATTTATCCATATAGATACTCTTATGAAGCAGTGTCTTCAACTTTAAACTATCTGATGATCTCAAGTTCCGCGAATGAGAGTCATGGAGAAATTCAAAGCTGTTTTTCAGAAAAGAAGGAGAAAGTGGGTTGAAGAGAATGTTATAGAGAAGTTATAGTATGTGAGCATTCCGATGAAGACGAATAGGCAGCCATTTGAGCTTTGTACGATAAAGAGAAATATGGTCGTATTTTCGTAAACCGTATCCAAATCTTATGCAAAAATTTTCAATTCGCTCAAGTTTATCAAGTTGGGCTTCATTGAGATCAATAGTTGACGTCAGCATAGTCGAATATAGGGAAAATAAGGGATTTAGCGAGCATAATCTGGGTGGCTTCCATTAAAAACAATTGGTGGAAAGCACTCTAGGTGAGCCTTTGTCAAATGTTTTTTCTATGCTGATGACCAAGTATTACTTGCGTCTTCAGCCGAGGAGTTGCAGGAGATGGTAACTGCTATGAGTGGAGCTTTTATGAGAAAGGGAATGAAGATGAATGTAAAAGACGAAAGTGATGGTGTTAGATAGAGATGAGGCAATGACAGACTGCAATATCGTGATTGGAGATGAACAAATTGAATAAGTGAATGAGTTTATGTATCTGGGTTCAAAGTTTACAAGAGATGGAAAATGTGAGGGTGATATTGTAAAAATAGTGAATGCAGGAAACATGGTGAAAGAAGCTATGCACTCCTTTATGAACAGTCGGAAGGTGTCTAACAAGGCTCGTTTGGCAGTGCAGGTTGGTTCCAACACTCATGTACGGAAGTGAAAGTTGGGTATGGCAGAAGAAACATGAAAGCAGAGTAAAAGCAGTTGAGATGAGAGCGTTAAGAAGTATGATAGGAGTTAAACTGAGTGACAGGATAAGGAATAGTGAGATATGGAAACGTTGTGGTCTGAAAGAAGATGTAGTGACTAAAATTGAGAAAGGTATGCTAAGATGGTTTGGCCATGTCGAGAGAATGAATGAAGAACGATTGACGAAAAAAGTGTATAACGCGAGTTCGAATGGAAGTATAGGAAGGAGAAGACCTAAGCGGACGTTTCGAGACCAAATCAGGGAAGTCCTGAAAAAGGGCCAGGTCAAGAGTACCCTAAATCGAATAGAATGTATGAAGGGAATAATGAAAGTGGACGAAGCGAAACAAGTATGTAAGGATCGTAGCAAGTGGAATGAAGTGGTCTCTGCCTACCCCTACGGGAAAGAGGCGTGAATATATATATGTATGTATTTATTTAATGCTGTAGTAGTACTATGTCCAGATCGGAATCAAATCAAATCATTTATTCATCGGCATAAGAACATGCATTCGTTTATCGATAGTCATTTTTAATCTATCACCGTTTCGTAATGAGGTTCCTCTAACGGAGAAGAAACAGGCGAAAGAAACTCCGTAGGTATCCTTTTTTTTGGTCAATATTATTAACATTATAATGCATTATACAAATATGTGATATTTTCTAGAAATAGCTTAGTAACTTCAGCATTTTTCCAAGACGATGGTAAACTGCCGGAAGAAATAGAAAAGTTAAGGACATGATAGAAGGATAATATCAAGTATAGGAACAATCATGTTACGACTGACACAGTCACTTCCTACGGCATTGGAAGTAATAGATAAGACAATCTTCTCAACGTGACGTGCAGTGAATGGTTTGAAAACAAAAGGAGAGTAAATGGGAGTTTGAATAGCTGAAAGATCTCCTAGCGTATTAGCTTTAATTGCGTTGTCTAATAATGTTGAAGAAGAAACATATTGATTAAGTAGATTAGTGTTTAAATCGTATGACATTGAAGTATTATTAGATTTTCCAACCCCAGTGATCTACGAAATTTTCAGATTTTCACTAAGGACTAACTGCACATATGCTTGACTTAATTAGAGCTTTCGTAAACTTTTCCCCTCCATTCACAACTAACAAATCGTCAATCTTAGGAACTGGAAGTCTATTTATGAATGTATTTAGCGTAAGCATAAAATCCCTGTAAATTAGTATTGTGCCCTTCACCAGGCCGCCTTCACTACCGGCACAATTGGTGAAATAATACCTTCCCGTTGCATGCGATCCATCGCTTGTTCGACTTTTTTTCTGGCATCGTAAACGCTAGGCGGCGCACGCGCTGGCTGACTGGCGTGCCAGTGAACCGTCCCAGCCCCTCCACAAACACATATCTGATCTTAAAGTGAAATAATATTTGTACAGTGGACATTAGTTTTCTAATTTTCATATAAATATTTATGCACTATTTTTAATTTTTCCAACCACTCTTTCGATTAAAATAGTTCGCGCCCTCTTCTTCTTCTTCTTCTTCTCCTATACAGCCTATCAAGAGTCCACTGCAGAACATAGACCTGTCCTAGAATTCGCCACAAAGAACGGTCCTCAGCCACCTGATCTTCTTCTCCATCTTTTCCTACACTGCGTATGCCTAAACTTGCAAACCCTTGAGCTATACATAATGGTAGAAACTTTTGCTATAATTTTACGCACAAAATTGACCTCCCCCTTGTAGTACCGTAAGATTAAATTACACTTACAATTAAAAAACTCTTTTCTATAACAGTGTTCACGGAAGACACGGTAGTACCGTGTCTCTATAAGTTCCAACTTGTGAAATACATTATTACAATTACAAAATAATCGGACCTCTTCACCCCTGTGGTTTTTTACGCCCCGCGATTCCACTGGTTGTATGTAGTTATGCCTAGTGCAACTGTTTCGCGAGCATACCCTCTTCAAATGGACTGGGCGATTGCATACACGGCATAAGTAAATCATCCTTTTAAACTCAGCCACATACTTTTTTGCTTTTGCTTCCTTTGTCTGAACTTAAACCTGTCAGCGAGTAAGCTCGGCTTAGGTTGCAAATGGCCTATACAATAAACAGTTGCATGATGGTCATCAATGTAGGTTTCCTCGGAATACATAAGTTTACCAGCAATTCGGAAGCTGCATCACGGTTATTAACGTCGGCACTTTTAATTCTTCTTTTATACTGTTTACTAAAAATATTGTTCCGTTTGCCGGTGCTTACATCAAAAGATTAAATTATTCCAAGTGTTTTTTATTTTGATGAATTTGTATTTTGCAGAATTTTTATACTTCACAAATAATAAATAATAAATTGGACAAATCTTGGCAAGACTTGGTTCGTTGTAGCTACTGAATATATAATTGAAGCATTTTGACTTTACCGTGCAGTTTTTTCAACGATCTCTCGGTTCCTCCATATTCGACTGGTAGTATTTCTTTAGAGATGCAGCTATGCAATGATTCTTTATCCTTATGTATTTGAATTCGTCCACCTACTTTGACACTAAGCATTGATTTCAAAATGGAAACAAATGTGTCCGCAGCTTTCGATTGTGTAACGATATGAATGCCTTTTACCCTCATTCCATAGCCTTCCTAAAAAAACATTAGCTGTGAGGTTACGAATATTGAGCTGGAATTTATAATATCTTCCGGTGGATGTCGCCTATGCCATAACAAGCATAAATAAGTAATAGATTTAAAAAATGTATCCGCAGTCTTCAATTATTAATATCACAATAATAAATGACAATTTGTCTCACAATAATACATGTCGCTACCGTGACTAGATAATTTATTATTACAATACTACAATTTATGATTCTTCACTGTTCAATCGTTACCAATCCTTGTTGCCAATTGGTCACAGCCTCTGCATGACATTCCTACAGACACATGGCCATGTCAGAAATGGCATATCAGAGCATAAGTGTGTGTTGCTGTGTACCTCCAAGTAGAAATATTAGAAAAGAAGAAAAAATCTAGAATTCTCTCAATACGATCACTGGCCGAATTAGATTTATTATTAAACAAAACAACCAAAATAGTAATACAAATACTCACGAAAGAATACATAAATTGTAAGTAACGGTGTATTTTGTTTATATACATTATATAAATACATAATTTATAAAACGACCGGATAGCCTATTTGGCAGTATTGTCTTTGAAGCCAAGAGTTGCGGAATCCCGCTAGGGGCAAACATTTGTGTATTGAATATGATCGTTTGTACTCGAGTCATGTTCATATGAATATTGGTATATCTAAATATGTTTCTTTGTAGGTATATTCTACCGGTAAATTGGATAATAAAATGGGGATGAAAAGTGGATCGGGAAAAACTTATTTCTAGACCTTTTCTACCATCGAATTGCAAACAAAGAAACATAAAAAATTCATTGATATTGACTATTAAATGATAGACTTAAAAATTTACTGTTTTGATTTCAAATCTAACAGTGGTAGAGCCACGCATCAGCTTTTGTTGTTGTATGAATGGGCCGGCTCAACCGGGGAAGTACCACGACCTCACAGAATACCGGCGTGAAGTAGAAGTCTAACAAACTTCTGCGTTTCGTCTGGTGAGTGCAGGTAACCGGAGGCTCACATCCCCCCCCCCCCAATTCTGGGGGAGTGGGCGCACTCTAAGGCTGGCAACACATCTGCTATGCCTCTGGTATTGCGGGTGTTCATGGGCGGTGGTAATCACTTACGTATCACGTGAGCCACCTGCTCGTTTGCCTCCCTTTTTCATAAAAAAATATATACAATGCCTTTACTGATAACTAAAGCAAAGATTACTGGCAAGATAATGACAAGTTTATTTACGTGTGATATATTTTTAACTTGTTAAACAAAGTAGTTATTAAAATGAATAATGTGTATTCCAATGTATTTTACGATTCCTATGAATTTGTATTCTGCAGAATTTTTTTATACTTCACAAATAATAAATAATAAATTGGACAAATCTTGGCAAGACTTGGTTCGTTGTAGCTACTGAATATATAATTGAAGCATTTTGACTTTACCGTGCAGTTTTTTCAACGATCTCTCGGTTCCTCCATATTCGACTGGTAGTATTTCTTTAGAGATGCAGCTATGCAATGATTCTTTATCCTTATGTATTTGAATTCGTCCACCTACTTTGGCACTAAGCATTGATTTCAAAATGGAAACAAATGTGTCCGCAGCTTTCGATTGTGTAACGATATGAATGCCTTTTACCCTCATTCCATAGCCTTCCTAAAAAAACATTAGCTGTGAGGTTACGAATATTGAGCTGGAATTTATAATATCTTCCGGTGGATGTCGCCTATGCCATAACAAGCATAAATAAAGTAATAGATTTAAAAAAATGTATCCGCAGTCTTCAATTATTAATATCACAATAATAAATGACAATTTGTCTCACAATAATACATGTCGCTACCGTGACTAGATAATTTATTATTACAATACTACAATTTATGATTCTTCACTGTTCAATCGTTACCAATCCTTGTTGCCAATTAGTCACAGCCTCTGCATGACATTCCTACAGACACATGGCGCCATGTCAAGAAATGGCATATCAGAGCATATGTGTGTTGCTGTGTACCTTCAAGAAATATTAGAAAAGAAGAAAAATCTAAGAAACTCGAATGCGATTCCCAGGAAAAATGTGAATACGAATGTTTCAAATAACTCTTAGGTAAACTTCTATACTATTTTCTAATCTTGACTTGGATACTATGAGGTGACAGGATGATCACCTGTCACTTTGTCCTATCCCGCTGTATAAACTCCAGTGAAATGTATTTTGAAAGGTACTGAACTTAAGATAAAGTCGAAAATTATTTAAATTTCCTTTTACAAATTCTGACCTAAAACCTTCAGACTACTTACAGTATATATTGTAAAAGCCTGACGAAGTTCCAGAATATCCAGTTTCTTTAGAAGCTCTATAAAGTTAACATCCAAGTATTCTAGAATAAGTATAAATCCATTGCAGTAATCATTGGCCAAAACATATTCACTCATCTGGAAATCAAATATTTTGTAATTTACTAATATTCTTTTACAAGTTATTTTATTTGTTTATATATATATATATATATATATATATATATATATATATATATATATATATATATATATATATATATATATATATATATATATATATATATATATATATATATATATATATATATATATATATATATATATATATATATATATATATATATATATATATATATATATATATATATATATATATATACATATATATATATATCATTATTAAATATAATTCAATGTTATAGATACTATAAATATTTTACACAAATACGTAATACGTAAAATGTATAATAGATAATATATAACTGTATGTAATATATAACTTCTGTATAAAATATTATACTAAAAGTATAAACAAATAAGTTTTACTTCCAAGGAAGCGCGTTCCTTAACACATGACAGCTTGAACAGTGAAGGATTTATCCATGAAGATACTCTTATGAAGCAGTGTCTTCAACTTTAAACTATCTGATGATCTCAAGTTCCGCGAATGAGAGTCATGGAGAAATTCAAAGCTGTTTTCAGAAAAGAAGGAGAAAGTGGGTTGAAGAGAATGTTATAGAAGTTATAGTATGTGAGCATTCCGATGAAGACGAATAGGCAGCCATTTGAGCTTTGTACGATAAAGAGAAATATGGTCGTATTTTCGTAAACCGTATATAAATCTTATGCAAAAATTTTCAATTCGCTCAAGTTTATCAAGTTGGGCTTCATTGAGATCAAGATAGTTGACGTCAGCATAGTCGAATATAGGAAAATAAAGGGATTTAGCGAGCATAATCTGGGTGGCTTCCATTAAAACAATTGGTGGAAAGCACTCTAAGTGAGCCTTTGTCAAATGTTTTTCTATGCTGATGACCAAGTATTACTTGCGTCTTCAGCCGAGGAGTTGCAGGAGATGGTCACTGCTATGAGTGGAGCTTTTATGAGAAAGGAATGAAGAGAATGTTAAAGACGAAAGTGATGGTGTTAGATAGAGATGAGGCAATGACAGACTGCAATATCGTGATTGGAGATGAACAAATTGAATAAGTGAATGAGTTTATGTATCTGGGTTCAAAGTTTACAAGAGATGGAAAATGTGAGGGTGATATTGTAAAAATAGTGAATGCAGGAAACATGGTGAAAGAAGCTATGCACTCCTTTATGAACAGTCGGAAGGTGTCTAACAAGGCTCGTTTGGCAGTGCAGGTTGGTTCCAACACTCATGTACGGAAGTGAAAGTTGGGTATGGCAGAAGAAACATGAAAGCAGAGTAAAAGCAGTTGAGATGAGAGCGTTAAGAAGTATGATAGGAGTTAAACTGAGTGACAGGATAAGGAATAGTGAGATATGGAAACGTTGTGGTCTGAAAGAAGATGTAGTGACTAAAATTGAGAAAGGTATGCTAAGATGGTTTGGCCATGTCGAGAGAATGAATGAAGAACGATTGACGAAAAAAAGTGTATAACGCGAGTTCGAATGGAAGTATAGGAAGGAGAAGACCTAAGCGGACGTTTCGAGACCAAATCAGGGAAGTCCTGAAAAAGGGCCAGGTCAAGAGTACCCTAAATCGAATAGAATGTATGAAGGGAATAATGAAAGTGGACGAAGCGAAACAAGTATGTAAGGATCGTAGCAAGTGGAATGAAGTGGTCTCTGCCTACCCCTACGGGAAAGAGGCGTGAATATATATATGTATGTATTTATTTAATGCTGTAGTAGTACTATGTCCAGATCGGAATCAAATCAAATCATTTATTCATCGGCATAAGAACATGCATTCGTTTATCGATAGTCATTTTTAATCTATCACCGTTTCGTAATGAGGTTCCTCTAACGGAGAAGAAACAGGCGAAAGAAACTCCGTAGGTATCCTTTTTTTGGTCAATATTATTAACATTATAATGCATTATACAAATATGTGATATTTTCTAGAAATAGCTTAGTAACTTCAGCATTTTTCCAAGACGATGGTAAACTGCCGGAAGAAATAGAAAAGTTAAGGACATGATAGAAGGATAATATCAAGTATAGGAACAATCATGTTACGACTGACACAGTCACTTCCTACGGCATTGGAAGTAATAGATAAGACAATCTTCTCAACGTGACGTGCAGTGAATGGTTTGAAAACAAAAGGAGAGTAAATGGGAGTTTGAATAGCTGAAAGATCTCCTAGCGTATTAGCTTTAATTGCGTTGTCTAATAATGTTGAAGAAGAAACATATTGATTAAGTAGATTAGTGTTTAAATCGTATGACATTGAAGTATTTTTAGATTTTCCAACCCCCAGTGATCTACGAAATTTTCAGATTTTTGCAGTGTCACTATCATCCCCCGCTTCATGAATATATAGGCGTTGAGCATCTCTACACACCTTATTGCAGTGATTGCGAATACGAATATACTTTTCTTTATAATAACTATTTAGTTTGCGCTTGTACTTCGCCTTAGCTATTGCTTTTTTGTTGATTATTGATCTGATATCTTCAGTTAGCGAAGGCAAAGGACGATGTTTGATTTTAGCTGGTCGTACAGGCGCATGGGTGTCGAAAAGATTTATGAGACCAGTCGTAACTAAAAAAACCTTATCATCTATACTATCCGCGTTGGCAATTTTAGAACAATCCCATAGTGAAGCATCTGTTCGCAGACCTTCTATATCCATGCTGCCAAAGTTGTGCTGTAGCAGAATATTCGACTTTGCTTTAGGTGATCGGGTTTTGTAAGAAAGAAAAATTAGATCATGATACGAAAAAGCATCGGCTGCATATTGACTATGATTCGTAACGAAATCACAGGAGACAATTATGAGGTCAAGGAGAGAAGGTGTTGAGTTAGGAATATAAAATAATGCGTAGCATTAAGTGAAAGAAGAGATAGATTATTAGAATTCAGGATAGATTGAAGTTTAGATGACCTATGATCCTGCTTCGGGGTGCAGTTATTAAAGTCACCCATGATAATAGTATGTGAATAGGAAGGAGTGTGGTTTTCAAGGCTATTTTGGAATGAGTTGAAGAAGTCAATGCACATGGATGGACAATAATACACGCCGACAAGAATTTTTGCGTGAGAAAGTTTTACCACGATAAAAAGATGCTCACCAGCGTTAGGCGGCGGTGGTTGTGTTGACATATCAACAACATTGTAAGAAATATATGATCGCAGATAAATGGCAACACCTCCACCACCACCAAAAGAGCGATAGTTTCTAATTAGTAGGAAACCAGGAAGCGAGTAACATGTAGAAGCGAGACAAAGCTTGAGCCACGATTCAGAAACAAGAATAGCATGTATGTTGTTCATTCAACTAGTGAAATTCGTCAGCATATCGGGGAAATGGGCCGGAATGCTTTGAACATTTATGTGAACTACATTAAAGTACTTAGGGACATCAGAAGATTGTGAAACTAGAAATTCAGATACAGGGGGAGTAATAATACAGCAGTCACTAATCATTGTCACCAGAAAGAAAACTGCTCTCATCGGCAGAGGAAAAGATATCACTGTTTCCAGTGCTATAATTAATAACCATTATAAGTATAGACAGTATTATAAAATAAAAATTATATATAATAATGTTTAAATAATATAAATATATACACAAAAATATAAAAAATTATATAGAAAGAAAGAAAGAAATATTTTATTTAGCACAAGCAACATAAACGCGGATTACATAAAACACATTAACATTTGAGTAGACATAGAAAACAAAAAAATATTATAAAATTATACATAGAAGTCATGAAACAAAGGACATTCACTCCTTGTTTATAGGTATGGTACAATTAAATAATAAAAAAAAAATAAGTAACAAAAAAGCAATCAAGAATGTATAAAAAAAATAAAGATAAAGAACTACAGAATAAGGAGTAATGCATAATGTGTATTACACAGATATTCCACCCGTCAATGCCGCTATGCTCCAAAAAGGAAAGCCACTCAGGATATGTTGGAATGTATCAGAAGTAGAACACCCCAACCCTGATTTTCAGTGGCACCCTTGTATATTCAAAATACATACACTGCTTCAATAAATAACATTCACATACTCAAACAAACACACTTATATACATATATATATACATACATACACACACACATACATACGTATATATACACATACACATACATATACACACATACATACATACACATACACATACATATACACATACATATATATAAACAGAAATATTTATAAATACAAAAAAAACTATCAAACAATCATTTCCACCCACCAATCGAGTGTTATGATAAGTACATATATAAAAACAGGCAAAATTCCAAGATCAAATAAAAAAAAAATTTACGCAATTTTAGACTTAAGGGTATACACTACACAATACCATAAATAATTTAGATAACATTTCCAAAAAAGTGCATATAATTCTGTCGATCATAGATCAATGTGTTAAGTTCTTATTCTACGATTTGTAGACATAACAGGACATAAGTAGGAAGGTAGATCAAATAAATCTATAGTATCAACAAATATATATATATATATATATATATATATATATATATATATATATATATATATATATATATATATATATATATATATATATATATATATATATATATATATATATATATATATACATATATATATATATATATTTGTTGGTACTATTCTGACAGTTATCAGTCATACATATATAATCATACATATATAGTCATACATATTAGCCGGGATGGAAGGTGTGATTTAGATGTGGACAGGCGTGTCGCTGCCGGGAACAAAGTCAATGGTGCCTGACTGCGTTGGTCAAAAGGCAAGGCGTAGTGAAAAGTGCACGCCGTGCAATACATAACGCAGTGTTGGTACCCACTTCGTTATATGGCAGCGAAACCTGGGTATGCCAGAAGAAGCATAAAAGCAGGTTGAATGCAGTGGAGATGCGATCTCTTCGTAAAATGTGCGGCCTTACCATGGCCGACCGAAAGCGAAACAAAGAGATTCGTAATATGGCAGGTTCGAAAGATGACCTTGTCACAAAAATGGATAAGGGCGTGCTTCGATGGTTTGGGCACGTTGAGCGAATGAGTGAAGACCGAATGGTGAAGAAAATATAGCGCGAAAGTAAATATTAAAGGTGTCGAGGTAGACCGAGACTAACTCGAAGACCATGTGAGCAAATTGCTCGAAGAGGGGAGGGTTAAGAGTACTCGGATACCTAGACGCGCATGTATGAAGAAGATGATGAATCTGAAAGAAGCGAAAAGTATGTAGGGCTCGTGACACTTGGCGATCTGTTCTCTCTGGCTACCCCGTCAGAGATTGTGCGTGAAGATAAGTAAGTAAGTACATTGTTTATAAACAATCTTAATTCAATATGGTTACCATAACCCTAAGAGAAGGAATGATTAATTAATTCCGAAAGATTAGAACGTAGGTAGGGCACAGCAGACTTATACATAGTTATAATCAAAGTGATTAGGCGTTTAGAAACAATATGAATTAATTCGAGGCGAAATTTTGAAATTACATTTTAGAATACGACAAAATAAGAAAAAGAACCTTAAATATTTTTGAAAATATGCACAATATTTTTTAACTGTGGCACCTCGTTTAACTTTCATTGGCGCTGGCTGCTTCGCTTCAATTACTGCAGTTGACATTTTGGGAATCTGTAATCTTATGAACTTCACTTATTGTAAACACACATTGTCGGGACCCGTCCGGTGTAATAAGATATACAACTCCCTCCTTGGTTCAACATTTAGAAATGCCAAACTTATCTCAGGCAGCTATAAAGGCATAGTGCCTTGATTTAGTCAAAATTCGAGACTGTTTTACCCGTTTAGTTTTAGAGAACCCAGTTTAGTTTTAGAGAACCAGACCTTACCACGTACTAAATAATTTTTAAACTTTACAAGTATCGGTCGTGGTCTGCTTCCAGCAGCTTGTCAGCCCATTCGATGACATCTTCTTATGTCACTGGGTGAACAGTCACTCATCTTAAGTTGATCACTAATTACTTTCATAACCTCCAAAGTTAAGTCTTCCTTTAGAACTTCGGCACCCATGAAACAGCAACATTTTCTGGCGGCTACGCATCTCCATATAGTCAATATTACATACGGGCCAGCAACTCCATTTCTTGTTGCAGACTGCCCAAAGCTTGAACCACAAACTTTTTGAAAGACCTAAATGCAGCAGCTAGTGATGCTATACTAGCCGGTGGTTGGGAAGAATCACGTAGCTCCTCTTCAAAACTCGTCATCCTTTTATTGATCTATTATGATTGAAGACTCCATTGGTGAATTCGTTAATTAAACTGTAGTAGAGGTGTTTATGGTAAACTTCGTGCGCAGTGAATAATAACTGATCTAAACTCAGGAAACACTCGTCGACTCGTCCGTGGGTTCAGATATTCATAAGATTTATACATGGATATTATATAAAATACACAGAAAACTAAATTATTATTATAATTATAATTATAATTATAATTATAATTATAATCGGAACGATGTATGATAGTTTTGTTTAATATTTTTGAATTTATAGGGAGAACCATTGCTTAATAAAATCTTTACGGTTAGATATCTTATACTTACTTGATATTTTTCTTCTACGTACCAATGAGAAAAAAATGAGCAAAATTTCTGCCCTTTTCTACAAGAAAAAAAAATCAAAATTTCCGCCTTTGTCGCTCAATTCTCAAGCGGATTGGCGATCTGCTTTATTTAGATGGTATCCTATTATCGGTAGTCACAACAATATTACAATAACATTGCTTTTGTTGATGAGAATATACTTAATATTACTTTTAATGTTCGTGACATTTTAACTAGAAATCTGTTTACATAAATAAAATAAAGATAAATATCTATACGCCGACCACCCAACAACTCGGCTATCGTGACTATTATATAAAAACAGTAAATTTAGAACAATGGAATTAAATAAAATCTTGACATTTACTAGGGTATTATGCACTAATGTAGTTATTTACAGAAATATAACATTTTAGTCAAAACCTAATCCATCTTTTGAGTCTATGGTAACTCTACTTTAATTATATATTTACTATCAACAGTTCACTTAATGCATATCACATAATCTTGTGGAGTACAGAAACTAGCACTAATTTCGTGACTGGGTGTCACGAAATTAGTACTGAAAAAACGTTACGTATGAGGAAATTTTGATAGTCCTAAGATTGATTTATAAAATAATAATAAATAAGTAAATAAAATCATACATAGATAATAATAATAATAATAATAATAATAAAATCTTTATTTATTTCCTTCTCACATATGACTTAAATGTCTACATTTAGTTTTAACAGTTATAAAACATTTATTGTAATGTGAGGACTGTTGCCCGTTGTAGGTTTTACAAAACCTGAGTTACAAGTCAACAGGCTCCCACTTCTCTGTAAGGATATAATATGATCTGAAGTGACTTGACATTTTGTGTCTAGCCCTACGACAAAGGTCTTGGGATCGGTTTAACCACTAGATTACAAGTATGTGAGAGTGCAAAATGCGAATGTGAGAAAATTTTATATGAACGCGCGTGTGTGTGTGTGTGTGTGTGAGTGAGTGAGTGAGTGAGTGTGTGTGATAGATACATTAATAACAGATACATTAATAACACAGTCAGTGTTTTGACTGTTATTAGACATTTATTTTAAAATCCTTTACTAATATCTACCTCATCTGGTTAGTAAATGAGAAAATGATTAATCTTTCCATTGAAATCTGTATGCTATTCTGATGACATCATTAATTGCAGAAGGTTATCGAAGTTTAAGAATGATTACACCACATTTATCCAATTAAAAAGGTACAAAGGTAAGGACAGATATTAAAAGGGACATTTAACTCTATATAAAAATCTACGCCACCGGTCATACTGTTGGTAATATTTGTTATATTTCCTATATTTATATCTTATATTTATTTAGATCTAGGCATATGTCTTTAACGTTTGTCTGCTACTTAGGGACCTTTTGCATCTTCAGCTGCTCCCAGTTAAGTCATTTATAACCATAATAGCTGGTTTAAGTTCATTCACAGCTTTAAAAAACTATTTAACAATAAATAATATGATTTAAAGAAATTAATCATTAGATTAAATTTTAATACATTGAAAACATTCTAAATAACACATATCCGAAAAATTTTAATTAAAAGATAGGGTAAAGGTATGAAAAATATCTCATCAGGTTCTTTTTTAAAAATACTTTAACAGAATTCTGTACAATGTAGTCTGTGACTGAATTGCTCGTTAGAAGATTATGTAAGCGAAGATAATATAGTTATACTTACAGCCATTATGAAACGAAAGTAATTAGTAAACTCATTATTAAATCTTTTGCCGCTATTCCTCAAGAAGTAAACTCTGTGGTGTTCATTAGTGAGCTTTGGTAATAGTGCATGTTGGCTAGAAATGTAAAATAAATTAAAAAATATACTGACGTACCCAAACGACTATCAAATTATAATAATTAATAGTTATAATTTAATAGTCGAATGAATTTTAGAATTTAACAACTATTGTGAGTTATAGTATAGTATAGTTTATACTATTGATATCATTATACTATTGATATAACTATTTATTGTATTTACGCGAATGCTACACATCTTAAACAAAACGATTTTCAGATTTTGTCGCGTGACGTGACGCGCGCCGTGACCACGGATGCTTTACAGCATCCGAATCGTCGGGAAGTAAAAATAGATTATTAAAAACTAATATAAAACGCGATAAAATCCGATAATCGTTTTATTTAATTAATATAATTGAGATGTTAATTAATGAAAAATCAATTAAAAACGTCATTTATAAAATGTATATTCACAGTATATAACAAATATACATGCTACAATCTTTATCTCTCACACTTTGATCGCGAAAGCCGATTTACTTCCGAGGACGAAAAGCCTTGAAAATGCAATTGGCTCCCGACAGATGGCAGGTAACCATCTCGAAAAATACCAGAACAAAATAAAATAGACCGATGTCGCAGCGTCCAAAAGTTCAAGGTGTCTGGTACTGCGATCGCCAGACCCCTTGCCTGGTGTGCCTTCCCGTACAGGAGAGGCATAAGTCCTGTAGTGGACATTACAGGACTGATGATGATAGCAGAGATGATGATGATCGCCGAGTGGTTGGGTGGTCGGAATTTCGAGTCAAGAGACCAGATTTCGATCACCAGGTGGAAGGCGTACCAATGGGTTTTTCAAAAACTTACGTACGAATTATATCGTTGGCTTGGACATAGAGACGGCGACGGGCTCACCACCTGTCGCGTTGTCCCGAAAATAACTTCGGTGGAAGTTGGGTCGAAGGGACTTAATTGTCTAGACTAGACCTCTGTCTACAACTGTATTGGGAATTGTGTGAAGATATTTATTTATTTTATTTTACGATGATAATTATATTTGAGCAACGTCTAAGATATTCATCACAGAGTCACAGAATCTTTATTTATTTTTATATATTTATACTTCATTGTTACACCCACAGGATAACAATGGGCGGACTTAATGCCTTTTGACATTCACTGTCAGTCAACCCAGGGGGTGGAGAAATATAGTATATAAACCGAGTAGGTGCATAAATAATAAGGGTAATAAGAAGGGTGATAATCAAGTTAAGTTTTACAAACTCCCAGTAGAGCAGGGTGGCTAGGTTTTAATTTGATAATAATGTCACGTGTTTAGGAATTTTTTTTTTGATAACCATGGAGGAAATGTTTTATGCACGGACGTCCCTTGGCCGGGAGGCCACCGAAACGAACAGTGTCGGGCTCGAATCTCAGAAGGAGAAGCATACCGACTAAAACCATCCACGGGATGCTGTTGGCCCGGAGGCCTTTACAGCTTCGTCTAAGGAGACTTGCGAGGAGACACTCGCAAGTTAGAGTTGAAGACAATAATGGCTGCTGCTGCGAAGAACGAAAGAGATGACTTCCGACATGGGGGAGGGGCCATGCGATCCGAGGGCCTCAGTTGGTTTGGAGGAAAATCTCCTCTCGGATCGCCTTGTGTTAACCTTTTAGTGACGACTACGACCACGAGAAAGTCTCGTGCTAGTCGTGAAATTACGACGATGGCGAGGTTGTGTAAGCCGCAGAACGCGGCTTGTGTCTGTGTGTGTGCGAAAGTACGTAGGGGGCGGGGCCTCATACGCATTGTTGACACGGGTGATTGCGTCATCATCGTCTATGATGACGCATTTCGGGCGCCTCAATTGAGGTGGAGTATCGCGCGCGGGTGTGTAATTCCTAACGCTGCCACTAGCGGATTTGTATGTAAGTTCGTCCTATCGAAGTAGTCGATGGAGAATTTTTAAATAGCGCTGCCATTGTAGGCAGTTTGAGATCGCGATGCAGATCTACATTCCGCATATATGCGGGAGCGCCGGTTGCACGGCGCATGAATCGGTTTTGAATCACTTGGGTGAGTTCAAACGTACTTTGAGGACGTGCGCGAATACTATACTGGCGTATGACATGACGGGTCGTACGCAAGTTGTGTATAGGCGTATTTTGTGTTTTAGCAGCATTTTGCTGCGGCTATTTGTAAGGTTAAAGAGGCCGGATATGAAGGCCGCTCTATCCTGACAATTTTAATATGTTTCTTGAAGTTCAGTCTACGGTCTAAGGTGACTCCAAGATATTTTACTTCTGACACCCAGGAATGGGTTTGTCGAAGAGGGTTATTTTACTGAATCTGTTAGGGCGATTCGAGTTTTGTGATTCCTGCTGAACAAGACCGCGTTGCTCTTTTCAGGATTTATGTGATTCTCCATTTCCTAAAACACTCGCTTAAGGCGGTGGCCGCGGCTTGGAGGCGAATGTAGATTCTCGATGCGTTAAGATCCGCAGAGTATAGAGTGGTATTGTCGGCGAATAAGGCCAATTCTACCTTTTTATTTGGGTCTTTTGGGATATCGCTCGTATAAAGCGTGTATAGTGTGGGCGAGAGGACCGAGCCTTGCGGAACGCCGGCTTTTAAGTCTCTGCTGGAGGACAGAGTGCCCTCGACTTTGTAGCGGAAGGTGCGATTCGACAAGTAGGCTTGTATGATGTGCACAAGCCTGTCTGACATACCGTAGTTGTATAGCTTGTATATCAAGCCATTGTGCCAGACTTTGTCGAACGCTTTCGCGACATCGAAGAAGAGTGCTCCTACCTTATATTTGGGGTTATCATTTAGGCGCTCGAGGCGGTGCACTTGCTGAACGCATGAGTGCTTAGCTCTAAAGCCAAACTGCTCATCAGGAATGACATTTAGTGACTGAGCGCTGTCCTTGAGGCGGTTCAGAATTATGCGCTCGTAGATTTTCCCCAGTGCGCTGAGGAGACTAATGGGCCTATAGCTAGAGGCCTGTTTTTTTGGTTTCCCGGGTTTATGGATCCCTATTACGGGTTATATTCCCTATTATGGACTTCTTTCCAGGAGTCTGGAAAGGTGCAACTTGTGAGAAGGGCATTGAAGATTGCTACTAATAGTAATGTTTAGGAAATATTGAAATGATATCAAAATATATTGCTCAGTTGCACTCCTTTTTGATAATCACTACCGCGAATTTTTCAATAATATTAGTAATTCTTTAAAAGCAATAGTGAATATATTTTTAACATTACTAATTATCAGTAAACATTAAACGCGTGCCTGTTTAGTACGATTTAGTTCGAACAAGACGTGATTAAGATATTGCTGTGTAGAGAATTCATTGTATGTATTCACATAACATGTTATAATTTACAATTATGATGCTCCTTCCCGTCACGGATTTCATAATTTTTCGATTTTAGAGACGGTTACACCGCCGACTGTCTGTGGCCAGTTGCATTTTCATTGCTTTTACCTTAGTCGTCTCTTACGATCCCCATGGAAAAAGAGGAGATAGTATATTCTTACGCAGTTACAAACTACTATGATTAGGATATATTGAAATACATCCTAAGTATTTAAAATTATTCGCATTTAGTGAGCTTCTTACACAATAATACATGTATGTAAAATGTCATAACATACTTACATAATATCAGAATCCTTAAAATCAGTTTTATAATTAATAACCTCGAAGAATGAAGGCATCAAGGTCTTCAGTGTACATAGTCTATCGATCTTTCTTTTAGTATGCTCAACTGACCCTTTACTAAGAATTATTCTTCTTTCAAGGTAATCTCTAGCTATAAATTAAATTTAATCTTTAGAATATAAATTTTTTTAACAAGAACTAGTCAAAACAATATCAAGTAAAACTATTATAGGCAATTTATACATTATTTACGCTATAAACATTTTGTAGTGTTAATATAATTTAGCTATAATTAATATAATTTTTAACTTGTTGTCCACGAAACCATAATTGATTTTATTAGATCCTTTCCGTTTAATAACTGATTAATGATAAGGTTCTGTCCCTTTCTCCCCGTAAGTGTCGTCAGAGACTAACTACTAAAGAGAAGTTAGTGAGGTAAACCCCTAAAATGTCATTGGCTATCGATAGATAAATAAACAATTTGAAAAATACCATCCCTAAATTACCGATTACCAGAGGCCTACGCTGATAATGAGGTTTAGTGTCAAATGTAAATTAAAGTTGGTTAATTTTTGTGTTTAAAGGAAGAATACTTGAAATACTTACAAAAATCCTTTTTTAGAAAATGGTTTTGCTTATTAACCCATTGTTCCAGTACATCCAGTACTTGATCCATTGCTCCTGGTTTGTCTAAATTATACTCTTTACGAAGGCTATGAAATGTGCTTTCATTAAATTGAAGAATAATATTCTTGGGTATTGAGTTCATTTTTAATTCTCGAGTAAACAAACTACTTAGTTGAATGCTAAAAATGTACTGCACTACAGATTATAATTGAATTAGCCGAAACAAACACGAACTTGATGGGTTAATTTGCAGAGTGAGGTCATGGAATATTCTATTACTTTACTGTTATTTCTTACAGACTTTATAAAGGTAAAACTTTAGATGAATGGATACTAGTTTCTCAATCATGCAAGATTGTTAATGAAAGGGTATGAATGATGTTTCGTTTTGAGATTTATCAGTACCTGGAATAGCACATTTTTATAGCTTCACGCAATTTCCTGTAGTGGGATTGACGGAGGCCTAGAGATCTACTTTTAGCCGAACCTAATTAAGGGGACAATGTGACAGCTAGTGAGCCTGTCACCATCTTAAAATCTAACGTAAAGTTGGAATATACTCACATATATTTACATTACATTACACAATATACCTCGTCCGGTCATAAACTCTATTACAAATGTAAATGCAATTTTTTAATGAAGTAATGTAATATTATTAAAATTTATACCTATATATTATTATTAGACTCAGCAAAAAAATATAGAAATAAAAAATTTTGGCTTTTTATATAGGCCTTTAATCTGTTTGACCGCGAATCTATGGATTTTCGCACTGATTCCAAGGGAAATTTCACCACTTCCTGCTCCAAAGACTTTTCAAGACTCAATGTCGCCGTTTAGAGCAGGCCATGTCCTCTAAAACTGACCATTATTTAAAGTCTATAGGGCTGAGGTCTGGCCTAGAGTCTTCAACTCTTATAAAGTCCGGCACATTTGTTTGAAGCTAGGCTTGGGAAATGTTCATGCTTTTACAGTGTTGAGGTTATTAGACGTCTTTATAATTTAGTAATTTCCACCAAAATTTTAAAATAAATAAACATTTTCACGCAATTCCCAATACAGGGGTAGACAGAGGTCTAGTCTAGACAATTAAGTCCCTTTGAGCTACTTTCTACCGAAGATAATTTCGGGACAACGTGAAAGGTGGTGAGCCCGTCGCCGACTTCATGTCCAATCCAACGATGTAATTCGTACATAAGTTTTTGAAAAACCCATCGGTACGAGCCTGCCACCTGAGTCGGGTCTCTTGACTCGTAACTCCGATCACCCAACCACTCGGCTATCGAGACTTTTAATCATATCTTGACCAAAATTTTAATAATTTAATTTTAATTTATCAATACAATTCTTGTGATATTCAAATGGAATGGGTTGACAAGGAGATCCGAACTATTACGATACCATTCGCTTCATTCACATTCACAAATTAAGTGTGGAGCTTTATGCAGTTTTTTTTAATCTAACCTGCTCATTTGATATCATCAAACGAATATTTGAGTACAGGTCTATATTATTGACAGGTATAACAAGACGTCGATTATTTGCTGCATAAAAATATGCTGCCATTCTCGTAGAGTTTGCATAAAAATGTAAATCAAAGCAATAAAGAAATTCTTCTGGATGTCCGACTTCAAAATCAAGAGGGTGAGAAGAGATAAACTGAAAACATCTATGTTTATTTCGAATCTTTATTTGAAAAATCTCAATCTAGGTTAATAGTTCTGAATGTACCCGGAAGCCCCGTGTATTCTGCATTTAACCTGTCTGGTTGTCTATACTGTTCATTAGTTGTGGCTCCTTTCATTCTGTTAAAATATTCTTGAAACTTACTGGAACTTATCACAGTAGCCCATTCATCTGCAAATCAAGGTTACAAATATAAATGGAACTCTGACAATTTGTTAGTACATCATACTGACTATCCTGACCTCAAACTCCTCTTTATATGGGAGTATTACATCGTCAAATAATGAATAAAATATTAATTCACACTCCAGGGATTTTATATTCCGAATGTAATATCTTCAAAATGATCATCCATAATATTCCGGAAGAATTATGAGCAATGAAATAACTATGAAAATTACTCCCAATATCAAAATCATTAATTTTGTTACTACTCGACTGGGCAAAAATATTATCATAGAATTATTGAAAACAAAAAACATTATAAAATTGAAATATATAATTTGAACAGAGTCCCTCCTCAACAGAGTAATTATCATAACCACGGAGGCGTGAAGTAAAGGCAGCTTATACTTTTATTTATATTACTTTTATATTTTTACGCGTAATTCCTGATGGGGAGCTGTAGAGCAGAAATTTACTTATCCCTCTTTCACTTCTTTTCTTTCTTTCTTCTTTCATTCAAAATCATCATTTTCTTTATACACTAAGATGTAGAACACCCAAAGTAAACTAAAAAGTACCTCCATTATAGGTTATATAGCTGGCTCATTGCGAGGCCAGTCCGAAGAGGTACTTTGAGTGGGATTTTGTCAGTCCGTTAGAAATTATTAAATTACTAATGGAATTTTCTATAGCAAACAAGAAATAATTAATTACCTATGTAAATTGATTTACATAGATGTCGATTCAAAATAGGCTGAGGAACATATAAAAAAAAAGTTACCATGTAGTTCTTTTAACGATCGCTCATGTCCACCTTGTTCAACTGGTAATATCTCTTTTGGTATTACATCATGTAATGATTTTAAATTCTTGTGAATTTGAAGTCGTCCTGATACTTTTGCGCTCAGTATTTGCTTCAAAATGGATACAATAGCTTCTACTGCTTTAGAAGCAGTAACAATATGAATAGCCTTAATTCTCATTGCGTATCCTTCCTGATAAAAAAATACTACATTACAATTTACACAGGAGTATATGACCTCGTAGCAACAATTTCCAATGTATGCTTTCATAAAAAAAGCCTTTAAATTGTTAGTCATTTAGTGACGAAGCGATATGTAGTTGGTAGTAACCCTCCTTTCGGTTTGCTTCTAATTTAGCTATGGAAATATTGGTACTCGAGACATGGATATAATCATCAATCAAGTAAAAGTGCATTGTAAGAATTAGACGCCTCCTGTATGAAAGGAATTTCAATGATCGCCACGCTTGGCAAGCTGATTTGCGATCGCAGTACCAGATTCCGTGCAGTTAAGACGCAGCAGCTGCTATCCACCGGTCTCCTGATGGTTATCTCGCTATCTGTTTCGGTAGCCTCTTTCTTTTTGTACACTATGGCATACACTATCTGCCTGCAGATATCCGAACTTAAACTTTTAAAGCTTTGAAACATTAATACGATAACGCCATCTACACCATAAATATGATGTTGAATTAAAAATAAAAGTTCATTAAATTAATAAAAAAACTCCACCACGACTTGGATGCTTTAAAATTCAATAAACATTTAAATTTACGTCTATTTATAAAAAAAAAATTATATTTAATTATAAAATAATTTAATGAAACAATTTTATTTGTATTTTTTTATAACAAATCGTCATAGCAGACTTTAAATTTTGTATTTTTTCTGTGATTCTTAATTGCGTTATTGTATACGCATGTTTAAAATTAATTATGCGAGAATTTTTAATCATCTCTCATTGTCCACAATCGCTGAATACCCAAACGCCATATTCGTCAATGTGACTGTGAGCATTTAAATATTTTCTGTTTTGTTCTTTTTCATGTGGTGTTGGTTAAATATAATTTATATTTTAAACGTTGCAATTGTTTATTATATGTTTCTATATTTACCCAAAAAAAAATTATAAGAGGATACCTACGGAGTTTCTTTCGCCTGCTTCTTCTCCGTGTAGTAAGTAACCTCATTACGAAACGGTGGCAGATTAAAAATGACTATCTACAAACGAATGTAAATTCTTATGTCGATGAATAAATGATTTGATTTGACTTCTTTTTAAATACCTACAATTAACAGGGTTAAAGCCTGACGCATTTCAATTAAATCCAATTTCTTTATTAGCCTTATGAAGTCCATGTCCACGTATTGTATAATTATTTCAACACCCTTGCAGTAATCATGTGCCATGACATATTCAGCCATCTGAAAATTATAAAAAATAGCCGAGTTGTTGAGTGGCCGGAATTTCGAGTCGAGAGACCCGAGTTCGATCCCCAGGTGGCAGTATCAATGAGTTTTTTCAAAAACTTATGTACGAATTTCATCGTTGGCTTGGACATAAAGACGGCGACAGACTCACCACCTGTCACGTTGTCCCGAAAATATCTTCGGTGGAAGGTGGGTCAAAGGGACTTAATTGTCTAGACTTGACCTCTGTCTACCCTTGTATTAGGAATTGCGTGAAAATTATATGTAGCTTTTAGCTTTTAGTTTTATGCATATATAAGCCCTGTCCAATAATTTTTGATTTTTCTTTGACCATTTTTACCTAATAATTCGTTTAGTACCAAGTTTAGTTTAGTGCATAACTAAAAAACGTTAATAGAATAAACAAAACAAAAAATAAACAAGAGAAAGAGATGCGTGGGTGGTTGTGGATCTATAATTATTAAAGTATTCACTTATTAGAAAAAACTGAAGCTATCAGTTCATTTTGCCGCCAAAAATTATGTCAGTCAATCAATCAACCTAGCACTTAGTTTTAAAGCTAGACTTTAAATATAAAAAAATATTTAAGTATATAACGGCATCAGTTATCATGGGGGCTAATACTGTCACAAGCTGTGCAAAAAAGTAAAGACAATCTGAATAAATTTCGCTAATGTCCTAACAAATTTCACACAAATAAGCATTGCAGGCGGCTAAGTCAAGACACTCGATAGTCTTTTCAAGGACACATTGAAAAGTTTCAATTAATTAACGAAGTGGCCTTTCCTCATACATACGTAGTAACACTGTGCTTATTGGTTGGTAACTTGTTTTGTATATAGTCAATAGTATCACATGGTCAAGGTATAACACACACACGAAATACATAACGTCCCAAAAAGTCCACTGCTAGACATAGGCCTCTTCCGTGGAGGCTTTTGCCAACAAATTACAGCAACCTGTAACTTTAATTATATTAACAAACACTAATATATGAGTTTACTTTTTTCTCATGTATAATTTGTTACAAGTAAGTATAGAAGCATTCCGAAGGTTAAATGTATCCAATATAATATTTAATTACCTGACCTGGCTTGATTTCATGAGACCTAGAAACAAAAAAATTAATTATTAATAAAGTGTATTATTATACACTTTATTAATAATTATTTTTTTCGTATACAAACGAATTTTCTGAGGCATTTCACTTATAAACTATTAGCCGTGTAATGAAGTACAAGACCGTCAAAGTTGCAAGATGTCTGACTGATGATATATATATATATATATATATATATATATATATATATATATATATATGTATATATATATATATATATATATATGTATGTATGTATATATATATATATATATATATATATATATATATATATATATATATATATATATATATATATATATATATATATATATATATATATATATGTATATATATATATATATATATAAATACCTTTTTCTTTAATTTTTAGAAACTGACAGAAGATTTTAATCATAAAAGATTCGAACTCGTAAGGCTATAATAATAATAAACATCTAACTTGTTTCTTACCTTTTAGTGTTCTCTCGTAGTCAGATTACAGTTATTAATTTTTTTTTTATAGAAAAGGGAGGCAAACGAGCAGGTGGCACACATGATGGTAAGTGATTACCGCCGCCCATGAACACCCGCAATACCAGAGGCATCGCAGATGCTGTTGCCATATGAAATTACCCCAAATTAGGGAAGGCGGTGTATAGGCCTCCGGTTACCTGCACTCACCAGATGAAGCGCAGAAGTTTGTTAGACTTCTACTTTACGCCGGTATTCTGTGAGGTAATGGTACTTCCCCATTCATGCAACAACAAAAGCTGATGCGTGGCTCCACCAATCTTATTGTTCCTTCATTTGAAAACTTAGTGAAATAAAAAGCCGCTGTGATACATACTAACAGAACATGGGATGAAAGCTTTTAGAGGCCAATTTGGCCTTCCCTTCCGTTCCATTCCCAAATGACCGCGAACTGAACCTTGCTCGATATGTTGACGCCAAGGATTCCGATGCTGGCTGAGGCAACTTGGGGAGTGCTCTCAAAATGACGTGATACGACATAGGGTTTCTTTTAGCGGTAAACGCGCAAACTTATGTTTTAGGGTTGAACTGGACTAAATTTAGTCGGCCCCAATCCGAGATTTTGTCTAACAAAATCTCGACATCAGGCTACAAGTTTGTTCCGGTACTCATCGACGTGTTCTCGAGAAATATTGGCACGACCGATGTATAGGGCATCACCAATGCTGTCGTCTGCATAGCAATGAAGATTACTAATTTTAACAAATCATTGATATGCAGAAGAAACAGGGTTAGCGATAGCACACAGCCTTGTGGGACACCAGCGTTCACAGACTTGGATCCCGCATGCACCGTCAACCACGACCTTGATGATCTAACAGAAAGTGGTATTTTCGTTTTAAGCCTCAAGTCTTAATGAGCATTCTTCCATAGTCTTTTAGTTTGACAACGCATTAAAACGCGTAATTTTTTTAATACGTCTACTTGTCTTTGAACGACATTCCATGCTTACCATTGTTTGTAATTTCGTCTACCTCCGAGAACGAGTGGCGTACACACCGGTTTCAAGACATTGTTTCCTGGACGGGTCAATGTCGAAAAACCAACTTCTCTACATTTTCTCGGATCGATATACCCGAGAAATTGTTTGTAGTACCTTCGTTGTTTACGATTCCATGACACCAGTGCTTTAGGGTCAGGCACTGTATGTGATGTTTACTCTATCTACAGTATGAATGTACATATTTGTACCAATTTTTTTATTATTATTATTTCCGGGGTATTTGTTATATTTTCTCGTCTGGTTGGGTTTTTATACACATAAAATAAAAATACATAAAATAAAATAAAATAAAATAAAGTATTATAAAATATGTACGTAATAAATCCATAAAAATAATAAATAAATATTAAGGCCCAACCAGACGCAAGCCCTCGACAGGAGAGACCAGACGGCCGAGGTTAGGGCGACAGGTAGAGAAACCGGCGGACGATGCGGGCTGTATCGAGGAGCACCGCCTTCTGCATTTGAGCTCAGGCGGTCCGTCACGGAGTCCCAGTCGCCTCAGATTTTGTGTGGGCCACCGGTTACCTGCACTCACCAGACGAAACGCAGAAGTTTATTAGACTTCTACTTTACGCCAGTATTCTGTGAGGTCGTGGTACTTCCCCGGTCGAGCCGGCCCATTCATGCAACAACAAAACTGATGCGTGGCTCTACCACCGTCAAAGTCATCTGTCACTGTCACTGTCAGAGAGGCTGACTGGGATTAACCCATTCGCGGAAACAACTATAGGAATAATTTCAGCGGGCACTCCACCCCACATGTCGATCACTTCGTGAGCCAGGCCCAGATATTTTGCTTTTTGTCTGCTTCGGCTTTCACGAGGTTCTCGTCATACGGGATGGTATGTCAACCAAAAATATCCTGACTGTGCCCGGTCCATCAACACGATATCAGGCTTATTTGCCGGAATCGTCCTGTCCGTGATGATGGGCCGGTCCCAATGGAAACCTGGCGTGGTCATTTTCGTGCATGGCCTCCGGAAGTACTTATAATAAGGCAGTTTCCATCTGACGAGATTGTATTTAAGGGCGAGCTCCTGATTTAAAATCCTGGCTACTAGGTTGTGTCTATGTAGATACTCAGGTTAGAAAGCATGGAACAACCGGAGATGACATGCCGAAGCGACTCCCCAGGATGGCGACAAGCTCGACAGATGTCGACGTTGCTATCCTTAGGATGTATCTCCGATAGTTGTTCGTCTTAATTAATTTATTATTATAGTATTTGTTATTGCAACCATTTATTCTATTTTTGAGCTCAGTTCAAAAAGACAATAGTAATACTCACAGCGATAACAAAACGAAAGTAATTGGTGAAACCGTTATCGAATTGTGTGCCAGTGTGCCTTAACAAATAAATCCGATAGTGGTCGTCAGTAAGTTTCGGTAATAATGCGTGATTCCTGAAAATTTCAAATAAAAATACAAAATTTTGCGTGAAATGCCAATCACCAATATATTTATAATAATATAATAGCAGGATTTCTGGCGAAATCGCTTTGAGCGATGATGCCGCCTAATGTGCTACCAATTGATGTATTTTTGGTGTATTATTATTTTTATGGATTGATAAATAATTAATTGTAATATGGAAATCTCATTATAACCTACAATCTTGTTTTGTAACCAACACTTGTTGACACTCCCATAACTAAAAGGATTGCAGAACTCGACGGATAGAAGAAAAGGAGACGTCGTAAGTATAAGAAGAGAAAAAAATATATTCATGCCATTCCCAATAAAGGAGTAGACAGAGGTCTAGACCATTAAGTCCTTTCGAACCACTTTGTACCGAAGACAATTTTTGAAAACAACGTGACAAGTGGTGAGCCAGTCGCCGTGTTTATGTCTAAGCTAATGATATAATTCTTACTTTTTTTTTAAATAACCCATTGCTACGTGCCTGTCATCTGTGGTCTGAGCTCTTGACTCGAATCCCGATCACCCAACCACTCGGCTGTTGTGACAGAACAGGCCATACGCTAAAGAGATATGTATCTATTACAACTTTAATTCGATAATTTAACCAAAAAAAATTGACTTACATAGAATTTGATTCCATAAAATCATTAACAAAATTGACATTCTTGTAAAGCGATGGCATCAATGTTTTTAAAGTGCATAGTTTATCTAACTTTTCTTTTGCCTTCTCCACTGAGCCTTTAGAAAGAATTATTCTTCTCTCTAAGAAGTCTCGGGCTAAAAATTAAAACACAAAATATCGGCATTTACAGACTCAGAATGCATTAGCAAACTGCACTGTGACATATATTTGAGTAAATTCATTTCATTTTTAAACAAAATGTAATATGTGGGGTTTATTTGTGAAAAAAAAAATAAACTCACGAAAAGATTTAACGTCAAAATGATCCTGTTTCTTCACCCATTCTTCGAATGTATCAACAGCTAAGTTCATTGCTTCATTGTCTTTACGGATGCTTTGAAATGTATTTTCATGGAAGTAAAGAATTGTATCTTTAGGTAGAGAATCCATTTATTTTTAAGAAAATTAAAATAGACTATTTATATGAAAAAAGCGAAGGCGTAATGATACAGTATTGCGCACTTTTAATATTCATAAAAATCTACTACGCCAAAGGAACTTCTTCGCTATGTAAGGTGATATAACCGTTAAACGTAGGCTAAAAAGTAATAAAAAAACATGTATTACCGGCTTTTAAACCGATCCTTGACTGAGAAATATTTTCTTGTTTATGAGTAAGTGCAGAATGCAATATTAATGAACCAGTAACTATTATCGAAGGTGTTCTTTGTATTTCATGGTCGAAGTTATCAAGGTGACATACTTCAGTTAAAATGTATAAATAATATTCCAGAATTCCCGATATACAGAAATACAGGAATGTGAGTAACAATAATTTAAATTCTAATAATTTATATTTGTATCTTCTCAATTCGCTTAATCTGTTCTAATATTTTGATATCTTCACGCATTTCCTAATACAGGTCTAAATAATTTATTCCTTTCAACTGACATTTCACAGGACCTTCGGATATTTTGGGACAACGTGACAGGTGGTGAGCCCGTCGCCGTCTTTATGTTCAAGCCAACGATATAAATCGTACTGGTTTTGAAAAAACCCCTGGGTACGAGCCTGCCACCTGAGGCACCAACCGATCCGATCACCCAACCAATAGGCTATCGTGACTATTAATCGTTTTGTTACTATTATAATCCTAAATTTCGAAATTTTCCTGAGGTTCTTCAAAAATATTTTGAATATATACAGAGACATAGACTATCTTTAGATTGTATAAATAAACCGATTTGATAATACATACATAACATATACAAACAATTTAATAACATAGAATCGCCAACACAGTTTTAAAAACTATTTTTAATTTGACATAGAACATTTTAAGGTTACAGCACTTATTGCAGTTCACGTTTTATGTTCACAATTACCTCATTTTTTATTTGGGAGCCTTGCTACTAAAAAGTCATAAAAACTGCGTGTAATTTTTCTCCGAAATCACATAATTTTTTTGTATTTTGGATGTAATTTTAACTTATTATCTATACACATGAATACAATTGAAAAGGCGTTTGTTATTCCATATACTTTCACTAAATGCATATGAAAGTATATACGGTACTTATATAAAAAAACAGTTTTAAAAGTTATTGTTTGTTCCTCTGTCTGTCTGTTTGTTTAGCTTAATCACTGAAATGGCTGGATCGGCAGAACCAGGCCAGGATGGCTGGTTTTTTATGACTCAACGGTTAAGTCTAACTACTCAAAGCCGACAGGCAGCCAATATTAAATATATCATACTACTATGCAGCATAATAACATATTGGGTGAATGCAAGATGCAGAGAAACTAGTGAAAAAAGTACAAGACGTTGACGGGTGAATGGGAGGTGTTGCAAGACATTGAAAACACTATTTATTTATTTAAAAAATCTATATACTGAGAAATGAATAACGTCGATATGCTCGACCTTTCCTTATATCAGCCAATACAATAATAGTAAGGCATGGTCAGATATTTATAGACTTTAATAATCTCAATAGCTTTAGATAATTAATAATGTCCAATAAAGTAAATAATTAGCTAGAGAAATGAATATTTTCCTTATTCGACAATTCAAATATGTTGAATGTAAAGTGATGTAAAGTTGTAAAATAAAGTTGTAGTATAAAGAAATGTAAAGTTGACTACTTTTATCAAAACGAGTAAATATCATCGAAACTAAGTAGTTACTACATAGTAAAAATAAACATAAACAGTACACAGTCAGTAAAACAAGATTCGAAACCATCGAATTATTTAAAATATGTAATTATTGCTAGAAGCGTTCCTCAGTTTTTCCAGTGGCAACAGAAACACGTTAAGGTCTCATTTAAAAACTATATTGCGGGAAGTCTCTGGATCCAGGGGTACCATCGCAGTCAGTTTAACTGATAATAAGTTACAAAACCACAACTGTCGGTAGTCAATTACGTCCTCTATTTGACATTGGTACCCTGCACTGACTGGGCCATTGTTCTTCCGCATGGCTACAGCTCTACAGTGTCCACTCATAGCTATTGCCATGCATGATTTTACTATATTTGAAACCATGAGCAACAATCACCGAAATATTATGAGGGATTTAAATAGGAGCGTGTCTACAGTTTACAGTTTCAGTAAATTGATAAATTACTTAATTACTTTCTATATGTATCGGTATAATAAATAAATTTAAAAACAAAAATTTATAAACGCTTACATTTTCCTTCGTACATATTATGTTAAAGATTTAAAAAAATAGCAGGTAAAGATATTTTAGCTAAAGACAAAGTTACCAGTGAACGTTTAAAAACCCCAATTATGCTTTCGGGACTAATTTCCATGCTTGTAAAAGCGAGTTGGAATTTACTTTGTAGTAAATAATTTGCCCATTAGCAAACTGAATATATTACAAAGGCATGAACATATTTTTGGTGACAACATGGCGTCAAAGATTAAAAATTGTATCGCATCGTCTTCGCAAGAAAATTTTAAAGAAATATTTCATCCATTATGAATACTGGGGTAGATAGAGCTCTAGAGCTTATTTAGAGCTTAATCAGAGAACTTAAATGGCTTTATTGTCTAGACAATAAATCCAATTAAGTCCTCTGATTCCCTTATCGTCTCCCTATATTTGTATATGTAAGAGAAACAGCATTAGTATCCTTTATACGGTTGCTATCAACAATGGCCGTCCTTTGTATCAAAGGGGACCATTATTGTTGATATTATCAACATATATTATAAATAAAACTGCATGCTTTTCTCAGTATATGAATAATATCTATATTATCTTGGGTAAAATAATAAACGTAAAGTCAATAGCATTATCGGTGTCCTCTCGAAATGTTGCGCGACATGACCCAATTTTTCAAATTGCCTAGACAGGGCAATTATGTGTATTTGTACTATGACTATCGCCGAGGTTGCAATTCTGCCGATGGCTTGAAAACACTAGAATGCCGACGAAGCATCGGAAACCTATTCGGAATTATTATATCGGAATTATTTTATTCACTCATGTTGATTATTACATTATTATTATTATGAATAACAAAAAAAGTGCACCAGCGCGAAGTGGGTATAATATTCGTAGTTTCTAATCGGTACAATAACATTGTTGAATTGATTGTGACAGCTGTCACTTAATATGACAGAATTGTAATGCTTTACCTACTATTTGGTTTGCCCGCACAAACATGACTTACCATAGAGTTAGTTTTGCTTTGTTTTTACCAATTATTCTATAATTATATTTATTAAGTTATGTTTTATTAGAAAGTTTTGTTACGAATTACATCGTTGGCTTGGACATAAAGGCGGCGACGGGCTCACCACCTGTCACGTTGTCCCGAAAATATCTTCGGTGGAAGGTGGGTCAAAGGGACTTAATATATATATATATATATATATATATATATATATATATATATATATATATATATATATATATATATATATATATATATATATATATATATATATATATATATATATATATATATATATATATATATATATATATATATATATATATATATATATATATATATATATATATATATATATATATATATATATATATATATATATATATATATATATATATCTATATATATATATATATATATATATATACAAGTCATGATAGCCGAGTGGTTGGGTGGTCGGAATTTCGAGTCAATGAGCGAGTTCGATCCCCAGTTGGGGATCGAACTCGGGTCGTACCAATGGGTTTTTCAAAAACTTTACCTCGTTAACTTTACCTCGTTAGGCTCGTACCAATGGGTTTTTCAAAAACTTATGTACGAATATCGTTGGCTTGGACATAAAGGCGGCGACAGGCTCACCACCTGTCACGTTGTCCCGAAAATATCTTCGGTGAATGGTGGGTCGAAGGGACTTAATTGTCTAGACTCGGCCTCTGTCTACCCCTGTATTGGGGTGCGTGAAGATATTTTTTTTATATATGTATATATATATATATATATATATATATATATATATATATATATATATATATATATATATATATATATATATATATATATATATATATATATATATATATATATGTATGTATATATTATATTTTTTATTTATTTATATTCAGAAAAAAAAACAAATTACAAATGAAAACAACAATACACTGTACTATAAAACCAAGTGGTTTTATTTGTACAATGGAGTTCGTCCCTACAGATAACATTATTTAGCAGTTTACTTATTATAAACCAGATAGTTTACATTAATAATAACGAACATGACATAGGAATTTTTAGTGAGGGTAGATTAGGTGCGAATGTTTTTGTCGTTATAACAATGACGAGCACATAAAAAAAGAAAAAGAAACAAATGCGTTCGAGTGTCCAACGGGTGTGTCAACATTACTATCAATTATTTCATATAATTATCATGTAGCAAAGCTAAGTAGTAGTTAGTTAATTTAGATTTGATGTTGTTTGGGTTTATTTCGTGACGTAATGCGGGTGGTAATTCGTTTATTAATTTTGGAATCATAAATTCGAGTGTGCGTTTTCCATAGTTATTCTTATTATACACAGGCACATATAATTTTTTATTAGAGATAGCGCGAGTACCTTTGCTATGTGATATTAGAGTTTGCAGGTCTTTGTTAAAAAACTGTTCTTTTGAGAGCACATATTTGATTTTGTCATGGATTGGGCGGCGGTAGTCACTTACCATCACGTGAGCCACCTGCTCGTTTGCCTCCCTTTTCTATAAAAAAAAAGAAAATTCAAAAAGTACTTCTAGCCATAGTCTGGGCTACAAAATATTTTAGATCGTGTTTATTCGGACGTAAATTAAAAATTCTGACTGAACGGTTTATGCCGTTACA
The DNA here is from genome assembly GCA_029286605.1 of Sericinus montela. Lineage (NCBI taxonomy): Eukaryota > Metazoa > Arthropoda > Insecta > Lepidoptera > Papilionidae > Sericinus > Sericinus montela. The sequence continues at coordinate 3,226,268 of JAGSMR010000003.1, forward strand.
GTGGATGATGAATTGGAAAGAAACAAATTCTAGTCTCACGAGATTGCGACAAAGACTGAGCGAGTACGATTTTACAGTTATATATTTAAAAGGAAAAATTAACGTACCACTGATTCTCTCCAGCACTTGAGTAATACCCAAATATCTTCTCCAGGCACTGAGAATAATAGACCTCCCAGAAAACATTCATAACTATGCATAAAGCCGCAATCCTAAATACTTGCAGAACTGTTCGAAAATTTTTCAAGAAGATTCCCATAATGATATCAACATTGATTCTCACTTGGCTTATACCCGCAAGTGTCAAAATAATAGCGAAGAAACAATTATTCGAGCATTTTCAAAGAAATACATAAAAATAAAATTAATAATATACTTTATTGTACACCGAAGGAAAAACAATACAAAAAGAAAAAAATGTATATAAAATATTGGATAACAAAAGGCGACCTTATTGCTACATAGCAATTTCTTCCAGGCAACCTACGGAAATTACCAAAAAGAAATAATAACGGAAAATCAACAGAAATATTAAAATAAAACAACAAAAAAACAAATAAGAATTGATACTGACGGTCCAAGGTCCAATTTATGCTACCTAAAACATTGAATTTTCATGTGAATCTAGGAAAATCTCTAGGTCGTTATTTTAAAATAAGAACATACAACAGCATTAACTTCCGCCCGCGGCTTCGCTTCCGGGGGGGTTTCAGACAGCTAAAACAATTCCAATTGCTCATTAGGAGCAAAACAACTAATTTCTCTCTACTTATAAGAACCAACAACAAATACTAAACAAAAAACTATTCTTATATAACTACACTTAAAATAAAAACAAATCTAAATTTCCACTAAAGCCACCGAATAAAAATTATAATTATGCTACTGTATTTAGTAATATACCTTGTGTAATATTGCTCATACAAGCATGAGCATCAAGTTTATATGTAATATGCATAATATTGTTAAGCAATGTTCCTTACTGGGTAGGCAGAGTTCCTGACAATGAAGTCTTTTAGAATACTACACATTTAAAATAAAACGATTTTCACGTGAGCACGGATGCTATAAAGCATCCGAAACGTCGGATATAAAAATAGTTTTGTAAAAACTAATTAAAACGCGATTAAATCCTTGCTGATAAACTTTCGGCCTCATCTATAACATACTGATTAATTTACATAAATATTAGTTTATGTATATATACACAGTCAGGTCATAAGTATTGTCACACAATAAAAACTTTTCTTTTAGAATGCTGGCCACAAAAAGGTTTATTAATTTCAAATTGTTCATGAAAATAAAACTACATACTTTTTAGAATTGTACTCATTTTTAAATATGGAGTGGACGCTTAAAGAAGACCGTGTTGCAGTTATTGCGTTGCATCGTTGCGGTTACGCGCCAATTCAAGTTTTTGACATACTGAAAAATTTTAATATAACCAAAAGATTCGTTTATCGTACCATCAAACGATACAATGAAGACTCTAGTGTAGATGACAGGTCAAGAAGTGGTCGCCCTCGGTCTGTTAGGACCAGCAGTGATAAAAGCTGTGAAGGCTCGAATTCAAAGAAATCCCAAACGTAAGCAGAAACTGTTGGCCCTTCAGATGGGGTTAAGCAGAACCACACCGTGGTTTTAAATGAAGACTTAGGGCTTCGGGCATATCGAAGAAAAACAGGACATTGTTTGAATGCTCGTCTAATGCACCTGAGACTGAAGAGATGCCGCGCTTTGTTTTAGCGGTACGCGGGAAAAAAATTTCGGGAAATTCTTTTTTCGGATGAAAAAATTTTTACCGTAGAAGAGAGCTACAACAAACAAAATGATAAGGTGTACGCACACAGTAGTGAAGAAGCGAGCAACCGTATTCCGCGTGTTCAACGAGGTTATTTTCCATCCTCGCTCATGGTATGGTTGGGAGTTTCTTATTGGGGCTTAACAGAGGTACATTTTTGCGAGAAAAGTGTAAAAACGAATGCAGTTGTGTATCAAAATACAGTCCTGACGAACCTTTTGGAAACTCTTTCTCATACCATGTTCAATAACAGGCACTGGGTATTCCAACAAGATTTGGCGTCAGCTCATAGAGCGAAGAGCACACAAGACTGGCTGGCGGCGCGTGAAATAAATAGTTTATAAATAGTTACATAATGAATAAACTTGTTTCAATTATTTTAGGTTAAACATGTGACAGAATTTATGACCTGACAAGGTACATATATGTTGCATGCTAAGCTATATGTTACATATATATATATACATATATATATATATACATATATATATATATATATATATATATATATATATATATATATATATATGTATATATATATATATATATATATATATATATATATATATATATATATATATATATATATATATATATATATATATATATATATATATATATATATATATATATATATATATATATATATATATATATATATATACATATATATATATATATATATATATATATATATATATATATATATATATATATATATATATATATATATATATATATATATATATATATATATATATATATATATATATATATATATATATATATATATATATATATATATATATGTATATATATATATACATATATATATATATAAACAAATAAAAATCCGAAAATACTTTTATTTTAAAAGTATTTACTGTTTATATACATATGTTTTTGTTTTATAATATTTCTTTTCTTGTTTTACGATGCACTAGCTTTTGCTCGTGGCTTCGGCTAAAAGTAGGCTACGTCCTTCCTAGTCTTAAGATTTTCCTTTTCAAATTTAATCACAAACTATTTAGCAGATTTGCAGTGAAATATATTAACAAACGGATAGATAGAAGTTATTATCGTTTTTATAATGATTAAGCCTAGTTGGTAGTGAACCTGGGCTCGAAGCTCAGGGTTGTGTGTTGGCATCCAGCTAGGAGAAAACACATGCGTGATAAATAATATTTGTAATAGGCACGATAGCCGAGTGATCGGAATTAGAGTCAGGTGATCCGAGTGATGTGTATGGCGTGAAGATTTTGTTCTTCTCGTTTAATTGATGTTTATATGTTAAATATTATCAAGTTTTTGTCAGTCACGACCACTCGGTGGTTACATACATACATACATAACGGCCTATTAAAGTCCACTGCAGGACATAGGCCATCCTCCCATAGGAGAATTTGCCATAATCGCCACGCTTGGCAAGCGGATAAGCGATCGCAGTATCAGACCACTCGCACCTCACACGCTGATGTGCATCTTCTTGCTGAATATTTTGGTCTGATATTTTTAGAGATGGTTATCCCGCCATCTATTGGTCGCCATAACGATATTCAAGGCTGTTTTCCTTAGTCGCCTCTTACGACACCCACGGGAAGAAAGGGAGTAATATTCTTACACCGTCACCACACAGTTAGCCGAGTGGTTGAGTGATCGGAATCCGAGTCACGAGACCCGAGTTCGATCCCCAAGGCTCGTACTAATTGGGTTTTTCAAAAACTTATGTACGATTTACATCGTTGGACGTCTTGGTCAAAAAGACGGCGACAGGCGACAGGCGACCTGTCACGTTCTGACAAATAAGTCTTCGATGGAAGGTGGGTCGAAAATACTTAATTCTCTCTGTCTACCCCAGTATTGAGATTAATGTGAAGAGTTGAGATTAATGTATTTTTTAAGTCTTTGGCTTGGTTATAAAGACGGCGGCAGGCTCATCACCTGTCAAGTTGTCCCTAAAATCTCTTGGGTAAAGATGGGCGAAAGGATTTAATTGTATGGACCTCTATTTTTTTTACCAATTTTGGTACGCGATTTGTTTTGATCTTGAGGTTTTTTTCTTACTAAAATGACTAGATCATCACATCTAGAACATTCAACTTTGACTTTGAGTGCGTTAGTAAAGCAGCGCATGATCTCTTGTATATTCAGAAAACATTTGGCTTCTTTATATTAATAATATTTATCTAAAAACTCTTTAAGACAATTTAAGAAATAATTTAAGACAATATCAGTTACATTCTTTTCAAATTTTATACATTATTTCTATTTCCCATATTTCAGATTCGTTCTCAATATATTTTAATATTTTAATCTACATTTAAACTTCTGAATGTGCCCGCGATCCCCATATAATCATCATTAAATTTATCTGTGTGTCTGTAGGCTTCATTTGTTTTAGCTTCTTTCATTTTGTTGAAATATTTCTGGAAGTCACTGGAACTAAGGATTCTCGCCCATTTACCTGTAAGCAAATGATCGTGATATTTTACAGTATATTGTGTGATAACATAATAAAACAGTCACGATAGCCGAGTGTTTGGATGGTCGGAATTTCGAATCAAGAGGCCGAGTTCGATCCCCAGGTTCGTACCAATGGGTTTTTTTTAATTATGTACGAATTTATCGATGTCTTGGACATTGAGATGGCGACGGGCTCACCACCTGTCACGTCGTCCCCAAAATATCTTCGGTGGAAGGTGGATTGAAGGGACTTAATTGTCTAGACTAGACCTCTGTCTACCCCTGTATTGGGAATTGCGTGAAGATATTTTATATTTTTTTTAATTAAAAATTTACAACACACCCAACTCATGATTTGTAAATTTTGTGACTTAAAATATATTATTCAAAACCCACAAGCTATGAAGACATTAAGAGGAATGCTAGTTATGTTGTTCAGCATTGCTAGAAAAAGGAATCTCCTAAAATTTTGCTACAGTTTTAGTTTTGGGAATTACATTGTAGTACATAAACTCATTTGGTCCCGATGCTACCTCGATAATATCGAAAATATTCATGGAAGAGATCTAGAAATTAACTTGACATATTTAATTTGATACAATTATGATAATATATAAAATCTTACTACACAAAATTATATCTTATACAGCACATACAATAACATTAAATTTACCATGTAGTTCTGTTAGCGGTCTCTGTTTTCCTCCTTGATCAACTGGTAGTATATCTTTTGAGACGTGACTATATAATGAATTTAAATCCTTGTGAGTTTGTATCCGTGCACCAATTTTTGAACTGAGAATCTGCTTTAGAATTGAAACCAAGACCTCTACAGTTTTTGAAGGAGTCACTATATGAATGGCTTTCGCTATCATTCCATAGCCGTCCTGGAAAGGAAAAATAAGTTGATTATATCGCGTAAATATTTTATGCTATATATCATTCGTTAATATCTATTAACCGAGATCGAACTGCTTACGGTAATCACTAAAATATAGTTGTCTATGTTAGTATATTTATATTATGTTTGTGCTAGTATCTCTGCCTTCTAAGCTAAGGGTTGCAAGTTTGAATCGTAGCGATGGTACACTTTTGAATCGTTTATAAGTATTATATCATTATTTGTCTATGGAGATACTATCTATGTCTATGAAACCACCAGTTACTAAGACAGAGTGAATCTTACTTTGGGACACGGAACAATAAGTCACTTGCTGACATCTTACAATGCAAGTAAATACAAAAAAAAAAGATTTGTGTGCGATTAAGACACGATAGAAGTGAAACTTCAGTAAATCAACAAAAGAATGTGATGAATATTATATAACAGGGGTAGGATAATTACAAAGTTTATTTATAAAATAGTATGTATGTTTGTGTCTCATTCTTTGTCGGCTTCATCCTACACATTTTTGTATATGGGTCTCTTACCTGTCGTTTTTCCGTTGTATCCGGTTTAAATTCACAACGATTGTAAAAAAGCTTCACTTTAAAAAAACAAGTAAATAAGATAAATATATTCATGAACATATAAGCTCTTGGTTGTATTTATTATGAATAAAAAAAGCGTAAAAAATATTTATGCACCTAATAGCAATATAGTTAAGACGGTGTTGACTATCACACAAATTACGCAAACAACATTGAGAATTTTTTGGACCTGTTTATATTTTCTATTTTAAAAACTACTGTTGAACGAAACTTTTTTTTTCAAGAAGACGAATATATAGCATTTAATGTGCTAGCTGTGTTTTTATATATCTTTGCAAAAACGCACACAACTATATTTATAGTTATTTATCTAACCACTTACAATTAGGAGAGTCAAGGTCTGGCGCATTTCAACCAAGTTTAATTTCTTCATAAGCTCTACGAAGTTAAGATCTGAAAACTCCATAATGATAATAACCCCTTTGCAGTAGTCATGCGCTAAAACATATTCAAAAATCTGAAAAAAATATTGATACCATTATATTTCAAATACAAAAGCTTATTATAGACGGCGACGGGCTCACCACCTGTCACGTTGTCCTGAAAATATCTTCGATGGATGATGGGTCGAAGGGACTTAATTGTCTAGTCTAGACCTCTGTCTACCTCTGAATTGGGAATGGCGTGAAGATATTTTTTGTATTATATTTATTTATTTTTAAAAGCTTTTTATACACAAAACACATTTTATTATACTTTATTGTACAGAAAACTTAATATATCAAAATATGTTTTGATAAAATACCGTAACAATACATAAAAAATAAAAATATGTTTATTTTATTTTTCATGTATTGTTACGGTATTTTACCAAAATATATTTTGATATATTCAGTTTTCTCTGTACAATAAAGTATAATAAAATGTGTTTGTGGTAAGGGTAATATGACTAAATTAAGTTATAAATATTTCCATACAAAACTTAAAAATATTTTATTTAATCAAACTTTTGATGACCCTAACTCAGACACTGTTTCTCTCTATCGGATAAATTAAAAGTAGGTTTCTAAATCCAATTCATTTACATGTGACCCCAATAGCTTTAGTTATTCCCAAAATATTTACCTATTCACTTGTAATTGTATTCGTAACACAACGCCCTTATGGTTATGTTATCCGGATTCTCTACCTAATACTTTTAGAAAGACCGCCGCCTCGCCGCCGTGAGTACCTATCGCTGTAGGTGCAAACTACGTATCTAATAACTATTGACCTTAGTTATTTTTAATAAGACACATGTAGTTGTTATTTACTAATATGACGTTCAGGTAACCTAATTTGTGTAAAGAAAAAAATTAGTCTTACTTGAAATATTCTGTGCAGAGTTTCGCAGATAACAATGTGAAAGCGGGAAACAGCAAAGTTAACTCATCGCAGAAGTCACATACATACACTTATAGCAGCAAATTCCTTTGAATAATCGAATGTACCACAGCACACTGTATTTACCAACACAACCTCACAAAAATGGCTCGATATGAAATCCATGTTTTTATAGGCATAAACGCATTCTGCGTAACATTGATTCAGTGGCATTATTCAGGATCTGGGGTGTTACAGTCTGAAATGCAGCGACTATTTTCTGGCGCATTTCTTCTTCGTTGTTACACTCATTTGCGTAAGTTGTTTGCTTTTCAAATATCCCCATAGAAAGGTTCAGTCAGTCCATAAGACATGAAGTCACTCTTGACAGGTTCTTGGGTCTTGCGGTAGTGATACGGATCTTGACCATCCCTATTCAATATCCTCCATACTGCTCCATTATTAACACAAAAAACTAGTCCAGCACGGCGAGTACTGGATGTTGGGTCCTCATTAAAATATTCTAAAATATTGTCTTCCATAGCCGTGCTCAAAGTCGCAAAATTGCGCTGGTGGAAAGAACCAGTTGTATGTAATCTATTGACCAAATTCCTAAAACAAGCATAGGATGAAAGAAATCGGGGGTTATTTGGGTTTCCGGAAATGTACCGCTCGTTGTAAAGGTTCTAGCATCTGTTAACACACCGTCACTAGCACCAACACACATTATCATATCGTAATACTCCGCGTTCGTATAACTCATTTTTCTTATTTATGATACGTTTGCGCGTCTCAAAATTCCCGTAGAAAGTAATAGGAAGGGCAAATACATCAAACGAATAGCGTCAAATAGCGGTTTGTTTCAAACATTTCTTTCAAAAACCGCCAAGTAGGTACTCAGGTTGCATTCATTCAACATTCTTGGGAAGATTTTATTCATTGGTCGATCAATTTTCGCGCTGGATTAGTTGGAACGTACTAGGAGCACAGATAAGGTGACTAGAAGTTGTGTTGGAGAAGGGTCATTGCCTTTGTCAGCTGACTAATATGATTAATAGGGTTGACACCAACGAGTTTAATGTAAATTCTTGAAGTCCTCATATCTCCCACGGAAATCAAGCTACGAGACTCTTAATATTTTTTAGGGTATACACGTATGGGTCCTAAGCCCGGCGTGCCGGTATTTATACGTCTTTTTATAACACCTTGTATATATATATATTATATATATATATATATATATATATATATATATATATATATATATATATATATATATATATATATATACATATATATATATATATATATATATATATATATATATATATATATATATATATATATATATATATATATATATGAGCTACAGGAAAAGGGTAGCTACCCGTCAGGTCGGGTGATCGTCACTTGGGGAGGACGTCTCCTCACTAGTGTGCGCTATCAGTAATCGTAATTGTAATCATGCGAACTTCGATAGCCGATGTAGGACGTAGATGTGTTTCCTAAATCTGCCACTAGCGAGCTTCTTACGTGGAGACATAGATGTCGCCACATCACTCCCCCGCTGAGACTGGAAGTCGAGAGTGAAGAAAGCTTGACGTTGAGCAGTCTGGCGTTGCGGTGAGAGGCTGTGACCAGATCTACGGTGAGTCGAAATGTATAGTCACAGTGCCGATTCCACAGTGTTATAAATAATAAATAAATAAATATAAATATCTTCACGCAATTCCCAATACAGGGGTAGACAGAGGTCAAGTCTAGACAATTAAGTCCCTTTGACCCACCTTCCACCGAAGATATTTTCGGGACAACGTGACAGGTGGTGAGCCCGTCGCCGCCTTTATGTCCAAGCCAACGACGAAATTCGTACATAAGTTTTTGAAAAACTCATTGGTACTGCCACCTGGGGATCGAACTCGGGTCTCTCGACTCGAAATTCCGACCACCCAACAACTCGGCTATCGTGACTTATTCGTGACGTGATATATATATATATATATATATATATATATATATATATATATATATATATATATATATATATATATATATATATATATATATATATATATATATATATGTATATATATATATATATATATATATATATATATATATGTATATATATATATATATATATATATATATATATATATATATATATATATATATATATATATATATATATATATATATATATATATATATATATATATATCTAAAGAAAAACCATAACAGTTTGTTGCTAGTATTGACTATCAATAACCACACAGTGTTAGGTAATGCTTCTTGGCGTCACTTTTGAATCTTTCTAAAGTTTGTGCATAACATTGCTTGTTACAGTATGTAACCCAACACATTATTACAGATCCCCAAAATCAAGTATCATCAAATTATTATCGTAACAGCCTGTAAAAGTCACATACTCTGCAGGAGGTAGGCCTCTTCTTGCCATAATCGCCATTCATGACATAAAATTGCCTGGTCCGAATAATTTAATCCTGTATTTTTTTTAAATGGTCATCCCCCTTCTGTCTGTTTGGCTTTAAGATATTCAAGACTTTTAACCATAAAAATTCAATGACATTAACCACGGAAAAAGTGGTCGTAGCCTCTACGGCACACCCCTACTACACCACGATAACTGTGGGTACCACAAAAATATTTTAAATCTAAGTTTTGTTATAATATTGCTTAAGCCAGTTTAATTTACTAATATTAATAATTTACTTACTAATATAAATATTTATCTCTTGGTGATATTGCATGTTATTAAAATTCATTGTTGCACACTTGTACACTTCTTTACACTGTTCACTTGTACACTATTCACTTTATTTTTACTTTTATTTTATATTATATCAATATAATATTATAACTTACTTACTTACTTCTCTTCACGCATAATCCCTGACGGGGTAGCCAGAGAAAAAGATCGCCAAGTGTCACGATCCCTTCATACTTCTTTCGCTTCTTTCAGATTCATCATCTTCTTCATACATGCACGTCATGGTATCCGAGTACTCTTGACCCTCCCCTCTTCGAGCAATTTGCTCACATGGTCTTCGAAAGTTAGTCTCGGTCTACCTCGACACCTTTTAATATTAACTTTCGCGCTATATTTTCTTCACCATTCGGTCTTCACTCATTCGCTCAACGTGCCCAAAACACCGAAGCACGCCCTTATCCATTTTTGAGACAAGGTCATCTTTCAAACCTGCCATATTGCGAATCTCTTCTTCGCTTCTTCTGGCATACCCAGGTTTCATATAACAAAGTCGGTATGCCATATAACAAAGTCGGTACCAACACTGCGTTATGTATTGCAAGGCGTGCACTTTTCACAACGCCTTGCCTTTTGACTAACGCAGTCAGGGCACCATTGACTTTGTTCCCGGCAGCGACACGCCTGTCCACATCTAAATCACATCTTCCATCCCGGCTAAACGCACTCCCCAAGTATACAATTTCATTCACCTGTTCTAGACATTCCTGATTTACCGAAATTTCGCACTTCGTTCTTTCTTCGTCCCTTTCAAATACCAGAACCTTAGTTTTATTAGCATTCAAACGGAGACCATTAATTTCACATTCTTCTTTCATACACGTGACTAATGCCTACAGTTCTGCCTCTGATGGTGCAATAAGCACTGCATCATCAGCATACACCAGACAATTTACTTTTATGTCACCCAATTTCACACCCAAACAGCTATCTTTAAGGTTCTGTAAACAGCTGTCGAGATACAGTATGAACAGCCAGGAAGACATGACAGAACCCTGTTTTACGCCCTGGACGCTAAACATGGGTGACAGGTCATGCCCTACCCGCACACAGGCTTTACAGTCTCAGTAAAGTGACTGCACAGCCCTTAGCAATCGACCATCCACACCATACCCCGGCAACAGTTCCCACATTTTCTTCCTTACAACCTTATCAAATGCTTTCTCAAGATCCACAAAAGCACAGAAAATCTTCTGGTTAGCAGCCAGAAGCTTCTCCTTGATCATCCAGGTCTAAATCCACATTGTGCCTCCCATAGAAATCTTTCCGATTTCTCTTGCATCCTACCTGTCAAAACCTTCGAGTAAACTTTACTTGCTAAACTGGTCAAGCTGATTGCCCGATAGCACCCGCAGTCATAATGTGAACCTTTACCTTTATATAAAGGCACAATGACCGCGGATCATCCGGAACAGCCCCCGTTCGCCAGCACAAATTGCACAGCAGACGAAAGCTGTCCCAGACGCGAGGCCCACCATACTTGACCATTTCAGCAGTAACTCTATCTAGTCCCGCAGCCTTACCACATTTCAAACTTCTAATCGCACATTCAATCTCTTTCATACTGATGACCTCAGTGTCATCGAGGTCCGAATCTGGCGTACCAGTCACGGCGTCACCCACATAATATTATAAACTAAATATAATAAAGATCCCATACAATAATCACGGTGTCGATACCCTTATGATGCCGTGAATATGTACAAGTCCGTTTTACAACTATTAATCATCACAATATTATCATAACGGCCTGTAAAAGTTCACTACAGGACATAGGCCTCTCTCCTACAGGAGGTTTTTGCGTAATCACTACACTCGGCATGCGAGGTGGTGATTGCTGCTAACTAAGCGATTGCTTAGAATTCACACCTTTGCGCCACTTCCCGTTATTGGTCTACTGAATGTTGTTCTAGTATTTTTAGAGATGATTTTCCCGCTATCTCACGGTAACCAAAAGCAATTTCAAAGCTTTCCCTTAGTCGCCTCTTACGACGCCCATAGAAAGAAATGAGTATATTTAGGAACTGAGGAGTAATATTAGTAATATTGCGAGTAATTCAATTCTAACTAGTTATAATTTTATATTAATTTTACGTTCTAAATATGAATGAAAAAAAAATTACTTACGGCTATTACAAAACGATAATAATTAGTAAGACCGTTTTCCAAATATTTTCCGATATTTTTCAATGCGTAAATTCTGTAATGGTCATCGGTGAGCTTTGGTAGTAAGGCATGCACCCTGCAAATTTGTAAGATTAAGAATTTTTAATATATATAGGATTTAAGATTTTAGTAAATTGGATAGGTACATTTGTAGTGGTACTGGTCCGAAAATCAAATTCTAGCGATCGCGCAGGTTTTCCACAATGATCGGTCCCCGGCCACCTGCATTCATCGACTTCCTCCACTCCGTCGCGTGGGGGTTTACCAAAACTAGATTGCCACCTATCACATTGATTTTAACGTATCACCATCGTTCATTCATTATACTTCACCGTTGGATACCTAATGACAACTTTCGTCCGTGGATGAATGGAATACATACCAAGTCCCGGGTTCGATTCTCGGATGAGTCAATGTAGAAAACCACTTTTTCTACATTGCCTCGGTATTTATGGCCTTTGTTGTTTCTGATTCCATAACACAATACCTTTAAGTAGTTACATTAGATGTAGTGTACTACGTACTTACTTTAGGTAGGATTGATGTCCCAATATATGTATGTATTATTATTATAAAATAAAATATTACTATTGTGTATACGATAATAAATAGAAAAAGCACTTTTTATGCACAGGCACAAAAAGCACAGGTTTAGTGTGCTGTAGTGTGTAGCTCGACGAACTGATAACGGTTGGGGAAGAAAGTTTTCGAGTAGCAATCTCGTACAGGCAAACGCAGTGAAGGTCGACCCCCTACGAGATGGAGTGATCACTTGCAAAATGTTGCAGGAAGTGGATAGATGCAAGGGACCGTTTGATGTGGAAAGCTTAGGGGGAGGCCTGTGTTCAGCAGTGGACTCTAGATAGGCTGTAAAGAAGAAGGAGAAGAAAAAGAAGTGTGTAATAAAAATACTTACATAAAACTTGAATAATCACATTCAGTTTTGAAATCCACAGTTTCAAAGAGTGAAGGCAACATAGTTCTCAAGGTGCACAATTTATCTAATCTTGTTTTTGCACGTTCAACCGAACCTTTTGATCCTAATATACTTCTTTCTAAGTTGTCTCTGGCTGTAAATTAGTACTGATAAATAAACAAATTAAAAAAGAACTTCATATTCTTAAAATCTAGATTTAGGTTTTATCATTATGTATTGGGATGAGAAGCGAGCTATAAGTCCTCCGATATTTTTTTTTACTTTCGTAGAACTAACAGCACATACATAATATTACAAAAAAATCTTAAAGATGTACTTATTGCCAATAACAGGTTCATACTTTATAAAAATAAAAATGTTTGTTATCACTGTTATGACTCTTACATTATTGTTGTAGTAATCAGTTAATAATAATAAGGTAAAGACAAATAAAAGTAATATTTAAATAATGAAAACTAAAAACTAAGTAGGCTTTTTGTTATGATTATAGATGTGTGTGCGTGTGCGTGTGCCTGTGCGTGCGCGCGCGCGCGCGTGCGTGTGTGTGTGTGTGTGTGTGTGTGTGTGTGTGTGTGTGTGTGTGTGTGTGTGTGTGTTTATGTTTAGACATATTTTCAAAAGTGATGAATGAAATAATTCCTGCCATCTGTCGACTGCCAAAGACATAAAAAAGATAATATTTTTTTACGCCGATACCACATGGCCACCTCAATTCATACCTCACCATTTATTTATTGGGACAAATAACAGTTACTGACACAGACGGCATCTTAATGTCCAGGGCACCGATACTGATCCTACAAGAGTTTCGAAAAAACTCCGGGCAATGGCCCGGATTGATTGACTTGATTTTGATGCCCATGAGTAATGACTCATAGGTATCAAAATCAAGTTTCCATTCCAAGGTCAAAACTTCTTTTATACGATTTAATATAATTTAGAGCTCTTTTGAACATTATGAACTACAACGGTTCGTAAAACACACCCTCTGAGAAAAACCGGCTTTCTTATCTTTTATCTATTTACAGCATTACCCAAACATAAATCATTAGCTTGTGTATACTTACTCATGGCACTCTACGATGTATGTATAAGCTTTTTTTATCATTATAAGCTAGCGTTTAACTACAATCCCACCTGATGGTAAGTGGCGATGTAGTTTTTGTTGGTAGACACGCTAGCTTTGAAAAAGCCTATTCACTCTTCTCTTGAAGACACCCACATTGTAATCGGACGGAAAGACTGATGCAGGCAAATTATTCCAGTCCTTTGCTGTACGCATTATGAACGACGAAGCAAAATGCTTCGTCCAAATGCAGGGTATATCCACAACAAAAGGATGGAAACCCGCCGTGCATCTTGTTGTCCGATGATGGAAAGGGGAAGGGGGAATTAACTCATGTAATTCCTTCGCACACTCTCCAAAATGTAACCTGTAGTACACCGAGAGACTGGCCACCCGACGTCTGTGTTCGAGACTGGACTAATTGGTATTAACCAAGTCAGGATCACCGTTTAGCCATTTGGCCCGTCCCTCCACCGAGTCCAAGGCTGCCAGTTAATATTTAGGAGCTCAAGACCATATGTGGCAGCAGTACTCTACAGCCGACCGGACCTGAGCTTTATATAGGGTCAGAAGCTGTCCCGGAGTAAAGTGACGCCGCACTTTTGCAAGAACTCCCAATCTCCTTGCAGCTGCTTTAGCCTTAGACTCAATGAACCGCCCAAAGTTAAGGTTTGACGTGATCTCGTCTCCTAATAACTGGAGGCGGTCGGTGTATTCCAGAGATACATTCTGAAATTTAGGAGCCAAGGTGAACTGGCTTCTTTTGGCAGAGAACAGACACGCTTGCGTTTTGGTGGCATTGAAACTCACAAGATTGGTATTGCCCCAGTTGGAAACTGCCTGTAATGTAAGATGCATACCCTCTACCATGGCCTCAAGCTGAGGATAGAACCCTATTTTTATATGATTGTAACGTAGTCACAGTTTACCTTAATGAGGCATAAATCTAAACTTTTTTAATTAATCACTCCGTTCACCGGTTAAATCGCATGAAAATCTGTTCAGTATATTTGAGCTTTTAAGATTATAATTTTCGCGTTCAAAACATACCTTGCGAGTTCATTTGTGTTATACACTCATATATGCGAATTGAGTAACTGTGCTTAATTTATGTCAATCGGTTGTATAGTTTTAGAGATCTCGTGTGATTTCAGCCTAGATACCATTTGCACATATACTAACTCTTTAGTTCATTTTGGTGTTCATTTCATTTATTACATTTTATTAATATATTTATAAAAAAAATTATATTTAGAGGACATATTGAAATCAGCTGCCATTTTTAAGAACAACATGGAAATTTTATTTGGTTATAACTTCAATAAGTTTTATACTGACTGAATATAAAATTAATAACAGCTGAATTACATAACACATTCATTGTTTGTCCTTAATTTGTTTTGTAACAAAAAATTTAATTAATATAGCAGTATTTATCATCACTAAGGTCGATAACCTAGTTAATAGTGACCCAGCCTTACACAGTCAGGTCATAAGTATTGTCACTCAGCAAAAACTTTTCTTTTAGAATGCTGGCCACAAAAAAGTTTATTGAATTCAATTCGAATTGTTCTTGAAAATAAAACTGTATACTTTTGAGAATTTTAGTAATTTTTAAATATGGAGTGAACGCTTAAAGAAGACCGTGTTGCAGTTATTGCGTAGCTTCGTTGCGGTTACGCGCCAATTCAAATTTTTGATATACTAAAAAATTTTAATATAACCAAAAGAGTCTTTTATCGTACCATCAAACGATACAATGAAGACTCTAGTGTAGATGACAGGTCAAGAAGTGGTCGCCCTCGGTCTGTTAGGACTCCAGCAGTGATAAAAGCTGTGAAGGTGCGAATTCAAAGAAATCCCAAACGTAAGCAGAAACTGTTGGCCCTTCAGATGGGGTTAAGCAGAACCACAGTCAAAAGGGTGCTAAATAAAGACTTAGGGCTTCAGGCATATCGAAGAAAAACAAGACATCGTCTAATGGACCTGAGACTGAAGAGATCCCGCGCTTTGTTGAAGCGGTATGCGGGAAAAAAATATCGGGAAATTCTTTTTTCGGGTGAAAAAATTTTACCATAGAAGAGAACTACAACAAACAAAATAATAAGGTGTACGCACACAGTAGTGAAGAAGCGAGCAACCGTACTCCGCGTGTCCAACGAGGTCATTTTCCATCCTCACTCATGGTATGGTTGGGAGTTTCTTATTCGGGCTTAACAGAGGTACATTTTTGTGAGAAAGGTGTAAAAACGAATGCATTTGTGTATCAAAATACAGTCCTGACGAACCTTGTGGAACCTATTTCTCATACCACGATCAATAACAGGCACTATAAATCAATCAATAAATATTTGAATATTTACTTTTTTTATCTAAATATATATTTGTGTAAGTATTTTGTGCCGATGGCTTGGATTCTAAGACAGCGGCTCACCACCTACCACGTTGATCCAAATACTTCTTCGGCTTCGGTGAAAAGAAAGGACTTAATACGTTTGAAATTAGAATTTTTTAATTTTAATTAAGTCACGATAGCCGAGTTGTTGGGTGGTCGGAATTTCGAGTCGAGAGACCCGAGTTCGATCCCCAGGTGGCAGTACCAATGAGTTTTTTCAAAAACTTATGTACGTATTTCAACGTTGGCTTGGACATAAAGGCGGCGACGGGCTCACCACCTGTCACATTGTCCCGAAAATATCTTCGGTGGAAGGTGGGTCAAAGGGACTTAATTGTCTAGACTTGACCTCTGTCTACCCCTGTATTGGGAATTGCGTGAAGATATTTATTTTTATTTATTAATAATTTTTAATTGTAATTATTATTTTATATCTGTGTGATATAAATTCTGCGAAAGAACGTGTAAATTAAAAAAAATCGTATTACCATGGCGACCAAAATTCGTACCGAAGAACAAGATTCTAATTTTAAAAAGTATGATGCATATGTAGCAGGAGACAAGAAAAAAGTCATTAATTTTTGTGAAAAGCAGTAATGTTTTATTTTGTGATCATAATAATTACTGTCGTTCTTAACAATAAAATTAAAGAATCTTCACGCCACTCACAATTATGATCTAGACAATTAAGTTCTTTCGACCCATATTCCACTAAAGAAATTTTTTGAGACAACGTGACAGGTGAGCCGGTCGCCTCCTTTTTGTTCAAGCCGATATAAATCGTACATAAATTAAAAGAAAACATTGTTATGAGCCTACTACCAGGGGGTCGAACGTGGGTCCCTTAAAACGAATTATGATCACCTTACCACTGGTTTATCCTGACTATACGTATACTTAATAATATAAGTCACGATAGCCGAGTGGTTGGGTGGTCGAAATTTCGAGTCGAGAGACCCGAGTTCGATCCCCAGGTGGCAGACTCGTACCAATGGGTGTTTCAAAAACTTATGTATGAATTATATCGTTGGCTTGGACATAAAGACGATGACGGCTCACCACCTGTTACGTTGTCCCGAAAATATCTTCGGTGGAAGGTGGATCGAAGGGACTTAATTGTCTAGACTAGACCTCTGTCTACCCCTGTATTGGGAAATGCGTGAAGATATTTATTTTTATTTATTAATAATTTTTAATTGTAATTATTATTTTATATCTGTGTGATATAAATTCTGCGAAAGAACGTGTAAATTAAAAAAAATCGTATTATAAAGATGGCGACCAAAATTCGTACCGAAGAACAAGATTCTAATTTTAAAAAGTATGATGCATATGTAGCAGGAGACAAGAAAAAAGTCATTAATTTTTGTGAAAAGCAGTAATGTTTTATTTTGTGATCATAATAATTACTGTCGTTCTTAACAATAAAATTAAAGAATCTTCACGCCACTCACAATTATGATCTAGACAATTAAGTTCTTTCGACCCATATTCCACTAAAGAAATTTTTTGAGACAACGTGACAGGTGAGCCGGTCGCCTCCTTTTTGTTCAAGCCGATATAAATCGTACATAAATTAAAAGAAAACATTGTTATGAGCCTACTACCAGGGGGTCGAACGTGGGTCCCTTAAAACGAATTATGATCACCTTACCACTGGTTTATCCTGACTATACGTATACTTAATAATATAAGTCACGATAGCCGAGTGGTTGGGTGGTCGAAATTTCGAGTCGAGAGACCCGAGTTCGATCCCCAGGTGGCAGTACCAATGAGTTTTTCAAAACTTATGTACGTATTTCAACGTTGGCTTGGACATAAAGACGATGACGGCTCACCACCTGTTACGTTGTCCCGAAAATATCTTCGGTGGAAGGTGGATCGAAGGGACTTAATTGTCTAGACTTGACCTCTGTCTACCCCTGTATTGGGAATTGCGTGAAGATATTTATTTTTATTTATTAATAATTTTTAATTTTAATTAAGTCACGATAGCCGAGTGGTTGGGTGGTCGAAATTTCGAGTCGAGAGACCTGAGTTCGATCCCCAGGTGGCAGTACCAATGAGTTTTTCAAAACTTATGTACGTATTTCAACGTTGGCTTGGACATAAAGGCGGCGACGGGCTCACCACCTGTCACGTTGTCCCGAAAATATCTTCGGTGGAAGGTGGGTCAAAGGGACTTAATTGTCTAGACTTGACCTCTGTCTACCCCTGTATTGGGAATTGCGTGAAGATATTTATTTTTATTTATTAATAATTTTTAATTGTAATTATTATTTTATATCTGTGTGATATAAATTCTGCGAAAGAACGTGTAAATTAAAAAATCGTATTATAAAGATGGCGACCAAAATTCGTACCGAAGAACAAGATTCTAATTTTAAAAGTATGATGCATATGTAGCAGGAGACAAGAAAAAGTCATTAATTTTGTGAAAAGCAGTAATGTTTTATTTTGTGATCATAATAATTACTGTCGTTCTTAACAATAAAATTAAAGAATCTTCACGCCACTCACAATTATGATCTAGACAATTAAGTTCTTTCGACCCATATTCCACTAAAGAAATTTTTGAGACAACGTGACAGGTGAGCCGGTCGCCTCCTTTTGTTCAAGCCGATATAAATCGTACATAAATTAAAAGAAAACATTGTTATGAGCCTACTACCAGGGGTCGAACGTGGGTCCCTTAAAACGAATTATGATCACCTTACCACTGGTTTATCCTGACTATACGTATACTTAATAATATAAGTCACGATAGCCGAGTGGTTGGGTGGTCGAAATTTCGAGTCGAGAGACCCGAGTTCGATCCCCAGGTGGCAGACTCGTACCAATGGGTGTTTCAAAACTTATGTACGTATTTCAACGTTGGCTTGGACATAAAGACGATGACGGCTCACCACCTGTTACGTTGTCCCGAAAATATCTTCGGTGGAAGGTGGATCGAAGGGACTTAATTGTCTAGACTTGACCTCTGTCTACCCCTGTATTGGGAATTGCGTGAAGATATTTATTTTTATTTATTAATAATTTTTAATTTTAATTAAGTCACGATAGCCGAGTGGTTGGGTGGTCGAAATTTCGAGTCGAGAGACCCGAGTTCGATCCCCAGGTGGCAGACTCGTACCAATGGGTGTTTCAAAAACTTATGTATGAATTATATCGTTGGCTTGGACATAAAGACGATGACGGCTCACCACCTGTTACGTTGTCCCGAAAATATCTTCGGTGGAAGGTGGATCGAAGGGACTTAATTGTCTAGACTAGACCTCTGTCTACCCCTGTATTGGGAAATGCGTGAAGATATTTTTTTTTTATTTTTATATATATATATATATATATATATATATATATATATATATATATATATATATATATATATATATATATATACATATATATATATATATATATATATATATGTATATATATATATATATATATATATATATATATATATATATATATATATATATATATATATATATATATATATATATATATATATATATATATATATATATATATATATATATATATATATATATATATATATATATATATATATATATATATATATATATATATATATATATATACATATATATATATATATATATATATATATATATATATATATATATATATATATATATATATATATATATATATATATATATATATATATATATATATATATATATATTATAATTTTTTAATAATATAAATAATTATATGAAACTAGCGGGCCTCGCCTGCCTCAGAATAAATAAAAAGAAAGTAATTAAAATTCAAGGCACGCCAGCAACACTTTTGTTTTATATTATAGATTACATATTACACATTACATACATTACATATTTGATTATACATTACATATAATAGATTGTTTAAATATAATTTGTTGCTCCATATACCTCGAGGTATATGGAGCGAGGTATATGGTAAAAGCTGCAAAAAACGATCCAATAAAAAAATCTAATAATAACCAGGGCGGAAGTAAAATTAGTGAGGATATTTTATGCAATATAATTTTATATGAATTTATGTATAGAAAAAGCTTACGAAAATCTTTTTTGGTAAAGTGGTCTTGCTTTTTTATCCAATCCTCCAGTAAATCAATAGCTGGATCCATTGCTCCCGGTTTGTCTAAATTGTAATCTCTACGAACACTTTGGAACGTGTCTTCATTAAATTGAAGAATTTCATCTTCTGGTATCGAGTCCATATCTTTAGCAAAAATTAAATTACTACTTTATAAGTTGAAAGCTCTCTAGTAACTAAAACTATGATGACAAAACTCTAATTCTACAATGTGATGTAGCAAAAAACCTGTTCATTAACATGTTAAGGTCGAAGTTGGTCTCCAAATATATTGGCACTTAATTTATAATTTTGATTTAATTTTTCAATATAGCTTGCTATTCTGGTATTCACTAAGCAATCACGTAAGCCTTGGTTATGAGTCATAAGCAAGATTTATTCATCCTATTGTTTTTTTTTTAATTTGTAAAAAAACTGTATTTGTCCCACAGATTTGGCGTGTGTTTAACCGGAACCATTATAATTCTTCTATAATAAAAATTCTTCTAAATTAAAAGTAGATACTCCTTATAACGTCATCTGTAGTCTATAGGTAATGTATCTCGTGAAAATCGAACCTGCTGTTTAGAAATGTTAGGCGGAATAAGCAGGCTGACAAACAAAAATGTTGATGATATAGCGACTACGGTAGGAGTGTCTAGTACTGCCATCTCCAATTCACTTGTAATAAGTGGCGATTATGGTCTAAGGGGCCCACAAACCCCCCTCCCCTAATCCCGGGGGGGGGGGGCACTCTAAGGTCGGTAACGCATCTGCTATGCCTCTGGTATTGCGGGTGTTCATGGGCGGCGGTAATCACTTACCATCACGTGAGCCACCTGCTCATTTGCCTCCATTTTCAATAAAAAAATCACATAAATATTTGCAATTTAAATATTTATATATGTATATACTTTTACACACTGAGTAAAATAATAAACAAACAATAACACTGTACACTATAGCACTTATCGTTAGTCTGTTGTGCTACTTCAGTTATTTGATTCGTACGTAGCTCTCCCAATTAATCGTAATGACAGGCCTGTGCGTCAAGAGACTAATCTCAGTGGGATCTTGAAGCTTTAAGTACGCTTGTGAGGATCAGTGTCCTCTTGGTTACGCCCATTCGTAATACTACGAAAGTAATGTGGCATAAACTCGGGATGTCTCAAAAAGTTATTGCAAATAGTTATCTTACGAGGTTAGAAATAAGAAAAACCCTTAATGAAAAAAATTTAATTATGAGGAATAGGATATTTATCACTCGTGTATTCTTTTCTTCTCGCTGATGTCGTAAGAGGCGACTGACGAAGAATAATATAGTCTTAGAATGTCTTTATCTACCGTCAGATGGTAGTTTTCGTCTGGAAAAACTAGTGACCCAATATTAAGCTGACCAGTGACGGGTAGCATCGTCACAATGTGAGATGTCTGATACGCCTATCCCAATGCGAAGTGTTATGATAATGGTAAGTTCTCCATTACGGAAGAAACATTTGTCCTGCAGAGGACTTTTAAAGACCGTAAGCTGATTGTACAAATTTTAAAATTAATTTTCTAAACGCACCTCAGATATGTTTGAAAAGTAGGTATTATGAAGAGTTTTGTATACAGTAATTATATAATATATAAATACATAGATTGACGATCTCCGGGGACGAGTCACGTAAACACCGGTTTTCAAATTGTCGCCATCTCGAGGTCCCGGATTCGATTCCCGGTCAGTTCAACGTAGAAAAACCACTTTTTCTACATGTTCTCGGGTCTGGGTGTTTGTGTTACCTTCGTTGTTTCCAATTCTCATACCTCAAGTGCTTTAGCATCTTACATTGGGGTCGGAGCAATGTATGTGATGTTGTCCCTATTTTTGTTTATATAGATAGGAAAAAAATCATATACAATGCTTTGAACCTAAAGTAAGTTGATAAAAAAACTTCTCTTATAAAATTGGAAGCAACGTATTACAATACATACCGAACCCGTAATAATTTCAAAAAGTGGTTTTCTACATTGATTCGTCTGGGAATCCAACCTGGGACCTCATAGCTGGCAACAACCAATTTTGAGACAATCCATTTTAATATAAAAAGTTTTAACAAAAGTCATACAAAAAAGGAATCAAACTTATCTGATTTTTAAATTCCTGAAAAAAGTCGCGATAGCCGAGTGGTTGAGTGGTCGGAATTTCGAGTCAAGAGAACCGAGTTCGATCCCCGAAAGTGGCAGGCTCGTACCAATGGCTTTTTCAAAAACTTATGTACGAATTATATCGTTGGCTTCGACATAAAGGCGGCGACAGGCTCACCACCTGTCACGTTGTCCCGAAAATATCTTCGGTGGAAGGCGGGTCAAAGGGATTTAATTGTCTAGACAAGACCTCTGTCCACCCCTGGATTGGGAATTGCGTAAAGACATATGTTTTTTATTTTTTTTATTTTAAAATTTAAAACTTTATATTTCCTCATATTGTTTTTCGAAAATCTGAAATGTACTAAAAAAACTTTAAGCATCACTTCACATACTATACTTCTTAATCACTTTTAAGTATACATTCTGAAAAAATGCACGTTCCTGTCGCCAATAAATTATTTTCAATTCATCGGAAATAAATGAACCGAATCGAAGTGAGTCGTTTAGCCTCTCGCACAACTTGCAGTGTTTCAAGAGGGCTCAAGCTTGGAGACTGAAGCACTCAGGGATCCTTCATAGTACTTGTATGTAATATCTTCAAAATATCTTCCGAGCGCACTAAACGTACGACTAATTAAGTGCTGGAAGAAATATGTGCACTCAAGTAACGAGTTATAAAGGGGTAAGAGACGACTCCTACATAAAAACAAATCTTAGCAATATTTTAGATTTATTTATATATCATACATCATATATTTACATATCATATTCACGTGTGCCACCAGCTCGTTTGCCTCCCTCTTCTATAAAAAAAATCATGTCATACGTATATATAAAAACATAAAGGCCACAAGGTAGTGGTGCGAATATGCGTTATTATAGGAAAAATGGAATAAGGATGCTCCTCGTTTACAAAAACCTCGTACCTAAATTGGCAATAGAATTTCTTGTAGTTTTCATTCATCGTCGATGCAGGCAGTTTTCCTTCTTATAATCTACTTGTAATAATATGACACGGCGCTCGTAAAATTAGCGTTCTAAATAGCGATTATTATTAATAATTTTATTTAGCGTAAGCGACATGCCATTCGCGACCCGGGAGAATTCTCTTTTTTTTTTTAAAGTGTGTGGCGATGGCGTCGATCATCTTCATACATTGTTGCGTTGTATTAAATTTTTCTTACGGTGAAGGTGGAACATAGAGGTAGAGGATGAGGTAGAGAAATAAATTTGCTAGGAGAAACGAATATAAAAAATAAAAAAAAATATCTTCACGCAATTCCCAATACAGGGGTAGACAGAGGTCGAGTCTAGACAATTAAGTCCCTTCGACCCACCTTTCACCGAAGATATTTTCGGGACGAATATGGTTAGGATATTAGAAAATATTGTTATATATTAAAATTAATAAAAATGAACATAACGGGTTTGCGTGCGAAATGCGCGTTGAGAAAATGGAGTTTTCTCAAAAGAAATAAATATTGAGAATTAAACGGAGAATATTATTGTTAAAAGTGAGACTTAAGAATTAAAAGTTAAACTGGGCTTTTATGGTATTTATTTAAAATGAAAGTAATTATTGCAATGGTAACGGACTTAGCTTAACCACAGGTCGTTTGAGAAAACCATTAATGGTTTTTACAAAAGCGACTGTCACTACATTATCTGAACCTGGATAAACTTCAACTAAAACCCCATCGGCCATCGCAAAGATGGAATGTCGTCGTGATGAATAAACACTACAGTTCCGACTTAAATGTTTTCATATTTCTTATCAAGCAATTTCTGCCTTACTCGAAAGTTATGTAAATATTCTAAATGCCATTTTTTCCAATAAGATTATACCATTGGTCCAAAAGTAATTTTCTGCTAGTGAGACACTTTGATTTTACTTCGGTAACGCGGATAAATTCGTAAGCGGAGACGATATAATAAAATGCGCGGGAGTCAGTGGTTCAGGATGTCGATTTTCAGATAAAATACATAGCGGGTGTGAATTCAAAATCGTTTCAATTTGCGTTAAGTATAAGTAGTATCCTCACGCAATTTCCAATACAAGGGTAGACAGAGGTCTAGTCTAGACAATTAAGTCCCTTTGACCCACCATCAACCGAAGATATTTTCGGGACAACGTGATAGGTGGTGAGCCCGTCGCCGTCTTTATGTCCAAGCCAACGACGTAATTCGTACATAAGTTTTTGAAAAACTCATAGGTACTGCCACATGGGGATCGAACTCGGGTCTCTTGATTCGAAGTTCCGACCACCCAACCACTCGGCTATCGTGACTATATACGTGACGTAATTTGCGTTAATACTGTAAATAGCTCTTCATATGTAAGTAATTGATTACCAACTACGCGATATAAGTGAGTCTTTTAGTTTTTTATATTTGATTCCCCAGATCTAACCGGCATGTAATACTCGGCGGGGTATCATATGCTACTGAATGCGCTGATTTGCTAATTCATCAGAAATAATATCTCTATAAGATTGAGACAACTACAAGTTGAGCCTCCGACGAAAGCCGTTACATTAACAAAATAAATCTGGCGCAAGTTCTATATGTACAGCCTTTGTCACGAGGCATACAAATGGACAAATGTATGCCTTTGGCTTTTCTAGCCCCCTGCGTCTGCACAACGTTATATTTATTTATTTATATTATATTATTGTATATTATATATATCATTATATATATTATTCTATGGATTATATTAATAGAGCCACAATAATCAACGCCCATGTCAACAAATTTTTATTTTTGTTACTTTCTATGTTCTGCAGTAACAAGAATCTGTAAATACATTTAGTTTATGTCTGCGAATTCGGCGTTTGTAAATAAACAAAAATTAAGAAAGTTTAGTAATATTAAAAATCAGGTTCGGTCCAACAAGTAGAATGTCATTAAAAGATACGCCATTTTGCGCAAAATTTCGGATATGTACTTTTATCAACATATTCTCTAAATACTTCATTGTAACTAATGCGTTGTGCTACGGCGGGCGAGTTCCCTAGTATAGTAGGGTCTTTACTAAAAGGTAAAGCGATACAATATCGACCAATGGAGTCTCGTGAAATATTAGCAGAAAATAAAGTTTCACTTTCCATATTCCGGACTTAAGAATGTTCGAAGAGGAACTTCTTCAAGTTTCTAAAACTTACATAGGGTTTTATCTAACAAATTATTATGACAAATTAGAAATGAAGCGGTATGATTATGCGAGCATGAACTAATGCAATTGCAAAATGAGCTATAATTATAGGAACTTTGCCCATAAAAACAAACCCAAAATCGATTTCTATAGCGGATGGCGCAGGAGGTGAAATTATCTTACTTCCTAATAGTAATAATGGGAACAACTGCTCTCCTAATAAAAGATTGACCTCACCCAGCATATTCCAGTGTAGGTCAGCGAATGAAACATTTACCAAATGCGACATCACAGATGTGTCAACACTTTCCACTGGCAACTTGTCCATTATACGACCAACAACTAAAGCGCTTATTTTATAATTAAAATCATATTTTTTACTAATTTCTAAATTTACATAACCCTTGATAGGGCGCGATAATGTCCCAATACCTTTACAAAAGAATCAGAAAGCAGGATTATACTTAAATTTAATTGTTTACAACACCCGGTTGTTATTATATTACTCTGTGAGGCGTTACCGATAAGCCAGCGTACTCAGAGTACACAGATGCGAGCGTCGTCACGAACACAAACTTGTGCTGTCGACAGAAGTACAGTCGTACACGAATTATTACAATTTGCACTCGCACGAACGGCCGAAGATGAAATCATAGAGGTTGAAGTATTCGAAATGTTGTTTTGGAGGTCGTCAACCGGATCGGTTTTATTATCATAAGAAGCATTATCGAAATGAAGTAGCCAGTGATGATTTTTATTCCAAGTTTTACATTTATTAACAGAATTGCACTTAAGCAACTTAAGCAATTTACACATCCTTTTTTCTCTTTGATAAATTCAAATTTACTTTTAGCAGGCATAGATTTAAATAACCTACACACATACAAATGATAGTGAGTGATAGTTTTTTTACACATAATACAAATAGTTTTATTATTTTTTAAATTGCTATTATGAGTTAAAAATGTGTGGTGGACTGTATTTTGAGCGCGTGATTGTAAATGAGAAGACTTATGTGAGCGATTCACATTAGCGTGTATGTTAAATAAACTTTTTAATGCGGGTTCCGTATTCATAAATACTTTACATTGACTACGAATATAATCAGCGAAACTGACAAAGCGTTACGGGAATCCATTTCAAAAGCGTGTACAATATTTGGAACAAACTTTTTTAAAGCAATGTGTAATGAAATATTATCTGCGAGGTCATTAATCTTTAGGATTTTTACTGCGTTAACAACCGACACATAACTATCCAAGATTTTTTTTTATAGAAAAGGGAGGCAAACGAACAGGTGGCTCACGTGATGGTATGTGATTAGCACCGCCCATGAACACACGCTATTGCGTGTGTTCACTCTGAGGCGGGCAATGCATCTGCTATGCCTCTGGTATTCCAGAGGCATAGCAGATGCATTGCCCGCCTTAGAGTGAATAATTGGGTGAGGGGGGTGTGTGGGTCTCCGGTCACCTGCACTCACCAGACGAAACGCAGAAGTTTGTTAGACTTCTACTTCACGCCGGTATTCTGTGAGGTCGTGGTATTTCCCCGGCCCATTCATGCAACAACAAAAGCTGATGCTTGGCTCTACCACTTTTAAAATATACTGAAAGGTTTAGGCTGAAGCGGGACCATCCATTTTAAAGTTGATCAATTTATCGATATAAGTTAAATCTAAATACGCGTATCATCAAAACGATCGACTAAAGCGTTCCTACGCTATAAATAATTCTCAGGACTTTACCAATTATTTTCCTTACAAATAATATAGTTTATTGACGTTATAAAGGGAACAATTATTATGAATATTGGACTTAAAACTTACATAAAACAAAGGTCAGGTTCTAACATCACCGTCCAATGATCGCTTCATTCGATTGGCGGTAACTTAGGATGAACGGATGTTATAGAACTATCTTTTTTAGATACAGATGGCGATAATTTTATTACACAATGAAATTACCCGTAAGATATACGAACACATGTCTTCAAAGTCTGAAAGTATAAAATAGTAGACTATTTTTTGATCTTTGTATCTAATGTAATAAGTAATAGTTTAAAAGTCACGATAGCCGAGTGGTTGGGTGGTCGGAATTTCGAGTCGAGAGACGCGAGTTTGATCCCCAGGTGGTAGGGTCGTACCAATGGGTTTTTCAACAAATTATATACGAATAATATCGTTGGCCTAGACATAAAGACGGCGACGGGCTCTCCACCTGTCACGTTGTCCCGAAAATATCTTCGGTGAAAGGTGGGTCAAAGGGACATAATTATTTAGACTAGATCTCTGTCGACCCCTGTATTGGGAATTGCATGAACATTATTTATTTCACTTTATTTTTATTTTATGTAATAAGTAAAGCGTTGTAATTATCTAAAACTGTGCTAAATTGAGTACGGACTTCATCTAAAGTTTGAATACTAGTAATAAATTCTTCTTTATCATCCTCACTGTTTAATGCATGTTATGCCTTGAGATGAATTTTTCTCTATGTGATTATAATAGGTTGGAGAAAAAGTCTTTTCGTATTATAGTATGTATGTATGTATGTATAGTATGTACTTGTAATAAATTATCTTTGGCTATACTATTTGTATTTGGTTGATTTTGGTATCATTAAAAGTTTAAATTTTAAAGAAGATAATTCCAATTTCTAATTAGGAAAATGTGTGAATTTTTTTTATTTTACGTACTGTCAAGATGAATTGAATCTAATGAAGATATTCGATACATTTTAAAATTTTATTTAAAAAAGGTAAAAATGCATCGCAAGCCCCGAATATTTATGATCTTTATGGATCTACTAGTAGTGCAGTGTCTGTGAGAGTAGGACAAAATTGGTTAAGCGTTTTCAATCCGGTTTTTTGATGTCAAAGATGCACGTCGCTCTGGTCGCCTTATTACGGATAAAATGGAGGCCATTTTTGAAAAAGAGGATCAATGCATATCAGTACGTCGTTAACTAGCTGAAGAATTTGGAATTACTTACTTACTAATCTTCACGCACAATCCCTGACGGGGTAGCCAGAGAGAACAGATCGCCATACCATCTTCTTCATACATGAACGTCTAGTTATCCGAGTACTCTTGACCCTTCCCTCTTCGAGCAATTTGCTCACATGGTCTTCGAAAGTCAGTCTCGATCTACCTCGACACCTTTTAATATTAACTTTCGCGCTATATATTTTCTTCACCATTCGGTCTTCACTCATTCGCTCAACGTGCCCAAACCATCAAAGCACGCCCTTATCAATTTTTGTGACAAGGTCATCTTTCAAACCTGCTATATTGCGAATCTCATCGTTTCGCTTTCGGTCAGCCAGGTTTCGACTAAACTAAACTGGGAATTGACCACAAAACAGTTTTAGCGCATTTGAAAAAAACTGGTTTTTCTTGTTTTTAGGACAATAAGATTGAATGTTTTAAAAATGTTTTTCCCACAATTACATGATCCGTGTTCAATTGACGAACACACCGGTTTTCAATGATAAAAACCATTTTTCCCGGATCTGGTCATTTGTGATACTTAATTTGGGATCAGAACAATAGATGTGATTATTATTATCCACCTAAATAGATTACCCACCAAAAAATTTTCAAACATTTGCATTCAAATGTAAGCATAGTACAGATATTTCAATAAGTTTAAATGTTTTAAGTTTCAACTTAAAAGGTATGTGTAAAAAAATCTTTTTAATTGCAAAGTTAACTTGTACTGCTATCACCAAAGTAGAAATGCCATAATTGCCTATTCCCTCTTTAAACCTGAATGCAATGATTGTTATACTGCTATTTAATGGCAAACATATGTATGTTTATGGTACTGGCCTTTACGACTCTGAGACAGTAAAGAGGTCTACCATCTTTATGAACTTATTATAAAATATTTTTTGACATTAAAGATTATATACTTTTTAATCAGTAAAAATATTTCAACTTAGACTGCAATCCCTCATAAATACATTAAAGGAAGATCCCTGACACAAGAGGTTTGTTAGAAACGGATGACCTAAATCCTGGGGAAGGGATACTCATGTATTCAGTAACGATTAAGGAAGGATGAAATTTTAATATATTCTAAAAGCTTTGAAATTTCGAAGATGCCTACATGGCGGTCAGCAAAATGTATTCAGTAAATTCCTGCTATAATATATTTGTCAATTTTCAATTTATTTGCTTGGTTTTGAAATTTTGTAATATATTGTCGTGGTTGATCGAAGCTTCATTTATGTTAATATCATCGAATACATAGCACATATTGATTTTAATTTTTTATGTTTATAATATTTTAGAAGTCACGATAGCCGAGTGGATGGGTGATGGGAATTAGAGTCGAGAAACCCGAGTTCAATGCCGAGGTGGCTGGCTCGTACCAATAGGTTTTTTCAAAACATATTCATATCGTTGTCTTAGACATAATGACGGAAACGGGCTCACTACCTATCACGTTGTCCCAAAACATATAAGGTGGGTCGAAAAGACTTAATTGTCGAGACGTCTGTTTTTTATAATATTTTAATGGATACGAGTTTTATGTTTTAAATAAGGATCAGTGAACAAATCTTTTTATTTACTCCCACAGAAGTTCTTAATTTTTAATTACTTAATAAGTGATAAGTATAAATTCTAAAACCTTACTTAGTGAGAGTCTGGTGCCTGGTGTAAGTTCAGAAAACTTGAGTTACAGGTCACCAGGGCTCCCCTCGGACAGACTTCGGAATTTTAGCACTGTTACTAGTTTGATAACCTAGATAATAAACTAGATAAATTTGCCATAGTACATAATACCTTCTAAACAATATAAATTATATTAAAACTTAATCAAAAATAAAAAAGTAAATAACCTTGTCAGCTACAACGGTACATATAATGACAAAATGTCAAATATGATGAGATCAGCTTATAATGTAGTGTGTATGCATGCATGTGTATGTGTGTACGAATGTGTGTGTGTGTGTTTATGACGTTTCATGAGTTTGTGTAAGTTTATGGAAAGGGTACGAGTAGAATTGGAACTTGCAACTTGAGTACGTATTTATTATAGCCTGGGAGATAGTTGATTTTCTGTCTGTTCATAACTGAGTGTTGTTCAGGTATTTTGATACTGTACATTTACAGCGGTGGGTACAGAGCGGAAGTAAGCCAAGTATTTTGTTTAATGAATTGTAGAGGTATGGACCAAGGTAGCTAAAGAAGTTGTGTGAAAGGGATTTGTTAAAAAGTTTTGCAGGGCATACGGTTCCCTTTCTACGCTTGTCCTATGTTTTATTTGGATCGTATTTAAGCTCGGAGTGCTTTCTGAGTACGGCAATATATTATAAAGTATATAGTAATTATAAAGGTTTCGCGAACAGTGTTGTACTTCCCAGTGTTGATATAGATCAATGGTCGGAAAGCGAAATGGGAGACCAGTCCCAACTTTGAGGATTGCACGTTGAGCTCTTTCCACTTCAATTAAATGTCTTTTTGCTACACCTACCCAGGGTGTGATGCAGTAGTCAATGAGCGATCGGCATAGGGCACGGTAAACCATCTTTATCACATGCTTGATGGCGACACGACTAAAATTTTTAAATAAATAAATGGCCTTTCGTAGT
Organism: Sericinus montela; assembly: GCA_029286605.1. NCBI lineage: Eukaryota > Metazoa > Arthropoda > Insecta > Lepidoptera > Papilionidae > Sericinus > Sericinus montela. The sequence goes on from JAGSMR010000003.1 coordinate 3,257,651, forward strand.
CTTTTAACAAGAGCTTTGACGTGCGGCTTAAAACTTAGTCTGATCAATAATGAGCCCAAGATATTTAATACTGACCGTTCTTTGACGAATTGGACAGGAGAATGCAAATCCAAGACCACAGACGTGGGCCGTTAGAGAATATGATGGAAATGGAAGAAGATTCGATTTGGTACTGAATGCTATATACTTTGTTTTGTCAACGTTTAGTGTAAGCAAGTTAACTTGTAATCAATGTCTCGCCAAATTAAATCCAATCTGAGCTGTTTCAAACTTTTCGTCTCAAGTCATTCCCCCTGAATATAAGTGCTGTGTCTTTAGCGAGGGTAAGAATTTTGCCACCCTGGAGTTGTAGTTGGCACAAATCATTTATAAATACCAAAAACAGGGTTGGGCCCACTATGCTGCCCTACGGAACACCATACTCCATGATGAGCTCGTCACTAAGTAGGTGCTCTATCATTACTCTTTGTTTCCTACACGTTAAATAGTCAATTTCCTACACGTTTTTAAAAAAATGTACTACTAATAGCTAGCCCTCTAATTAGGGCTTCTACCTGAACCCACTCCGAATTCGCTTTTGTGGGCTGTGGTGTAGTGTTTGCGTCGTCGCAATCGCACCGCTCCCCGTGCCCTTCACAGCCGAGGCAGAGTCGAGACGAAGGAGGAGTTTTGGTATTGCGATTCGCCATACTCCCTATCCTCCAAAATTCTGGCAGGTGTCGCCACACTGACCCACGGAGGGAGAGGAAGAGGAGTGTCGGTAATGCGCGGCGCCGCTCAGCCTGCCCTCCGCCGCCGAAATATGGTCTGCGGTGAAGACAAAGTCCAGATCGACCCAGGGTTGACGTATGGGCTGGTGGTCGGTTAAGCACCCGCGTTCTTTACCGCCCCGTGGCCTCAATGTGGCGAAGTTGGGAGAGTTCGTTGCTCGTGTAATAGGAGGCCAAGTCCGTCTCGTGCGCACTTAGCTAGGAGGCAGACGGAGCGGATGCATTCACTCCCGAGGCCTGTATAAGGCGACCAGCACAGGTCACGGATGTGTGCGGCACCGTGATGTTTTAGCCGGCGCTAATGACATCACCTATCCTTGACCCCAAGGGCGGTTATACGTTAGGTATTTCCCAACGTATAAACTTACACAAATGTGTTTTGAAAAAGAGAGTAGGCTCAACATATTCCACCTGAAGAGTAAGAATAGGAGTAGATTTAATAGCGCCTGTTATGATTTTAAGATATTTATATGCGTCTTTGCGAAAGTAGATTTGACACGAAATTCGTGATTCTCTCCAAGATGTTCAGCTATTGGCACATGTCACATTTTCTACCTCAGCAGTGTAAAAATAACATCATCGCAAGCCAAACGAACATGAACAAAAACACCTCATACGATACTCATTTTTGGAAAAAGGTACTAAGATGATAAGGCAATTCATTTTGCTAAATCCATTTTCTTAAATAAAATTGGATTCTTGATAGAATATCCCTATTTTGTGATATCCACTACAGTCGATTCTTTAAGTGGGCAAAGACCTTCTCCCAAATATTGTTTGAGAGAGTTTAAAGCATAGGAACTGACAGACAGAAAATAATATTTTTCTTTCTGTCTGTTTGTACCGTAGACGATTTTTGATGTGAAACATCTATAGTCGCACGTAAAACCGATTTCTGGCGTGGCGACGCATGCCACGAAACTATACAAAGGTATACTAATTTACACCCTATTATCTGAAAATTAAGGTTTATAATTAAACACTGAAATCCCTTTTTTATATTTAATTAATTATATTCATATTATTCATATTAGTGACTATGTAAATTATATTAAGATTTCATTTTTACATGAAAGGTCATTTCCTTATAGTCAAAAAGGTTCAATAATTTTTAAAACGAATAACATACACTTTCATAGGCTTTCGTATATCGTGTAACGTAATTTACACCCTATTACATGAAGATTAAGGTTTATAATTAAACACTGAAATCCCTTTTTAAATTAGTGTACTGTTGTTCATTGGATTAATCATTTTAAGATTTATCAATTTTGAGAAAATCAAAATACTCAGGAGCGCTCTTGTACTCTTGTTAGAATATCATAAAATATTATTAAGATTAACAGCTGTTTTAAAAAATGCTCCGAACTCTGAACGATACGTTAGTTTCTTATTACTTATACATAGAACCATATCATAGCAAACTTATAGAAAAGTTTAAAGCAAACTTATAGATTTTGAAGTTAGAAAATTTAATACTTAATTGACTCTAGTTTTTACCTAAAAAACAAATGGTTCATATAATAAAATATCATTACGACGAAAGGTACTGTTTTTCTGCAAAATAAAAAAACACCATAAATTAAACAGAAATCTGCGTATTGAAAAAGCAAATTGTTCATAAGCGACATCTACAGGATTATATCAATAATAATATGTTATAACAACATAACTTCATGAATTTCATGAGTTTCAAAGCGTTTCGCTAGATGTCGCTACAAAGTAACATAAAATACAAAACATCTATAGGCTCACTTGAAAACCGAATAGTTGGCGTGGCGACGCTTGCCGTTATATCAAATGAAAATAAATGTTTATTAAATAAAGTTACCATTTTCAACGTCATTCAATTAAAAACAAAAATCTGTGGTAATCTGCCGCGCTAACGATAATTTTAGTCTTTGATATTAGTTCGTTTAATTTTAAAGACTAAGAAGTTTTGTGTTTGCTAAATGCTAAAAGTGTTTGTTAATCACGGTAAGTTCACTTCACTTCATATTTTTGATAACTTGTCACCAAAGTTCACTCTATATTACAATTTGGTATACATGGTTATACAGAAAATATATGAGATCTTTATTTTCAGTTGGATTTTCGTTTTTAACTATGCCACCAACCAGACGTGCAAACTTAGGCCGCAGAACACGAAATACGGCAAGTCGAAATCTACGAGAAAATCAAACTAATGAGCAACTAATGAAGCGCGAAATGAACTTCAACGGAATCGAAATCAACATAGAAATGTTATGTTTAATCCCCACAGAGCTGCATTCAGTTATAATGTGGCAATTGATTACAGTTCAGTGCAAATTGTTGGTATTGGACTAATGAATATTATGTGTCCACATGGCAATGCATTGAAATTCAAAAATGAAGCACCTGGATTGTGTTGCGCCAGCGGCCAAGTTAAATTGACACCATTAGTACCACCACCAGAGCCATTACATTCATTGGTTTCCAGAAATGGGCCAGATTCTAATCATTTTTAGACTCATATTCAGCAATACAATAATTGCTTTCAAAAAATGATGTCAATCATTTGGCGCAACAAAAGTTATTCGAGACAATTTTATGCCTACTTTCAAGGTAAGTAAGTATAATGGCAAACAATTTTATTTAGTTTTACAACCCTGTAGCTGGTGCAAAATATGTTAAGCCAGTGTTGTGTAGATAGATGTGTTTACTTTGTAAACAATAAGTCAAATAAGTACATAATGTCTATAACCCAATGACTTAATCAGCAACATTTTTTAACATGTTTTATTTTATAATGGCATGAGCAAGGTGTTCCATTACTTGGTAAAGCCTACCTAAAGCTGCCATGGAAGACTGCTGTTCAATGTTGAGGTTTAAAGTAGTTTTAATTTGAAATGATGCAAAGTATTGTGGCAGTATTTTGCGAGCCACATGGTGGTACAAACAATTTGCTATACAATTACCTAAATACATATTTATATTCTTGCAGATTCAGGGTCAAATATATCATTGAACAGGTTCCTTATTGCCAATGCCTGATGAAGACTATCAATTTTTGCAAATATATTTTATGGGCAATTCAGCAAGAGAAATAGATCAGCGTTGCGTACACAACAACTCAGTGACAAGATCAATTGTGGAACAACTTCAAGCATTTTTTCATCAACACAATGAATTAGTTGCATTATTCACAACTGCATTAGACTGCATGCCATCAGATAATGACAATGTTCTGATGACAATTTTATTGTCATCAGAGCTGGACATGCTGGATGTTTTAATGCGCCAACAACTGATGAAGTGGCTATTGTCATTGTGGGAGAAAATTTAGAAAACCGAGACATTGCTTTACATCGGCGGAATGATCAACTTCAGCGTGTGTCTGAAACACATTGATCATGTGATGCCTTACAATATCCTATCCTATTTTGGCAAGGTGAAGACCGCTATCATTTTCAATTAAGATGATAAATCCAGTTACAAATTAACAATATATGTTTACCACATTAAAAGATATGTTTACTTTGTAAACAATAAGTCAAATAAGTACATAATGTCTATAACCCAATGACTTAATCAGCAACATTTTTTAACATGTTTTATTTTATAATGGCATGAGCAAGGTGTTCCATTACTTGGTAAAGCCTACCTAAAGCTGCCATGGAAGACTGCTGTTCAATGTTGAGGTTTAAAGTAGTTTTAATTTGAAATGATGCAAAGTATTGTGGCAGTATTTTGCGAGCCACATGGTGGTACAAACAATTTGCTATACAATTACCTAAATACATATTTATATTCTTGCAGATTCAGGGTCAAATATATCATTGAACAGGTTCCTTATTGCCAATGCCTGATGAAGACTATCAATTTTTGCAAATATATTTTATGGGCAATTCAGCAAGAGAAATAGATCAGCGTTGCGTACACAACAACTCAGTGACAAGATCAATTGTGGAACAACTTCAAGCATTTTTTCATCAACACAATGAATTAGTTGCATTATTCACAACTGCATTAGACTGCATGCCATCAGATAATGACAATGTTCTGATGACAATTTATTGTCATCAGAGCTGGACATGCTGGATGTTTTAATGCGCCAACAACTGATGAAGTGGCTATTGTCATTGTGGGAGAAAATTTAGAAAACCGAGACATTGCTTTACATCGGCGGAATGATCAACTTCAGCGTGTGTCTGAAACACATTGATCATGTGATGCCTTACAATATCCTATCCTATTTTGGCAAGGTGAAGACCGCTATCATTTTCAATTAAGATGATAAATCCAGTTACAAATTAACAATATATGTTTACCACATTAAAAGATATGTTTACTAACATAATTTATTTTACAGGTGCTGAAATGAACAAAAAGTTAGTTCAATGAACACACAGATATACAGACTGATGGTTCGGGAAAATGAGGACAATCACATCTTAAAGTGTCAGTGTCTATTTCACCAATATGCTGTGGATATGTATGTGAAAGTTGAAACTGAACAATTGACATTTATCAGGTTGAACCAGGCAAAACTCCGTTCCGAGGAATACATTCATCTTCGGGATGCCATTAATTTTGATGGAAGTGCACATAGAACGACTATTCTCCCAGCAACATACGTCGGAATTCCGCGACATATGCTCATAACCGACTGACTTATGGCATAAATACAAAGATCATATGGCGGAAGATATATTGCATCAGATGCGTCTTAGAACATCAAATGCAGATTTGCAAATGAACGAAGAAATTCACAATGAAGCATTAATTTTAATTGAGGACATGTGCTTGAAGCTTACCAACAAAGTATTAACACAAATAGGAATGATAGCACCCAATCGCCCAATGCACGACTCATTTGATCAAGAATTGAGACGCGAAGCCCAATACGATTCCGAAACATTACGAGAAATGGTTGATAGAACAGTTCCCCATTTAAATCAACAACAAAAATATGCCTACGATACGCTCATGAAAGTAGTGAATGATGGAACTGGCGGATTTTATTTTTTAGATGCTCCCGGTAAAACTGGGAAAACTTTTCTGTTATCATTGATTTTGGCAACAATTAGATCGCAAAATGGAATTGCACTAGCCCTAGCATCATCAGGTATTGCAGCTACATTGTTGGAAGGCGGTCAAACAGCTCATTCAGCTCTCAAGCTGCCGTTAAACCTTCAAATTAATGAAACTCCAACTTGCAACCTTTCGAGGAATTCTGCGATGGCGAAAGTGCTGCAGCAAACCAGATTGATCATTTGGGATGAATGTATGATGGCACACAAAAAATCTTTGGAGGCATTAGATCGCTCGATGCAGGATTTACGAAATAACAAAAACCGGTTTGGTGGTGCAATGATACTACTGGCAGGTGATTTTTGACAAATATTGCCCGTTGTTCCACGCTCAATGCCAGCTGATGAACTGAATGCATGTTTGAAGTCGTCCATTTTATGGAAATACATTAAAACACTTAAATTGATTATAAACATGAGAGTCGAATTGCAGGAAGACCAGTCTGGAGAAGTGTTTTCCGAACAACTGCTCGATATTGGTAATGGTATTATTGCTGTTGATACATCATGTGGATACATTACATTCCTGCCAAATTTTGTAACTTTTGTGAATCAAAGACCGAACTCATGGAGATGGTATTCCCAAACATTGCTGAAAATTACGTAAATCACGTTTGGCTAAGTGAACGTGTTATATTGGCCGCAAAAAATGTTGACGTGAATGAAATAAATTTTCAGATTCAAGAGAAGATAGCTGGCGAATTGAAGAATTACAAATCAGTTGATTCCCTTACTAATGAAGGTGAAGTTGTCAATTATCCAACAGAATTTTTAAATTCGCTGGAATTGCCAGCTTACCACCTCATAAACTGCAATTAAAAATCTGATCTGTAATAATTATGTTACGGAACATAAACCAGCCACGTCTGTTTAATGGCACCCGGCTTGCGGTGAAGAAATTATTGAACAACGTCATAACGTCATTGAAGCAACAATTTTGAAAGGGAAGTACAAAGGCGAAGATGTTTTAATCTGTGTTTACTTCAAAATGACAAGTTGTTCAATAGCGATTTGTAAAAATATAAGTGAAATTATTGAACCATATGGAATAAACGCTATTATGAAAATATATATTTTGTTTTTATTTAATAAAATTAGTAAAGTCCTTCTCAGATAAGGTGAGACCAGGTAAATGGGAATTCATTTTTATATGGAGGATATTATCGATTCCAGTTCAAATTGCGTAGGTAGGTACTCATACATAAGATAGGTCAGCTATACAAAATAAAGAGTGCATCAAAGCTACGATAAGGCGGTACGAAGTTCGGCGGGTCAGCTAGTAATAAATATATATCTAGGTATATTCAAATGTTTTCTTGCACACTGCAATAGTACTAGCAAAAGCTCGCCACCCTATCATTGTCCCAAATAACACACACCATTTACTTGAAAGTTAATGTATTTCTGGGTTGTATTTTCTGCTAAACTCTTAAGTATTGTTTGAAATTAATATATAAATGAACTATGTTTACAAATATTTAGACATTTCCACAAATTCTTTACAAATAAAATTCCTGTACAAATAATAACTGGAATTTTTAAAATTTTCTAAACATTAAAATTCTTCATGCAGTTTATACATTTAATGTTGCATAAAATTTTAAAAATTAAAAATTATGTGATTACATGTGTGTGTAACTTTTCGCTCAGAGATCTTTGTCCCTTAAGATTACTTAACTATTTCAAAAGACTGTTAAACTACTTGTTAAAATCAAAGGGCATGCATGTAAATTACAGATGTATCTAGTGATGGAATAAAAACTTAATGTAATTTGACTATTATTTTCATACCAAATATAAAATATACAATTATCACACTTATTAAATGAATACTGAAAAGAAATAATAACATTTTAAAAATATTGTTTGTTATGCAAATGTTCTGGCTACTGCATAGATTGAAAACCAATAGTCTATTGTATAATAAATAGTGAAACCTTAATATTTAAATGTTAAATTAAGACAATCCAATCAAATCACATATCAATAGATTTAAATAGTAATATATCTGACAGGCATATCCATACTCATATTTCTATAAAACAGTCCATTCATGCCAGTTCTTGGATTAAAGTATCTTCTCAAAACTTCTCTAACTTCTGCTACAGTTATGGCAGGAACACCTTCGTAACCAGATTTTATACAGACAGCATTATTTATGCTAACAGGATTGCAGAAATGACCACCTTCAAATTTACTAAATGGGTCACCATTCTTCTTCTTTGTATCTTGTCTGATTAAGAAAACCGCATCCACTATTTCTGCAACTGTTTCATAAGCAAGAAAGCATAAAACTTCTAATGCTGATAATGTTATCTTTAGTTCTTTTGTGGGATTGAGCCACTTTTCTAACTTAACAAATCCCTTGCCTAATCCATTCCCAGTTTTGAAAGAACTACATCTTGCTTTATGATATGCTTCATACTTATCAATAGACATTGATTCAGTTATTTTGGCTGCTCTCACTTTTCTCAAATAATCTATAGCATCAAATCTTATTTGGCTTACTTCATCTGCTTCGTCAAATTCTTTTATGATATCAATATGTGTCCTGCGTTTTTTAATAGATGGATCTTTCTCATCATCAAGAATAATACCTGGCATTATTGGTTCTGAAGTTGCAACTTGGCGACTTTTATCAATTAAATCCAGCTTTAAGTGATAGTCATGCAATCGTTTTAGTTTTATAGTATTTTTACGTAATAAATATATAAGATCGTAGTTTGTAATCGCTTTCGCCCCACGCATGTTTGAATAATTCAACGCTTCTTGTAACATTGACCGAAGCTGTTGCAAAACTATACTCTCTACTAACACAACAGTAGCAGCATTGGGATTAGGATTGTCGCCAAAACCATGCATCATGTTAGAAATTTCCTTTTGAAAGTTCGTAACTTCGTCGGTGGCATCAATTGTAAAGTAAGATACCATTATTTAATCGGACTCGCCAAGCAGGTACAAATAATAGAAATAAAATTTAAATCCTACAAATTTTGTCAAGGGCAATTGTTCAAGAACCTTGAAGAACTACGATTTGTTTTGATTTATAAATTTTTTACTCCTATAGTTTATCATATCTATGATGTATGTTTGTCTCGGATTAACATATTATCTATGATTTTATACAAGTGTTGCTAACTGTATCTTTTCAAAAGTTAACTGAATTGGATAAGAAATGCATTTTTTAATTGGAACATTCACTTCGAATAGTTTCCTAAGTAAAATGATTACTTTTTTTAATAATTTTCTCGAAACCAAGATAAAACAACTTAGCTTAACAAATCTAGATAATACAGAACTTGGGGGAGAACTAAATTAAAGTCTGGAATGCACAAATTATTTTATCACATATAAATGTATTATTTCTGTCGGAAAAATCGACACATGATTTCATTAGTTTATTCAATTCGTTTTGACGTAAACTACTACTTTTATACTCAGCATCAGAGATCCCGCGAAATTTTCAGAGCAACGCGGACTAAATTTATGATGAAAACTAATCATTTACAAAGTGTCGAAAACATTTATTGGCATAAGATTGAAACTAAGTCTCCTGATTCAATTCCGATCACCAAACTTTTAACGATTGACAAAAATATTATTCAGATTTTTTAACTGTTTGTATCTTTGTAAAGTCACGATAGCCGAGTGGTTGGGTGGTTGGAATTTCGAGTCAGAGACGAGTTCGATCCTCAAGTGGCCGTACCAATGGGTTTCTAAAACTTATGTACGAATTAATATCGTTGGCTTGGACATAAAGGCGGCGACAGGCTCACCACCTGTCACGTTGTCCCGAAAATATCTTCGGTGGAAGGTGGGTCAAAGGACTTAATTGTCTAGACAAGACCTCTAACCACCCCTGGATTGGGGTGCGTAAAGACATATGTTTTTATTTTTTATTTTAAAATTTAAAACTTTATATTTCCTCATATTGTTTTTCGAAAATCTGAAATGTACTAAAAAACTTTAAGCATCACTTCACATACTATACTTCTTAATCACTTTTAAGTATACATTCTGAAAAAATGCGTTCTGTCGCCAATAAATTATTTTCAATTCATCGGAAATAAATGAACCGAATCGAAGTGAGTCGTGTAGCCTCTCGCACAACTTGCAGTGTTTCAAAGAGGGCTCAAGCTTGGAGACTGAAGCACTCAGGGATCCTTCATAGTACTTGTATGTAATATCTTTAAAATATCTTCGAGCGCACTAAACGTACGACTAATTAAGTGCTGGAAGAAATATGTGCCTCAAGTAACGAGTTATAAAGGGTAAAGAGACGACTCCTACATAAAAACAAATCTTAGCAATATTTTAGATTTATTTATATATCATACATCATATATTTACATATCATATTCACGTGGCACTTTTTAAACAATTTGCCTCCTCTTCTATAAAAAAATCATGTCATACGTATATATAAAAACATAAAGGCCACAAGGTAGTGGTGCGAATATGCGTTATTATAGGAAAAATGGAATAAGGATGCTCCTCGTTTACAAAAACCTCGTACCTAAATTGGCAATAGAATTTCTTGTAGTTTTCATTCATCGTCGATGCAGGCAGTTTTCCTTCTTATAATCTACTTGTAATAATATGACACGGCGCTCGTAAAATTAGCGTTCTTAATAGCGATTATTATTAATAATTTTATTTAGCGTAAGCGACATGCCATTCGCGACCCGGGAGAATTCTCTTTTTTTTTTTAAAGTGTGTGGCGATGGCGTCGATCATCTTCATACATTGTTGCGTTGTATTAAATTTTTCTTACGGTGAAGGTGGAACATAGAGGTAGAGGATGAGGTAGAGAAATAAATAGGCTAGGAGAAACGAATATAAAAAAAAAAAAAAATATCTTCACGCAATTCCCAATACAGGGGTAGACAGAGGTCGAGTCTAGACAATTAAGTCCCTTCGACCCACCTTTCACCGAAGATATTTTCGGGACGAATATGGTTAGGATATTAGAAAATATTGTTATATATTAAAATTAATAAAAATGAACATAACGGGTTTGCGTGCGAAATGCGCGTTGAGAAAATGGAGTTTTCTCAAAGAAATAAATATTGAGAATTAAACGGAGAATATTATTGTTAAAGTGAGACTTAAATTAAAAGTTAAACTGGGCTTTTATGGTATTTATTTAAAATGAAAGTAATTATTGCAATGGTAACGGACTTAGCTTAACCACAGGTCGTTTGAGAAAACCATTAATGGTTTTTACAAAAGCGACTCTCACTACATTATCTGAACCTGGATAAACTTCAACTATAACTCCCATCGGCCATCGTAAAGGTGGAATGTCGTCGTGATGAATTAGCACTACAATTCCGACTTTAATATTTTCATATTTCTTATCAAGCAATTTCTGCCTTAATCGAAAGTTATGTAAATATTCTAAATGCCATTTTTTCCAATAAGATTATACCATTGGTCCAAAAGTAATTTTCTGCTAGTGAGACACTTTGATTTTACTTCGGTAACGCGGATAAATTCGTAAGCGGAGACGATATAATAAAATGCGCGGGAGTCAGTGGTTCAGGATGTCGATTTTCAGATAAAATACATAGCGGGTGAATTCAAAATCGTTTCAATTTGCGTTAAGTATAAGTAGTATCCTCACGCAATTTCCAATACAAGGGTAGACAGAGGTCTAGTCTAGACAATTAAGTCCTTTGACCACCATCAACCAGAAGATATTTTCGGGACAACGTGACAGGTGGTGAGCCCGTCGCCGTCTTTATGTCCAAGCCAACGACGTAATTCGTACATAAGTTTTTGAAAACTCATAGGTACTGCCACATGAGGGATTCAGCGACTCGGGTCTCTTGACTCGAAGTTCCGACCACCCAACCACTCGGCTATCGTGACTATATACGTGACGTAATTTGCGTTAATACTGTAAATAGCTCTTCATATGTAAGTAATTGATTACCAACTACGCGATATAAGTGAGTCTTTTAGTTTTTTATATTTGATTCCCCAGATCTAACCGGCATGTAATACTCGGCGGGGTATCATATGCTACTGAATGCGCTGATTTGCTAATTCATCAGAAAAAATATCTCTATAAGATTGAGACAACTACAAGTTGAGCCTCCGACGAAAGCCGTTACATTAACAAAATAAATCTGGCGCAAGTTCTATATGTACAGCCTTTGTCACGAGGCATACAAATGGACAAATGTATGCCTTTGGCTTTTCTAGCCCCTGCGTCTGCACAACGTTATATTTATTTATTTATATTATATTATTGTATATTATATATATCATTATATATATTATTCTATGGATTATATTAATAGAGCCACAATAATCAACGCCCATGTCAACAAATTTTTATTTTTTGTTACTTTCTATGTTCTGCAGTAACAAGAATCTGTAAATACATTTAGTTTATGTCTGCGAATTCGGCGTTTGTAAATAAACAAAAATTAAGAAAGTTTAGTAATATTAAAAATCAGGTTCGGTCCAACAAGTAGAATGTCATTAAAAGATACGCCATTTTGCGCAAAATTTCGGATATGTACTTTTATCAACATATTCTCTAAATACTTCATTGTAACTAATGCGTTGTGCTACGGCGGGCGAGTTCCCTAGTATAGTAGGGTCTTTACTAAAAGGTAAAGCGATACAATATCGACCAATGGAGTCTCGTGAAATATTAGCAGAAAATAAAGTTTCACTTTCCACATATTCCGGACTTAAGAATGTTCGAAGAGGAACTTCTTCAAGTTTCTAAAACTTACATAGGGTTTTATCTAACAAATTATTATGACAAATTAGAAATGAAGCGGTATGATTATGCGAGCATGAACTAATGCAATTGCAAAATGAGCTATAATTATAGGAACTTTGCCCATAAAAACAAACCCAAAATCGATTTCTATAGCGGATGGCGCAGGAGGTGAAATTATCTTACTTCCTAATAGTAATAATGGGAACAACTGCTCTCCTAATAAAAGATTGACCTCACCCAGCATATTCCAGTGTAGGTCAGCGAATGAAACATTTACCAAATGCGACATCACAGATGTGTCAACACTTTCCACTGGCAACTTGTCCATTATACGACCAACAACTAAAGCGCTTATTTTATAATTAAAATCATATTTTTTTTACTAATTTCTAAATTTACATAACCCTTGATAGGGCGCGATAATGTCCCAATACCTTTTACAAAAGAATCAGAAAGCAGGATTATACTTAAATTTAATTGTTTACAACACCCGGTTGTTATTATATTACTCTGTGAGGCGTTACCGATAAGCCAGCGTACTCATAGTACACAGATGCGAGCGTCGTCACGAACACAAACTTGTGCTGTCGACAGAAGTACAGTCGTACACGAATTATTACAATTTGCACTCGCACGAACGGCCGAAGATGAAATCATAGAGGTTGAAGTATTCGAAATGTTGTTTTGGAGGTCGTCAACCGGATCGGTTTTATTATCATAAGAAGCATTATCGAAATGAAGTAGCCAGTGATGATTTTTATTCCAAGTTTTACATTTATTAACAGAATTGCACTTAAGCAACTTAAGCAATTTACATCCTTTTTCTCTTTGATAAATTCAAATTTACTTTTAGCAGGCATAGATTTAAATAACCTACACACATACAAATGATAGTGAGTGATAGTTTTTTTACACATAATACAAATAGTTTTATTATTTTTTAAATTGCTATTATGAGTTAAAAATGTGTGGTGGACTGTATTTTGAGCGCGTGATTGTAAATGAGAAGACTTATGTGAGCGATTCACATTAGCGTGTATGTTAAATAAACTTTTTAATGCGGGTTCCGTATTCATAAATACTTTACATTGACTACGAATATAATCAGCGAAACTGACAAAGCGTTACGGGAATCCATTTCAAAAGCGTGTACAATATTTGGAACAAACTTTTTAAAGCAATGTGTAATGAAATATTATCTGCGAGGTCATTAATCTTTAGGATTTTACTGCGTTAACAACCGACACATAACTATCAAGATTTTTTTTTATAGAAAGGGAGGCAAACGAACAGGTGGCTCACGTGATGGTATGTGATTAGCACCGCCCATGAACACACGCTATTGCGTGTGTTCACTCTGAGCAGGCAATGCATCTGCTATGCCTCTGGTATTCAGAGGCCTGCTTGAATCACGCCCTTGCCGTCAAAATAATTGGGTGAGGGGTGTGTGGGTCTCCGGTCACCTGCACTCACCAGACGAAACGCAGAAGTTTGTTAGACTTCTACTTCACGCCGGTATTCTGTGAGGTCGTGGTATTTCCCCGGCCCATTCATGCAACAACAAAAGCTGATGCTTGGCTCTACCACTTTTAAAATATACTGAAAGGTTTAGGCTGAAGCAGGACCATCCATTTTAAAGTTGATCAATTTATCGATATAAGTTAAATCTAAATACGCGTATCATCAAAACGATCGACTAAAGCGTTCCTACGCTATAAATAATTCTCAGGACTTTACCAATTATTTTCCTTACAAATAATATAGTTTATTGACGTTATAAAGGGAACAATTATTATGAATATTGGACTTAAAACTTACATAAAACAAAGGTCAGGTTCTAACATCACCGTCAATGATCGCTTCATTCGATTGGCGGTAACTTAGGATGAACGGATGTTATAGAACTATCTTTTTAGATACAGATGGCGATAATTTTATTACACAATGAAATTACCCGTAAGATATACGAACACATGTCTTCAAAGTCTGAAAGTATAAAATAGTAGACTATTTTTTGATCTTTGTATCTAATGTAATAAGTAATAGTTTAAAAGTCACGAAAGCCGAGTGGTTGGGTGGTCGGAATTTCGAGTCGAGAGACGCGAGTTTGATCCCCAGGTGGTAGGGTCGTACCAATGGGTTTTTCAACAAATTATATACGAATAATATCGTTGGCCTAGACATAAAGACGGCGACGGGCTCTCCACCTGTCACGTTGTCCCGAAAATATCTTCGGTGAAAGGTGGGTCAAAGGGACATAATTATTTAGACTAGATCTCTGTCGACCCCTGTATTGGGAATTGCATGAACATTATTTATTTCACTTTATTTTTATTTTATGTAATAAGTAAAGCGTTGTAATTATCTAAAACTGTGCTAAATTGAGTACGGACTTCATCTAAAGTTTGAATACTAGTAATAAATTCTTCTTTATCATCCTCACTGTTTAATGCATGTTATGCCTTGAGATGAATTTTTCTCTATGTGATTATAATAGGTTGGAGAAAAAGTCTTTTCGTATTATAGTATGTATGTATGTATGTATAGTATGTACTTGTAATAAATTATCTTTGGCTATACTATTTGTATTTGGTTGATTTTGGTATCATTAAAAGTTTAAATTTTAAAGAAGATAATTCAATTTCTAATTAGGAAAATGTGTGAATTTTTTATTTTACGTACTGTCAAGATGAATTGAATCTAATGAAGATATTCGATACATTTTAAAATTTTATTTAAAAAGGTAAAATGCATCGCAAGCCCCGAATATTTATGATCTTTATGGATCTACTAGTAGTGCAGTGTCTGTGAGAGTAGGACAAAATTGGTTAAGCGTTTTCAATCCGGTTTTTTGATGTCAAAGATGCACGTCGCTCTGGTCGCCTTATTACGGATAAAATGGAGGCCATTTTTGAAAAAGAGGATCAATGCATATCAGTACGTCGTTAACTAGCTGAAGAATTTGGAATTACTTACTTACTAATCTTCACGCACAATCCCTGACGGGGTAGCCAGAGAGAACAGATCGCCATACCATCTTCTTCATACATGCACGTCTAGTTATCCGAGTACTCTTGACCCTTCCCTCTTCGAGCAATTTGCTCACATGGTCTTCGAAAGTCAGTCTCGATCTACCTCGACACCTTTTAATATTAACTTTCGCGCTATATATTTTCTTCACCATTCGGTCTTCACTCATTCGCTCAACGTGCCCAAACCATCAAAGCACGCCCTTATCAATTTTTGTGACAAGGTCATCTTTCAAACCTGCTATATTGCGAATCTCATCGTTTCGCTTTCGGTCAGCCAGGTTTCGACTAAACTAAACTGGGAATTGACCACAAAACAGTTTTAGCGCATTTGAAAAAAACTGGTTTTCTTGTTTTAGGACAATAAGATTGAATGTTTTAAAATGTTTTTCCCACAATTACATGATCCGTGTTCAATTGACGAACACACCGGTTTTCAATGATAAAAACCATTTTCCCGGATCTGGTCATTTGTGATACTTAATTTGGGATCAGAACAATAGATGTGATTATTATTATCCACCTAAATAGATTACCCACCAAAAAATTTTCAAACATTTGCATTCAAATGTAAGCATAGTACAGATATTTCAATAAGTTTAAATGTTTTAAGTTTCAACTTAAAAGGTATGTGTAAAAAAATCTTTTTAATTGCAAAGTTAACTTGTACTGCTATCACCAAAGTAGAAATGCCATAATTGCCTATTCCCTCTTTAAACCTGAATGCAATGATTGTTATACTGCTATTTAATGGCAAACATATGTATGTTTATGGTACTGGCCTTTACGACTCTGAGACAGTAAAGAGGTCTACCATCTTTATGAACTTATTATAAAATATTTTTTGACATTAAAGATTATATACTTTTTAATCAGTAAAAATATTTCAACTTAGACTGCAATCCCTCATAAATACATTAAAGGAAGATCCCTGACACAAGAGGTTTGTTAGAAACGGATGACCTAAATCCTGGGGAAGGGATACTCATGTATTCAGTAACGATTAAGGAAGGATGAAATTTTAATATATTCTAAAAGCTTTGAAATTTCGAAGATGCCTACATGGCGGTCGGCAAAATGTATTCAGTAAATTCCTGCTATAATATATTTGTCAATTTTCAATTTATTTGCTTGGTTTTGAAATTTTGTAATATATTGTCGTGGTTGATCGAAGCTTCATTTATGTTAATATCATCGAATACATAGCACATATTGATTTTAATTTTTTATGTTTATAATATTTTAGAAGTCACGATAGCCGAGTGGATGGGTGATGGGAATTAGAGTCGAGAAACCCGAGTTCAATGCCGAGGTGGCTGGCTCGTACCAATAGGTTTTTTCAAAACATATTCATATCGTTGTCTTAGACATAATGACGGAAACGGGCTCACTACCTATCACGTTGTCCCAAAACATATAAGGTGGGTCGAAAAGACTTAATTGTCGAGACGTCTGTTTTTTATAATATTTTAATGGATACGAGTTTTATGTTTTAAATAAGGATCAGTGAACAAATCTTTTTATTTACTCCCACAGAAGTTCTTAATTTTTAATTACTTAATAAGTGATAAGTATAAATTCTAAAACCTTACTTAGCGAGAGTCTGGTGCCTGGTGTAAGTTCAGAAAACTTGAGTTACAGGTCACCAGGGCTCCCTCCCGGACAGACTTCGGAATTTTTAGCACTGTTACTAGTTTGATAACCTAGATAATAAACTAGATAAATTTGCCATAGTACATAATACCTTCTAAACAATATAAATTATATTAAAACTTAATCAAAAATAAAAAAGTAAATAACCTTGTCAGCTACAACGGTACATATAATGACAAAATGTCAAATATGATGAGATCAGCTTATAATGTAGTGTGTATGCATGCATGTGTATGTGTGTACGAATGTGTGTGTGTGTGTTTATGACGTTTCATGAGTTTGTGTAAGTTTATGGAAAGGGTACGAGTAGAATTGGAACTTGCAACTTGAGTACGTATTTATTATAGCCTGGGAGATAGTTGATTTTCTGTCTGTTCATAACTGAGTGTTGTTCAGGTATTTTGATACTGTACATTTACAGCGGTGGGTACAGAGCGGATGTAAGCCAAGTATTTTGTTTAATGAATTGTAGAGGTATGGACCAAGGTAGCTAAAGAAGTTGTGTGAAAGGGATTTGTTAAAAGTTTTGCAGGGCATACGGTTCCCTTTCTACGCTTGTCCTATGTTTTATTTGGATCGTATTTAAGCTCGGAGTGCTTTCTGAGTATGGCAATATATTATAAAGTATATAGTAATTATAAAGGTTTCGCGAACAGTGTTGTACTTCCCAGTGTTGATATAGATCAATGGTCGGAAAGCGAAATGGGAGACCAGTCCCAACTTTGAGGATTGCACGTTGAGCTCTTTCCACTTCAATTAAATGTCTTTTTGCTACACCTACCCAGGGTGTGATGCAGTAGTCAATGAGCGATCGGCATAGGGCACGGTAAACCATCTTTATCAAATGCTTGATGGCGACACGACTAAAATTTTTAAATAAATAAATGGCCTTACGTAGTCTTTTAACAAGAGCTTTGACGTGCGGCTTAAAACTTAGTCTGATCAATAATGAGCCCAAGATATTTAATACTGACCGTTCTTTGACGAATTGGACAGGAGAATGCAAATCCAAGACCACAGACGTGGGCCGTTAGAGAATATGATGGAAATGGAAGAAGATTCGATTTGGTACTGAATGCTATATACTTTGTTTTGTCAACGTTTAGTGTAAGCAAGTTAACTTGTAATCAATGTCTCGCCAAATTAAATCCAATCTGAGCTGTTTCAAACTTTTCGTCTCAAGTCATTCCCCTGAATATAAGTGCTGTGTCTTTAGCGAGGGTAAGAATTTTGCCACCCTGGAGTTGTAGTTGGCACAAATCATTTATAAATACCAAAAACAGGGTTGGGCCCACTATGCTGCCCTACGGAACACCATACTCCATGATGAGCTCGTCACTAAGTAGGTGCTCTATCATTACTCTTTGTTTCCTACACGTTAAATAGTCAATTTCCTACACGTTTTTAAAAAAATGTACTACTAATAGCTAGCCCTCTAATTAGGGCTTCTACCTGAACCCACTCCGAATTCGCTTTTGTGGGCTGTGGTGTAGTGTTTGCGTCGTCGCAATCGCACCGCTCCCCGTGCCCTTCACAGCCGAGGCAGAGTCGAGACGAAGGAGGAGTTTTGGTATTGCGATTCGCCATACTCCCTATCCTCCAAAATTCTGGCAGGTGTCGCCACACTGACCCACGGAGGGAGAGGAGTGTCGGTAATGCGCGGCGCCGCTCAGCCTGCCCTCCGCCGCCGAAATATGGTCTGCGGTGAAGACAAAGTCCAGATCGACCCAGGGTTGACGTATGGGCTGGTGGTCGGTTAAGCACCCGCGTTCTTTACCGCCCCGTGGCCTCAATGTGGCGAAGTTGGGAGAGTTCGTTGCTCGTGTAATAGGAGGCCAAGTCCGTCTCGTGCGCACTTAGCTAGGAGGCAGACGGAGCGGATGCATTCACTCCCGAGGCCTGTATAAGGCGACCAGCACAGGTCACGGATGTGTGCGGCACCGTGATGTTTTAGCCGGCGCTAGCCCGACATCACCTATCCTTGACCCCAAGGGCGGTTATACGTTAGGTATTTCCCAACGTATAAACTTACACAAATGTGTTTTGAAAAAGAGAGTAGGCTCAACATATTCCACCTGAAGAGTAAGAATAGGAGTAGATTTAATAGCGCCTGTTATGATTTTAAGATATTTATATGCGTCTTTGCGAAAGTAGATTTGACACGAAATTCGTGATTCTCTCCAAGATGTTCAGCTATTGGCACATGTCACATTTTCTACCTCAGCAGTGTAAAAATAACATCATCGCAAGCCAAACGAACATGAACAAAAACACCTCATACGATACTCATTTTTGGAAAAAGGTACTAAGATGATAAGGCAATTCATTTTGCTAAATCCATTTTCTTAAATAAAATTGGATTCTTGATAGAATATCCCTATTTTGTGATATCCACTACAGTCGATTCTTTAAGTGGGCAAAGACCTTCTCCCAAATATTGTTTGAGAGAGTTTAAAGCATAGGAACTGACAGACAGAAAATAATATTTTTCTTTCTGTCTGTTTGTACCGTAGACGATTTTTGATGTGAAACATCTATAGTCGCACGTAAAACCGATTTCTGGCGTGGCGACGCATGCCACGAAACTATACAAAGGTATACTAATTTACACCCTATTATCTGAAAGTTAAGGTTTATAATTAAACACTGAAATCCCTTTTTTATATTTAATTAATTATATTCATATTATTCATATTAGTGACTATGTAAATTATATTAAGATTTCATTTTTACATGAAAGGTCATTTCCTTATAGTCAAAAAGGTTCAATAATTTTTAAAACGAATAACATACACTTTCATAGGCTTTCGTATATCGTGTAACGTAATTTACACCCTATTACATGAAGATTAAGGTTTATAATTAAACACTGAAATCCCTTTTTAAATTAGTGTACTGTTGTTCATTGGATTAATCATTTTAAGATTTATCAATTTTTGAGAAAATCAAAATACTCAGGAGCGCTCTTGTACTCTTGTTAGAATATCATAAAATATTATTAAGATTAACAGCTGTTTTAAAAAATGCTCCGAACTCTGAACGATACGTTAGTTTCTTATTACTTATACATAGAACCATATCATAGCAAACTTATAGAAAAGATTAAAGCAAACTTATAGATTTTGAAGTTAGAAAATTTAATACTTAATTGACTCTAGTTTTTACCTAAAAAACAAATGGTTCATATAATAAAATATCATTACGACGAAAGGTACTGTTTTTCTGCAAAATAAAAAAACACCATAAATTAAACAGAAATCTGCGTATTGAAAAAGCAAATTGTTCATAAGCGACATCTACAGGATTATATCAATAATAATATGTTATAACAACATAACTTCATGAATTTCATGAGTTTCAAAGCGTTTCGCTAGATGTCGCTACAAAGTAACATAAAATACAAAACATCTATAGGCTCACTTGAAAACCGAATAGTTGGCGTGGCGACGCTTGCCGTTATATCAAATGAAAATAAATGTTTATTAAATAAAGTTACCATTTTCTGTAAGAAATTCGTAATACTTCATTTTTTCATTAGGCTATATTTAAAAAAAATATCTATATTATATAATACATATATTTAATTCCCGTAATAATATCTTTTATGCATATTACTTGTACACACACGATGTTTCACATCTGCGAGGCGTCCCATGACGGCTCACATTTTTTTTTTATTTATACTTTCATATGCATTTTGTGAAAAGCTGTTAATTTGGAATTACAAAAAGACACTTCAATTGTATTAATACGTATGTAAAGTATATACTATGATTTAGATGACTAAAAGTTACTTACAATTTTAAGTTCTTTTGTAAAAATAAAATAATTTTATTAAAATTTAAAATTATAATTATTACATAACAAAAACATCTATATATACATAAAAATGAAACCCGTTTTTCGTTGTCACGGCATAACATGAAAACGGCTTGGCCGATTTGGCTGCTTTTTTTTGTAGTTTTCTAATACGCTGTACATGGTTCTTACGGAAAAAAAATATTAAGAAAATCCCTGGGAAAAATTGAAAAATAAACATTTTTATTTTGCATATTTAAGAAAATAATAACGAATGTAAACGTCATTCAATTTAAAACAAAAAATCTATCGTAATCTGTGACACCACATCCATGACCGCGCTAACAAATGTCAACGTCATTCAATTAAAAAAACAAAAAAATCTGTGGTAATCTGCCGCGCTAACGATAATTTTAGTCTTTGATATTAGTTCGTTTAATTTTAAAGACTAAGAAGTTTTGTGTTTGCTAAATGCTAAAAGTGTTTGTTAATCACGGTAAGTTCACTTCACTTCATATTTTTGATAACTTGTCACCAAAAGTTCACTCTATATTACAATTTGGTATACATGGTTATACAGAAAATATATGAGATCTTTTTATTTTCAGTTGGATTTTCGTTTTTAACTATGCCACCAACCAGACGTGCAAACTTAGGCCGCAGAACACGAAATACGGCAAGTCGAAATCTACGAGAAAATCAAACTAATGAGCAACTAATGAAGCGCGAAATGAACTTCAACGGAATCGAAATCAACATAGAAATGTTATGTTTAATCCCCACAGAGCTGCATTCAGTTATAATGTGGCAATTGATTACAGTTCAGTGCAAATTGTTGGTATTGGACTAATGAATATTGTGTGTCCACATGGCAATGCATTGAAATTCAAAAATGAAGCACCTGGATTGTGTTGCGCCAGCGGCCAAGTCAAATTGACACCATTAGTACCACCACCAGAGCCATTACATTCGTTGGTTTCCAGAAATGGGCCAGATTCTAATCATTTTAGACTCATATTCAGCAATACAATAATTGCTTTCAAAAATGATGTCAATCATTTGGCGCAACAAAAGTTATTCGAGACAATTTTATGCCTACTTTCAAGGTAAGTAAGTATAATGGCAAACAATTTTATTTAGTTTTACAACCCTGTAGCTGGTGCAAAATATGTTAAGCCAGTGTTGTGTAGATAGATGTGTTTACTTTGTAAACAATAAGTCAAATAAGTACATAATGTCTATAACCCAATGACTTAATCAGCAACATTTTTAACATGTTTTATTTTATAATGGCATGAGCAAGGTGTTCCATTACTTGGTAAAGCCTACCTAAAGCTGCCATGGAAGACTGCTGTTCAATGTTGAGGTTTAAAGTAGTTTTAATTTGAAATGATGCAAAGTATTGTGGCAGTATTTTGCGAGCCACATGGTGGTACAAACAATTTGCTATACAATTACCTAAATACATATTTATATTCTTGCAGATTCAGGGTCAAATATATCATTGAACAGGTTCCTTATTGCCAATGCCTGATGAAGACTATCAATTTTTTGCAAATATATTTTATGGGCAATTCAGCAAGAGAAATAGATCAGCGTTGCGTACACAACAACTCAGTGACAAGATCAATTGTGGAACAACTTCAAGCATTTTTTTCATCAACACAATGAATTAGTTGCATTATTCACAACTGCATTAGACTGCATGCCATCAGATAATGACAATGTTCTGATGACAATTTTATTGTCATCAGAGCTGGACATGCTGGATGTTTTAATGCGCCAACAACTGATGAAGTGGCTATTGTCATTGTGGGAGAAAATTTAGAAAACCGAGACATTGCTTTACATCGGCGGAATGATCAACTTCAGCGTGTGTCTGAAACACATTGATCATGTGATGCCTTACAATATCCTATCCTATTTTGGCAAGGTGAAGACCGCTATCATTTTTCAATTAAGATGATAAATCCAGTTACAAATTAACAATATATGTTTACCACATTAAAAGATATGTTTACTAACTTATAATTTATTTTACAGGTGCTGAAATGAACAAAAAAGTTAGTTCAATGAACACACAGATATACAGACTGATGGTTCGGGAAAATGAGGACAATCACATCTTAAAGTGTCAGTGTCTATTTCACCAATATGCTGTGGATATGTATGTGAAAGTTGAAACTGAACAATTGACATTTATCAGGTTGAACCAGGCAAAACTCCGTTCCGAGGAATACATTCATCTTCGGGATGCCATTAATTTTGATGGAAGTGCACATAGAACGACTATTCTCCCAGCAACATACGTCGGAATTCCGCGACATATGCTCATAACCGACTGACTTATGGCATAAATACAAAGATCATATGGCGGAAGATATATTGCATCAGATGCGTCTTAGAACATCAAATGCAGATTTGCAAATGAACGAAGAAATTCACAATGAAGCATTAATTTTAATTGAGGACATGTGCTTGAAGCTTACCAACAAAGTATTAACACAAATAGGAATGATAGCACCCAATCGCCCAATGCACGACTCATTTGATCAAGAATTGAGACGCGAAGCCCAATACGATTCCGAAACATTACGAGAAATGGTTGATAGAACAGTTCCCCATTTAAATCAACAACAAAAATATGCCTACGATACGCTCATGAAAGTAGTGAATGATGGAACTGGCGGATTTTATTTTTTAGATGCTCCCGGTAAAACTGGGAAAACTTTTCTGTTATCATTGATTTTGGCAACAATTAGATCGCAAAATGGAATTGCACTAGCCCTAGCATCATCAGGTATTGCAGCTACATTGTTGGAAGGCGGTCAAACAGCTCATTCAGCTCTCAAGCTGCCGTTAAACCTTCAAATTAATGAAACTCCAACTTGCAACCTTTCGAGGAATTCTGCGATGGCGAAAGTGCTGCAGCAAACCAGATTGATCATTTGGGATGAATGTATGATGGCACACAAAAAATCTTTGGAGGCATTAGATCGCTCGATGCAGGATTTACGAAATAACAAAAACCGGTTTGGTGGTGCAATGATACTACTGGCAGGTGATTTTTGACAAATATTGCCCGTTGTTCCACGCTCAATGCCAGCTGATGAACTGAATGCATGTTTGAAGTCGTCCATTTTATGGAAATACATTAAAACACTTAAATTGATTATAAACATGAGAGTCGAATTGCAGGAAGACCAGTCTGGAGAAGTGTTTTCCGAACAACTGCTCGATATTGGTAATGGTATTATTGCTGTTGATACATCATGTGGATACATTACATTCCCTGCCAAATTTTGTAACTTTTGTGAATCAAAGACCGAACTCATGGAGATGGTATTCCCAAACATTGCTGAAAATTACGTAAATCACGTTTGGCTAAGTGAACGTGTTATATTGGCCGCAAAAAATGTTGACGTGAATGAAATAAATTTTCAGATTCAAGAGAAGATAGCTGGCGAATTGAAGAATTACAAATCAGTTGATTCCCTTACTAATGAAGGTGAAGTTGTCAATTATCCAACAGAATTTTTAAATTCGCTGGAATTGCCCGGCTTACCACCTCATAAACTGCAATTAAAAATCTGATCTGTAATAATTATGTTACGGAACATAAACCAGCCACGTCTGTTTAATGGCACCCGGCTTGCGGTGAAGAAATTATTGAACAACGTCATAACGTCATTGAAGCAACAATTTTGAAAGGGAAGTACAAAGGCGAAGATGTTTTAATCTGTGTTTACTTCAAAATGACAAGTTGTTCAATAGCGATTTGTAAAAATATAAGTGAAATTATTGAACCATATGGAATAAACTCTATTATGAAAATATATATTTTGTTTTTATTTAATAAAATTAGTAAAGTCCTTCTCAGATAAGGTGAGACCAGGTAAATGGGAATTCATTTTTATATGGAGGATATCGATTCCAGTTCAAATTGCGTAGGTAGGTACTCATACATAAGATAGGTCAGCTATACAAAATAAAGAGTGCATCAAAGCTACGATAAGGCGGTACGAAGTTCGCCGGGTCAGCTAGTAATAAATATATATCTAGGTATATTCAAATGTTTTCTTGCACACTGCAATAGTACTAGCAAAAGCTCGCCACCCTATCATTGTCCCAAATAACACACACCATTTACTTGAAAGTTAATGTATTTCTGGGTTGTATTTTCTGCTAAACTCTTAAGTATTGTTTGAAATTAATATATAAATGAACTATGTTTACAAATATTTAGACATTTCCACAAATTCTTTACAAATAAAATTCCTGTACAAATAATAACTGGAATTTTAAAATTTTTACAAACATTAAAATTCTTCATGCAGTTTATACATTTAATGTTGCATAAAATTTTAAAAATTAAAAAATTATGTGATTACATGTGTGTGTAACTTTTCGCTCAGAGATCTTTGTCCCTTAAGATTACTTAACTATTTCAAAAGACTGTTAAACTACTTGTTAAAATCAAAGGGCATGCATGTAAATTACAGATGTATCTAGTGATGGAATAAAAACTTAATGTAATTTGACTATTATTTTCATACCAAATATAAAATATACAATTATCACACTTATTAAATGAATACTGAAAAGAAATAATAACATTTTAAAAATATTGTTTGTTATGCAAATGTTCTGGCTACTGCACAGTTGAAAACCAATAGTCTATTGTATAATAAATAGTGAAACCTTAATATTTAAATGTTAAATTAAGACAATCCAATCAAATCACATATCAATAGATTTAAATAGTAATATATCTGACAGGCATATCCATACTCATATTTCTATAAAACAGTCCATTCATGCCAGTTCTTGGATTAAAGTATCTTCTCAAAACTTCTCTAACTTCTGCTACAGTTATGGCAGGAACACCTTCGTAACCAGATTTTATACAGACAGCATTATTTATGCTAACAGGATTGCAGAAATGACCACCTTCAAATTTACTAAATGGGTCACCATTCTTCTTCTTTGTATCTTGTCTGATTAAGAAAACCGCATCCACTATTTCTGCAACTGTTTCATAAGCAAGAAAGCATAAAACTTCTAATGCTGATAATGTTATCTTTAGTTCTTTTGTGGGATTGAGCCACTTTTCTAACTTAACAAATCCCTTGCCTAATCCATTCCCAGTTTTGAAAGAACTACATCTTGCTTTATGATATGCTTCATACTTATCAATAGACATTGATTCAGTTATTTTGGCTGCTCTCACTTTTCTCAAATAATCTATAGCATCAAATCTTATTTGGCTTACTTCATCTGCTTCGTCAAATTCTTTTATGATATCAATATGTGTCCTGCGTTTTTTAATAGATGGATCTTTCTCATCATCAAGAATAATACCTGGCATTATTGGTTCTGAAGTTGCAACTTGGCGACTTTTATCAATTAAATCCAGCTTTAAGTGATAGTCATGCAATCGTTTTAGTTTTATAGTATTTTTACGTAATAAATATATAAGATCGTAGTTTGTAATCGCTTTCGCCCCACGCATGTTTGAATAATTCAACGCTTCTTGTAACATTGACCGAAGCTGTTGCAAAACTATACTCTCTACTAACACAACAGTAGCAGCATTGGGATTAGGATTGTCGCCAAAACCATGCATCATGTTAGAAATTTCCTTTTGAAAGTTCGTAACTTCGTCGGTGGCATCAATTGTAAAGTAAGATACCATTATTTAATCGGACTCGCCAAGCAGGTACAAATAATAGAAATAAAATTTAAATCCTACAAATTTTGTCAAGGGCAATTGTTCAAGAACCTTGAAGAACTACGATTTGTTTTGATTTATAAATTTTTTACTCCTATAGTTTATCATATCTATGATGTATGTTTGTCTCGGATTAACATATTATCTATGATTTTATACAAGTGTTGCTAACTGTATCTTTTCAAAAGTTAACTGAATTGGATAAGAAATGCATTTTTTAATTGGAACATTCACTTCGAATAGTTTCCTAAGTAAAATGATTACTTTTTTTAATAATTTTCTCGAAACCAAGATAAAACAACTTAGCTTAACAAATCTAGATAATACAGAACTTGGGGGAGAACTAAATTAAAGTCTGGAATGCACAAATTATTTTATCACATATAAATGTATTATTTCTGTCGGAAAAATCGACACATGATTTCATTAGTTTATTCAATTCGTTTTGACGTAAACTACTACTTTTATACTCAGCATCAGAGATCCCGCGAAATTTTCAGAGGCAACGCGGACTAAATTTATGATGAAAACTAATCATTTACAAAGTGTCGAAAACATTTATTGGCATAAGATTGAAACTAAGTCTCCTGATTCGAATTCCGATCACCAAACTTTTAACGATTGACAAAAATATTATTCAGATTTTTTTTAACTGTTTGTATCTTTGTAAAGTCACGATAGCCGAGTGGTTGGGTGGTTGGAATTTCGAGTCAAGAGACCCGAGTTCGATCCTCAAGTGGCCGTACCAATGGGTTTTTCTAAAAACTTATGTACGAATTAATATCGTTGGCTTGGACATAAAAGGCGGCGACAGGCTCACCACCTGTCACGTTGTCCCGAAAATATCTTCGGTGGAAGGTGGGTCAAAGGGACTTAATTGTCTAGACTATACCTCTGTCTACCCCTGTATTTGGAATTGCGTTTGTATCTTCGATACATTTCTATAGTCTTATTTGCAGATTCGGAAAGAAATTCATCTGAATTCTGTCTAATTAACAAATTTTAATTTTAACAAAGTGCAAAAATACCTCAAATTGTCCATAGGAGACGCATAATGGATAAAAAATTTACCTAATACGTTATAAATGTAAGCTTCTGGCAATGCTATTTATTTCCATAGAGTACATAGTCATCCATATAGTATATAGTCTTTGAAATATTGACATTAGAAGTTGACACAGACATTTGACTGTGTTGAAAATATATGGGAATCTTGCAATTATTTAAATTTTTATGTTCATAATTTTAGTTTTAGGTTTTTAAGATTATTTTAATATTTTATGACGAAAATTTAATAATAAAAATGTCCTACGATCGTATTATATGGAACATGAGTATGAAATCGCACCTTTTGTATCAGTTTAGATTTGCTTCGTGTTGGTCTTGTGGAAAAAACATTAAAAATTTAGTTGCGGATTTATTTTGCTCAAATTGTAACGCTTTACAACAACCTGAGCTTAAGGATAACTATTTCAAGATTATGGGTATGAATGAAAGTTTCGACCTAGATGAAAATGAATTAGCAAAGAAATATAAAGATCTCCAAAAATTCCTTCATCCTGATAAATTTGGGAATAAGTAAGTACATATTCATTCATATCACCCCTGACAATGACATTGGAGACCACTAGTTGGTAGTGACATAGCCCTTGAAGCTAAGGGTTAAGGATTCAAGTCTTGCCGGGGCAAACCACTAAATATACCACTTGATTATGAGTTGTTTATTTCTTGTGTGTGTAATGTTTCTCATTTAGAAACATGTATTTGTATAAGAATAGTGCAATGATATCCTGCTATGATGTCCCTAATGGGAGTCACTGCTGTTTCCATAAATATTTTTCCATGTAAGGATTGTGTGTCGCTCAGTGGCGAAGAGGTGCAATAAGTTGTAGAGTGAGAGATGTAAATTGAACCTGTGACAGCCTCAGTCAATACAGTATGGAAATGTACATATTAAAAATACAAACCTGATGTTTCAGAATACTGTGTTAAATGACATATATATATATATATATATATATATATATATATATATATATATATATATATATATATATATATATATATATATATATATATATATGTAGGGATTATCCCGATTAAATGAAATAATTGGTTTTCAACTCACTTCAGTCTTTTATTTTCACTTTTACTATTTTAGAATATTAATTTCGTCTTATCACTTTCTTCTTCCTTTCACGTACGCCATTCGTCTCCTCTCTCCCTCACACATCATTCTATCTCATCTGTCATATTCTATCATTCTGTCATATCTTCCCTCTTAGTCTCACTTATCCTTTCTCTCACTCATTTACACATCCTACACTCGGCCATCCTGCTTTCATATCTGTCCTCAGATATGGTTTACATTAATAAAAAACTTTATTTTTAATCTAGTAGGAACATAGATTACATCATCACTAAACTTTTAAAAGAAAATAACACCTTATGGTGTAACACGTTGTTACTTTATAACACAAAAACAACAATAAAAATATCCTACTTTAACATTCATTCTTCATCCACTCTTACACATACTGCTGAAAAACTATCAAAAATTAGTGTTCACCTGAAACATACAAAAATATTAAGACACATTAATCATCATCTCCAGGCCACCTCTTCATCAAATCACCTGAGCTTGATGTCTTGTTAAACCCTTCTGTAGTGTCGTACACCTTCTCCACATCATAGCGGTCATTTCGTTTTATCTTCACTACTTTGTAAGGTCCAAAAACTTCGGTTTCAGTTTCAACCCTGGTCCAAACTGCGTTCTCTTGATAGCAACTAGCTCATCTAGCTCGTACTTGTTGCTGTCCTTCCTTTTCTTATCATAGGTCTTTCTGTTTTCTTCCTGTACTTTCTGGATTTGTTCTTTGGCCTTCTGCCTCAGTTCTTCTCTCTGTTCGTTGTGTTGTTCTGCTAGCTCTTGTTGCAGTAGCTCAACAATTTGTAGGTCATCTTTACATTTCATCTTTGAGCCCACCATCAACTCAAAAGGTGTGGTATCTGTACTCCTCTGGTATGTGTTGTTCAGCGCTCTCTGTACTCTGCTCACATGTTTGTACCATAACGATTTGTCCTCTATACACAGCTTCGTAAACATTGGAGTGAGTATGCGGTGAACCCTCTCCACCTGACCGTTTCCTCGTGGTACTCCCGTCGTGATCTTCGCATGCTCTATGTTTTCATCTAGACAGTATTTCGTGAAGTCGCCACTCGTGAATGCTGTTCCTCTATCAGTTATGATTCTGGTAGGGTTGCCAAATATCTGCTGGTGTGCTTTCATCTTCGTCAGTACTTCTGCGGATGTTGTCGACTTCGTGGGGTAAAGCCACACAAACTTCGTAAAGGCATCAATCACTGTCAAAATATGATTGTACTGCTTCCTCGTCTCCGTGAGTGGTCCTATGTGATCTAAATGAAGGGTATGCAGGGGTGTTCCTTCTTTATTGATTGGATTGGATGGAAATTCATTGAACGCACATCTTTGTTCTCCACCAAAATTAAATCTGTCATCCTTTCTGAGTAAATCCGTCAATGGTTTTGCAATCTTTGCGTAGTCTTTGATATACTTTCTGAAGTATGAAGTTAATCCAATAAAACTCATCACCTGTTTTGTGTTCTTTGGTTCTGGGAATCTCACCACAGCGTCTATCTTCTCACGGCTGGGTCGTACTTCTCCGTCTTTGATACGATGTCCTAGGAACTCAATCTCTTCATTTAAAAGCCTTGCCTTCTTCAATTTATCTCTAGACCATAATCAGCTGCCACATTCAGAACTTGCTGTAGTCTTTCCACGGCTTCGACCTCGCTGATTGCTGGAATAATAATATCGTCTATAAATATCATCATCACATTCTTTGCTATTAGATCTCTGAATATAATCGTTATAAATCTCATGAAACACTTAGGCGATGAAGTCAATCCAAATGGTGCCTCAGAAATTGAACTGCCCATGATGCGTCACAAATGATGTGTATGGCACTGACTCCTCGCTCACCTTCAAATGAAAAAATCCGTTTTTGAGATCTAATACGCTAAATATCTTGCCGTCTTTCAGTTTGTCAATCACGTCATCTATGATTGGCAAAGGGAATTCATCTTTAAGAATCTTCTTGTTTAGTAGCCTGTAGTCGACACAGACTCTAGTAGTGTCATCTTTCTTCTTGACCAACACCAGGGACTAGCATATTCGGAAAAACTTATCCGCGCAATGCCTTTCTCTATCCACTCCTCTACCTGGTCTTCCACTAACTTTTGCTCCGTCAACGCCAGCCGTCGTGGGCGTTGGGCAACTGGGATGTCGTCCTTCAACACAATCTTCAATTGTACTGGTGCTTCTTTAGTTTGGCACGGTTTGTAATCCAATAGCATTTGCTCCACCTGCTCTCAGTGTTTACACCTGCTGCACAACCTGTTAACTCAATTTGGTTAGCAAAACAATCAACTCTCTTCCACCATTCATCATCTTTCGGGTACAACTTCGCCTCTCCATCACATAACACCATCACTAATTCACTCAGAAATTCTTGCCCTAAAATAACCGTAAACGGCATACAGTCTCTAGGCACTACATGGAATGTCACGTTTTCGTAGAGCTCTCCGTCAATCATCACGTTAGCACGAAACTGTCCGCTCGATTTCACCTTTGTTTGGCCAAGTCCAGATATCACCAAGTTGTCGTCGTATTTCTCGATGTTAAACGCCATAAACTGGTCGTCGGCCACTAGATTCACCACATGATCCTGTGTCTAGTAATGTCTTGACTTGAAAACCACACATTTCCATCATTTTCATGGGTTTTTCTGCACTTTCAACTTAAACTCGTCTTTGTTATTGTTTTGAATGTGAACCATTCCGCCATGTTCTCCGTCTTCATTGTCAAACGTGAACTCTCGCTCCTCATTGGCTGTTGTCGTGTTTTGACAATCACTTGCAAACATGGCCGCCCGCGGCTTCATGTTTGGTTGGTCGAATCTTCGAGGCGTCGTTCCGCTGCCAACAGCGCCATCACGTCTAGCGGAGGATTGTGGAACCTCGACTTTGCAATGCTTACTCAAATGTCCGAATGCATTACAGCGAAAACACTTGATTCCTGTGGGACAGTCGCTCGCCATATGGTCATTCTCCCCACAGTTGTAGCACCGTCTCCGCTGCTGACCACCTGTCTGCTGTTTGCCACTCGTCGTTGGTCGTCTCGAACCTTGTCGCTCGCTGGTCTCCTTTGGTGCAGAGCTTCTTTTAGCCTCTGACCTCTCCTTCATTTGTTCATACAGCTTTAATCTATCTTTGAGTACTGAGTATGTAACAGCGCCATAAAGTATAGTCTTGTTTACTTCACTATCTTGAATGCCCTCAACAATGTACTGTATTGCCACATTGTCATTGAACCTAGCGCGCTTGCCCATCTCCTTCATCTTTAGCATGTACTGCATGTAGGTTTCACCAGGTTCCTTCTTCCTAGCTGCCATCAGCTCATGCATCTCTTTGCTGTTGATCTTTTCAGGGAACTCTTGTAACAATGCCGCTTTCAGTTCTTTGAAGCCTTTGAACACCTTCTCCGTCTTTAACCATAGTGCTGCTGTACCTTCTAGTGATCTTCTTGCAATAATGAGCTGCTGCTGAGGTGTCCAATTGAATATTTCTGCGTTGTCCTCAATGTCTTCTGCCCACTTCACAGCAGAATAGGTATCGTCATCGCCGTTGAATTTGGTTATGTTGTAGAATCCGTCTAAATAGGTTGCAAACAACTTCTCCGGTTTTTCCGTCTTATCAGTCGTCTTTTCTGATTCCGTCGTCATTGTGATTGTATCGTCTTCTTTGGTTTATTCGTCTTTTCGTCTTTGAGGTTATGAAAATAACCACGCCGGTCACGTCGTAAAATTTTGGGATGATCCCGGACGAGCCCCCAAAATTTGTAGGATTATCGATTAAATGAAATAATTGGTTTTTCAACTCACTTCAGTCTTTTATTTTCACTTTTACTATTTTAGAATATTAATTTCGTCTTATCACTTTCTTCTTCCTTTCACGTACGCCATTCGTCTCCTCTCTCCCTCACACATCATTCTATCTCATCTGTCATATTCTATCATTCTGTCATATCTTCCCTCTTAGTCTCACTTATCCTTTCTCTCACTCATTTACACATCCTACATATATATATATATATATATATATATATATATATATATATATATATATATATATATATATATATATATATATATATATATATATTTATATATATATATATATATATTTATATATATATATATTTATATATATATATATATATATTTATATATATATATATATATATATATATTTATATATATATATATATATATATATATATATATATATATATATATATATATATATATATATATATATATATACATATATATATATATATATTTATATATATATATTTATATATATATATATATATATATATATATATATATATATATATATATATATATATATATATACATATATATATATATATATATAGCTAATTTGGACACTAAAGTAGTAATGGCTCTCTACCTCTTACATTGTCCCAAATAAACTTTGCTGAATAGTAGGTTGAAAAGAATTAATTGTATAAACTGTAGCCTACCAAAGTATGTGGTAGTAGTGTGAAAATAAAATAAAGTATATGATATGATGAACTATGTACTCTTTTGTAAAAATGTCAGCAATCAGAGTTCTTTTCGATGAGCTGCGGCTTTAAACACGGCTGCGTGCTCGCTCCAACTCTGTTTGCTTTGTACTTTGCAGTAGTAATTAGGGAGGCTTTGCAGACTTTACCTGAGGGTATTCGTATTCGGTATCGCATCGCGGCGGCGGGGTCTTCAACCTAGACAGACTAAAATCTCACACCAAAATGTCTCACGTGACCATCACTGTGATGATGTATGCAGACGATTTATGTTTTGTGGCGGAATCCCTCAAAGAGACTTATGTTAAGACTTATACACAGACTTATGTTAATTCTCGACGAGTCGTGTCTAAGATTTGGCCTTAATATCAGTGTAAAGAAAATCGAAGTAATGCTTCTGGATACACTGCACAGTGTCCAGTTCGACATAAGACTCGCTTAAGCTTGTAGACAAGTTCAAGTATCTGGGCAGTACCGAATCATTAGTGCCTGCTTGATGACGAAGTCAACAGCAGAATTGGAGCGGCAGCTGCTGCATTTGACAAGCGTCGTCCCAAAGCATTTCTTTTCGTTCACATGATATAAAGCTCTGTATGTAGCTGTGTACATAACCATCTGCTGAATATTCTGTTATACAATATGTGTTGGTGGTAACTATACTTAATTATAATTTTTTTTACTTTACAGGAGGAAACAAGAACAGGAAATATCAGAAAAATACTCATCTTTGGTCAATGAAGCATATAAGACTTTATTAGAACCATTAGCTAGAGGTATATTAATCAGTAATGTTCAAATTCTAGACCATAACCAAAAAGTGCTTAAAGTACATACTTTGGGATCAGAGCAATGTATGAGATGTTGTCCCTATATACATGCACATTATTGCATATGCACATTATTTTATGTTTTCACACTGTTCGCTCGAATGTGGGACGAAGAACATGTCCCTGATGACTTTAAAATCTCTTGTATCTGTCCACTATACAAGAACAAGGGCGATAGAGCTGATTGCAATTCTTATAGAGGAATTTCCCTGTTAACTTCCTCCGGCAAGGTTTTTCCTCAAGTTTTACTTAACCGCTTGACACCCTTGTCTGAAGACATTTTGCCCGAAACCCAGTCTAGCTTCCGGCCCAATCTTTGCTCGTATAAGGCTATTTTCTCTATTCGCCAACTTCAAGAGAAAAGTCAAGAGCAAGGTCAAGGTTTTGTTGACTTAGAAAAAGCCTTTGACAGTGTGCCCCGAGAAGCTCTTTGGGTGGTACTGTTGAAATTTGGATGCACGGATAAGTTTGTACGAATGATCCGCCTCCTGCATGATGACATGCGCTGTTGTGTCAACGTACAAGGTCAGCAATCAGAGTTCTTTTCGATGAGCTGCGGCTTTAAACACGGCTGCGTGCTCGCTCCAACTCTGTTTGCTTTGTACTTTGCAGTAGTAATTAGGGAGGCTTTGCAGACTTTACCTGAGGGTATTCGTATTCGGTATCGCATCGCGGCGGCGGGGTCTTCAACCTAGACAGACTAAAATCTCACACCAAAATGTCTCACGTGACCATCACTGTGATGATGTATGCAGACGATTTATGTTTTGTGGCGGAATCCCTCAAAGAGACTTATGTTAAGACTTATACACAGACTTATGTTAATTCTCGACGAGTCGTGTCTAAGATTTGGCCTTAATATCAGTGTAAAGAAAATCGAAGTAATGCTTCTGGATACACTGCACAGTGTCCAGTTCGACATAAGACTCGCTTAAGCTTGTAGACAAGTTCAAGTATCTGGGCAGTACCGAATCATTAGTGCCTGCTTGATGACGAAGTCAACAGCAGAATTGGAGCGGCAGCTGCTGCATTTGACAAGCGTCGTCCCAAAGCATTTCTTTTCGTTCACATGATATAAAGCTCTGTATGTAGCTGTGTACATAGCAGTCATTCTGCTCAACCTCCTTTATGCCTCTGAAACGTGGGTTCAGTGTGGTATACACATGCATATCTCAACTGAAGTGGTGCGGCCATAAACATAGCAACAATGGTTGACCTTCTCTCTTGAAGTTGGCGAATAGAGAAAATAGCCTTATACGAGCAACGATTGGGCCGGAAGCCAGACTGGGTTTCAGGCAAAATGTCTTCAGACAAGGGTGTCAAGCGGTTAAGTAAAACTTGAGGAAAAACCTTGCCGGTGGAAGTTAATAGGGAAATTCCTCTATAAGAATTGCAATCAGCTCTATCGCCTTTGTTCTTGTCTAGTGGACAGATACAAGAGATTTTAAAGTCATCAGGGACATGTTCTTCATCCCACATTCGAGCGAACAGTGTGAAAACATAAAATAATGTGCATATGGCACGTATATAGGGACAACATCTCATACATTGCTCTGATCCCAAAGTATGTACTTTAAGCACTTGTGTTATGAAGTCATAATTTTCAGTACCACAAACAATGAACTTTTATTTGTCACATATACTTTTCTTCTATATACTTTTTTATTTCAGTGGCTTATAATATTTTACATTATGAACAATTAATAGACGTGTCTGAAAATAAAAGGAATTGTTTGACCTCCATGGACGAATGGCATAGACACCGGTTTTCATGATTGCGCCATCTTTGTGGTCGCGGATTCTTTACTTATTTACTTAGGCGTGTCGTTGCTTAATTTGGGATCAGAGCAATGTTGTTTATTTATTATAGTAGGCACTAAAGTTCTGGCAGACGAAGTCCTGCTGGTTCTATCATATGTCAGGGATATATTTATGGGCGGCGGTGATCACTTACCATCACGTGAGCCCCCTATTCTATAAAAAAAAACCCAAAAAAATTTAATGTCCAGATTTAGACAACTGCATCACTTATTACATCTTTACTTAACGTCTAATTCATGTTGGACTAAGTTACACCGTTTCACAGAATAGAATGGATGAATCACAATGTTATTGCAAATTAGAATAGAATAAAGACTTAATTACATATAATTTTTTTATATGTAATTAAGTCTTTATTCTAAGCTTATTAAAACTGGAATTAGTATGTTTTGGTACACTAATGTTTTGGTACACACTAACAACATTCTAATCAAATGTTTCAGGAATCTATATGTTGCAACTTAGAGGTAAAGAAATATCAGAAAAAACAGAAGTAGACAATGAATTCCTTATGAAAATTATGGAGAAAAATGAAGAAGTTGAAAGTGCAGACACAGAAGAAGAGATTATGAAACTGAATGAAGAAAATAAATTGATGATTAAAGATTTGCAGAAAAAAATATCGCAGGCATTCTTTGATGGTGATCTAAAGAGGGTTACACACCTATTGGGCCATATGAAGTATTATACAAGTATTGACAACCAAATACAAACTGTAATCCGCAATAAAGGTATTATTAGATAATTTTGGTAGTGTTGTACAGGTTGTAGATGTTGTATTTATTTTATACAATAATATGAAAATGTAATTAGAAACATTGTTAACTATTTTTAATACTAATAGAATGTTATAAAAACTAATATTTTTTCATTGTATATACGTATTGCAGATATCCTTAATCACCTTTAACACAGTAGGCAAGTAAGATATTATTTTTTCGTTAACAGCCTGTAAAAGTTCACTGCACGATATAAGCCTCCATATGGAAGATTGCCATAATCACCATGCTTGGCAAGCGGTTGGCGATAGCAGTACCAGACACCTCGCGTCTTAGATGCTGCTGACCGTCACCGGTCTTCTTACGCCAGCATATGAGATACCGTACAAGACCCACGGATTCCGGGGGGAAGCTCATGCTTACGTCAATACAATAATTCACCGATCAAAAACTTAACTTATAATATAAGTATATACTATATACTAACTTTCGTATAATAAAATCTGGGCTTCGTTCACCTGCATTCTTACCAAAGGAACTAGTATACGGAAGGAACTAAGGAACTACTATTCTTACCAAGTGACTGTCGACAAATGAGAGTATTACCAGACAATCCACTAGCAAGTGTGATGATTTAATTCGTATATATTCTATGCTAGGACACGATAGCCGAGTGGTTGGGTGATTGGACTTCGATTCAAGAGAACCGAGTTATATCCAGGGTGGTAGGCTCGTACGTACGTACGATTTATAGCGTTGCCTTGGACATGAAGACGGCGACAGGACCTCCACCTGTCACGTTGTCCCAAAAAAATGTCTTCGGCGGAAAGTGGGTCCCAAGGACTTAATTGTCTATATCTCCGTCTACCCCTGTATGGCGTAAAGTATATATCGTGCAGTGGACTGAGGTTGGCAATCTATTCTAATATTACAGGGTAATCTCTAGAATTTCCGGGCCGATTTCAAAAAATCTTTTCGCGTTATAACATCTATGAGGACAAGGACATGGGCTATGTAACCACGAGCAGAGATCAATACATACATATATTACGGCCGGTAAAAAGTGTTCTATAGGACATAGGCCTCTCTCGTGAGAGAAGGTTTTTTTAATAGGCCTATTATGAGGTTTCAGAAATTTATCAATTAAGGAAATCTTTATAGGAAGGGTAATAACCCTTCCTATAATATAAACCTTAAGTCATAATGTAATTGTAGCAAGCCTTATCTTGATTCTGTGACATAGAATAATAATTCTATATGTCACAGAATCAAGATAAGGCAACAATTTTGGTTACAACGCCATCTATTAAAAGTCTTCGGAAACGTCAAGTGGTGCGCTTGAGTGGGGTCGATACAGGAAGTGACAGAGCGGATTTGACTACTATGTGTTGTCAATGTCATTTGACTTCTGATATAAAGTGTCTTCAGAATTTTCTAGGGGCTTCAGTTACGAAACGGACGGCAGTGTGAACGGTCATCTTCCTGTATCGAACTTACTGCGTTTCCACCCATTTAGTTCAGTTTTCTGATATGGCTCAAGATGGATTTAACAACGAGTTGCCTCATGTGGCCTACCCTACGCCGACATATAAATGAATGTTAATAACTGAACCCCTGGGAATTAGGTGACCGCTCCCAAGCTTTCTAGAAGAAATATCTTATTTTTGTATCATCATAAAAAAAGAGGACAACAATAGCTACATAACATCTCCTGTCTCTTTTCTGTTTGAGGAACCTTGTTACTAAACGGTGGCATATTAAAATGACTGTCAATGAAAGAAATTTTATTTTTATTTGGACAAATAAATGCTTTGATTTGCGACTGTCGCCAATGTTGGCAATTAGATTGGCGATCGCAATACCTGACACTTCGCACCTTAGACGCCGCTGTCCGTCACCGGTCTGATGAATTTTGTTCTGGTTCTTTCTTACGAAACTTAAGGGAAAAGGGGTGGTATATTCTTACGCTGATACCGCCCGGCAAGAGACAAATAGGGTAAGGACAGCATACTTAGAGAAGAAGGGTAAAAAAAAAAAAACCTTGTCATAATGTAATTGTAGCAAACTTTATCACAGGACGCGCTGTCAGACATATTGTTACACGGCATACTTGGCTACAAAGTCGATACGTGCGTTAAATAACACTTGTTTCGTTTGTATCGTAGGTTTGATTATTTACCAGCATCGTATAAAAGTTTGCAGATCTAAGGGATGAAGGTAAGATAAAGGACTAAATCTAAGGGATAAATTTTCTCGCTGGTACGCAAAGACTGTACAGGAAGTCTTCCCGGCTGGCTCTTCATATAAACTTTTCACATAAAAACCTAAAGGAAAAAAGATTACAAAATTTGATTACATGCATACATACTCGTACATAACGGCTTCTTAAAATTACTACAAGTAATAGTCCTCTAAGGGAGAATTTGCTTATATAGCCACGCTTGGCAAGCAGGTTGACGATAGCTGTACCTGATACCATCCACCGTATACACTGATGTCGTAACCCGGTACCTCGTGGTCACCCCTCCATCTAGTGGTAGTCTGTAGACTGTTCAATACTTTTCCCTTAGTCGCCTCTTTCGCCACACATGGGAAGAAAGACGGTGGCATTTTCATACACCGTGAACACGCCGCATAATTAAATTAAGAATAGATATTTACTAGTAGAAACTTAAGTTACCTAAAGATTATTATGCAATTTTATTGATTTTTAAAGCATATTTATACGAAACTTTTATGTGATTAAATTAAAGAGAAAAAAGTGAAAATTTCAACTTACACGGGCAGGATTCGAACCCGCGACCTTCGCCGATCCGTGGCGACGCTTTTACCTCCGAGCCACCATGTCTCACACGCATTAGTTGAAATTTTAAATCTGTATTCTCTTTTATTACTTATATATATTTATATTTATTTATCTTCACGCACAATCCCTGACGGGGTAGCCAGAGAGAACAGATCGCCAAGTGTCACGATCCCTACATACTTCTTTCGCTTCTTTCAGATTCATCATCTTCTTCATACATGCACGTCTAGGTATCCGAGTACTCTTGACCCTCCTCTCTTCGAGCAATTTGCTCACATGGTCTTCGAAAGTTAGTCTCGGTCTACCTCGACACCTTTTAATATTAACTTTCGCGCTATATATTTTCTTCACCATTCGGTCTTCACTCATTCGCTCAACGTGCCCAAACTATCGAAGCACGCCCTTATCCATTTTTGAGACAAGGTCATCTTTCAAACCTGCCATATTGCGAATCTCTTCGTTTCGCTTTCGGTCGGCCATGGTAAGGCCGCACATTTTACGAAGAGATCGCATCTCCACTGCATTCAACCTGCTTTTATGCTTCTTCTGGCATACCCAGGTTTCGCTGCCATATAACAAAGTCGGTACCAACACTGCGTTATGTATTGCAAGGCGTGCACTTATCACAACGCCTTGCCTTTTGATTAACGCAGTCAGGGCACCATTGACTTTGTTCCCGGAAGCGACACGCCTGTCCACATCTAAATCACATCTTCCATCCCGGCTAAACGCACTCCCCAAGTATACAATTTCATTCACCTGTTCTAGACATTCCTGATTTACCCAAATTTCGCACATCGTTCTTTCTTCGTCCCTTTCAAATACCAGAACCTTAGTTTTATTAGCATTCAAACGGAGACCATTAATTTCACATTCTTCTTTCATACACGTGACTAATGCCTGCAGTTCTGCCTCTGATGGTGCAATAAGCACTGCATCATCAGCATACACCAGACAATTTATTTTTATGTTACCTAATTTCACACCCAAACAGCTATCTTTCAGCTTCTGTAAACAGCTGTCGAGATACAGTATGAATAGCCAGGAAGACATGACACAACCCTGTTTTACGCCCGTTTGGACGCTAAACATGGGTGACAGGTCATGCCCTACCCGCACACAGGCTTTACAGTCACAGTAAAGTGACTGCACAGCCCTTAGCAATCGACCATCTACACCATACCCCGGCAACAGTTCCCACATTTTCTTCCTTACAACCTTATCAAATGCTTTCTCAAGATCCACAAAAGCACAGAAAATCCTCTGGTTAGCAGCCAGAAGCTTCTCCGTGATCATGCGGAGAGAAAACATTTGATCCGTGCATCCTCTTCCAGGTCTAAATCCGCATTGTGCCTCCCATAGAAATCTTTCCGATTTATCTTGCATCCTACGTGTCAAAACCTTCGAGTAAACTTTATTTGCTAAACTGGTCAAGCTGATCGCCCGATAGCACCCGCAGTCATAATGTGAACCTTTACCTTTATATAAAGGCACAATGACCGCGGATCGCCAATCATCCGGAACAACCCCCGTTCGCCAGCACAAATTGCACAGCAGATGAAAGCTGTCCCAGACGCATGGTCCACCATACTTGTCCATTTCAGCAGTAACTCTGTCTAGTCCCGCAGCCTTACCACATTTCAAACTTCTAATTGCACATTCAATCTCTTTCATACCGATGACTTCAATGTTATCGAGGTCCGAGTCTGGCGTACCAGTCACGGCGTCACCCCCGGATCCCCCACTAAGATCATCACACACATACATCTCTCTATAAAATTCGCTCCATCGCTGCATGACGTCCGATTTTTCTGAGAGAACGTCATTGGTTCCCGAAAGCACTTTATTCATTCTTAAGGCTGTCGCACCACTCCGGGTCCTTCCAACCTCTTTCCAGAAGAGTTTGGAGTTCTCCTTGAAGTTGTGCGACAACCTTTCGTCCGCTTCCTTTCTACTCCTTTCACGCACTTCCTCAATCAATGCTTTCGTGTGAAATTTCTGGAGCTTATATCCTTCTTTCCTCTTATCTCTCATATCCTTATCATTACTAGAGGCCACGAAGTCTAACCATGCTTTCTTCTTCTTATTTACAGCTTCTTTCACTTCGTCATTCCACCATGCCTCACCCTTTTTACTACTACCTCTTTTCACAGTTCCACACACGTCTTCCGCTGCACTAACCATTCCATCTCTAAGGCTCTGCCATATTTCTTCCACACATTCTTTCCTGACACCAATGCTGTCCAGCTTTTCGGCTACCCTTGCTTGATATTTATTCCTAGTGTCCGCTTCCTGAAACTTCCAGCTTCGGATGCTACCGACCAACTGTGGTTCTGGTATCGCCGTCCGGTGGCGCCAACCCGCGAACAGACCCCTAAATCTAGTAATCACTAGATAGTGATCCGTTCCCAGGTCTGCACCTCGGAACACTCGCGTATCCATCACCTGTTTTCGCAGTCGGTCATCCACCAGGAATAAATCGATCATACTTCTCTCATTCTCTCTTGTTCTAGTATACATATGGATTTTCGTGACTAAACATAGTGTTTGTCACAAGAAGACCCTTTTCCTTGCATACAGCCAGTATAAGCTTGCCAGCATCGTTTACCCCTTTTATCGCCAAATATTCCAAGCACCGACTCGTACCCTGGCCGAGCGGTACCAACCCATCCATTCAAATCACCACATACAACAATTCTTTCGTTTCCTCTAACCAAGTCTAGAACTTCTCTTATATTCTCCCAAAACTCCTCCAGCTCTTCTCTGGACGACGAAGCCACCGGCGCATAAACAGCTAAAAGGAATAACTTCGTCAGTCCCAATTTAACCCAGAAGAAGAGAACCCAGAGAAGTCTCGAGTTCACAACCTTATATTCAGTCATAACATCGACCAACCGAGACGAGAGCAGTCACTCCCTGGCAGGCGCTCTCGCTCTCCGGGACTCCGGACCATAGAGCAAACGCCCCGCCAGGGAGCTCTTCAGTACCGCTGCCCTTCCGCTTGGTCTCCGACAAACACACGACATCTAATTCTCTTTCTTTCATTATTTCAATCAACTCATTCGTCTTATCTCTCATGCCTCCTCTAACATTCCACGTGCCAAATCTGCACTCCGTCCTCCACCTTCCGCCGTGTCGGGCTGTGCGTGACGGGTGGCGGTCCCCATTTCACACCAACGGGGACGAACTGGTGTGCGTCGCCTTGGTGGGACGCCCTAACCCTCGTTGGCATGGGTGCGCAGCTGTGTAGAATTGCAGCCCTGAAAAGGGCTGGCAGGGGCCGCGACGAGCACGCTTCTACAATGACCCCCATTTATTACTTATGCCTTGTTTTTTGGCATAGGCGCCATCTATTATTTTGCAAGTGTCAATTTGATATTCATGACTTTTCAGTTAGGAATTATCAATACGATAACGCCAACTTAATTTTTATAATGCAATTTTATTCATTTTTAAAGCATATTTATTCTCAACTTTTATGTGATTAAATTAAAGAGGAAAAAGTTAAATTTTCAACTGACACGAGCGGGATTCGAACCCGCGACTTTCATCGATCCGTGGCCACGCTCTTACCTCCGAGCCACCGTGTCTCATACGCATTTTTTTCTCTTTAATTTAATTACCTAATGATATAACGAATAACTCACTTTATTTATTAAAGTCACGATAGGTTGGGTGGTCGGAATTTCGAGTCAATAGACCCGAGTTCGATCCCCAGTTGGTAGGCTCGTACCAATGAGTTTTTCAAAAACTTATGTACGAATATCGTTGGCTTGGACATAAAGGCGGCGACGGGCTCACCACCTGTCACGTTGTCCCGAAAATATCTTCGGTGAAAGGTGGGTCGAAGGGACTTAATTGTCTAGACTCGACCTCTGTCTACCCCTGCATTGGGAATTGCGTGAAGATATATTTTTTTTTAACTCACTTTATATGCAATCTTCAAAAGAGACGTAAAAAAACTGAAAAGGCGCACTGAGTGGAGAGAGAGATACCGACCTATTTTGGCTTCAAAGTCACGATAGCCGAGTTGTTGGGTGGTCGAAATCTCGAGTCGAGAGAACTCGGGTCTCTTGACTCGAAATTCCGACCACCCAACCACTCGGCTACCGTGACTTATAGTCACGTAGCTTAAGTAAAAGTTTAATATACATTATATTTGTATAAGGGTAGTTATAGCTCACTGTGTGCCACAAGTTGGTGCAGTGATATTGTGGGTTCATAATGTCTTATTTATTATGCATCACTTATAGAAGTATATAAGTGAAGTACAAACGTATAAAAACATTATTTTGTAGACGGTGTCTCGTTCTACAAATGCAATGTCCAAATAATTTACAAATACCTAACATACTTATTTTACAAAGTTGAATAAATTTCCTAAAATACTTAGAACTATTATTTATTTATTAAACTTCATATACATGAAAGTGTATATAGGCGGACTTAATGCCAGAGGCATTCTCTACCAGCCAACCTTTAGGTGGTGCAGAGATGAAAAGAAGTAGGTATTATAATTGGGGGACGAGAAAAAAATATACATTACACAAAAACTAATCAGATACATAATAAACATATACATATATACACATACATAAATATTTATACATGTATTGTAAATATGTTAAATCATTACTGAGGTGAATCTGCCATTTCTTTTAAAATATACTGTTTAAGCTTCATTTTAAACGAGTAACGACTTTTAGATGTCCTGATTTCGTGAGGAAGTGCATTCCAAAGAAAGACGGATTGAACAGGGAAGGAAGAACGGACGAAGCTAGATCTATGGGACGGACATTGGAGAAGGAGATTATTTGACGAGCGAAGGGTTCTGTCATGGTTGGAACAAAGGTATTGGAAGTATGAAGACAAGTAGGAAGTAGGAATAGGGGATGTCAAAAAAGAATAAAGGGTAGTGAGAGCACGCAAACTACGGCGCTGACGAATCGTTAACCATTTAAGCTGGGAGCGATAAGTAGATACATGATCATACTTACGAAGATTGAAAATGAATCGAATGCAGTTATTT
Organism: Sericinus montela; assembly: GCA_029286605.1. Taxonomy (NCBI): domain Eukaryota; kingdom Metazoa; phylum Arthropoda; class Insecta; order Lepidoptera; family Papilionidae; genus Sericinus; species Sericinus montela. The sequence goes on from JAGSMR010000003.1 coordinate 3,302,303, forward strand.
AGAAGACGATCATATTTATTGAGAAGATCTGCATTCAGGTCGAAATAGCACACATCACCATAGTCGAAAAGAGGAAGAATTAGAGTCTGGATAATAGATATTTTGGTTCGGGTTGGGAGGAAGTTTTTTAGGCGGTAAAGAGTTCTCAAGGTACCTGTGACTTTCTGACTGACGTTCATGACTTGGGCTTTCCAGCTGAGGGTGGAGTCAATGTGTAAGCCAAGGTCTTTAACCGAAGGACACAGTTCGTTAACAGTGTCATTGAAAACTATCGGCGGTAATGCTACTGTATCCAACCTTCCCAATATCCGACTACTACCTACTATAATGGCTTGACACTTTGATGGGTTAACGGTTAAACCATACTTGTTGGACCAGCTCATAATATATCCTAGGTCACTGTTAACCTTGTCTACAGCTGTAGCAACTCTATCGACAGATGCCTGAGAATACAATTGGAGGTCATCAGCGTACAGATGATACGAACACTGAAGATCAGCGGTGATGAGATTAATAAACATTGAAAATAACAAAGGAGATAGAATTCCGCCATGAGGGACGCCAGTATGTGTGTCGCACCAACTTGAAAAGGATTCATCGATGCGCACTGATTGCTGTCGTCCTCGAAGTTAAGATGAGAACCATTCAAATGCCTCGGGAGAGATCATGAAATTGGAGAGAATGGATAAAAGGATGTCATGGTTGATGGCATTAAAGGCATTTGTGAAGTCAACTAAGACTAACACTGTAACCATAGTATCTTCCATGCCTGCCCTAATGTCACCAGTGACTTTGAGGAGAGCAGAAATAGTACTATGGCCTGGTCTGAATCCAGACTGTAATGGACTAAGCAGATTATGTTTATGAATAAATTGAGACAGCTGCTTATGAACACAGGCCTCTAGTACTTTAGATAAAAAGGGAAGAATGGATATAGGTCGGAGGTGATTGGGTGCAGAAGGATTCGTAGTCTTAGGCAAGGGAATAACGTGAGCCTTGCGCCAAACTGAAGGAAAGCGAGATGAATCTAAGGAGAAGTTAATTATATGAGAGATCGGTGGGAGCACATGATCCAGGACATTAAAAATCATACCGCGACTGATGTTATCATCGCCCACAGAGTTGGATTTAATTGAAAGGATAATCTTGATCTCATTCTCAGAGACTGGAGAGAAATGAAAACAATCGACGCTAGGACGTGGTAGATCCTTTAAGCTGGCAATGGTGTGACACTTGGTTTGTTGATCCATAACAATGTGAGAGGAAAAATGGCGATTTAGGTCATCCAAACCAACTGTCCCGTCGAACCCAGAATATGGCTGTTTACCAATTCCTATAGTTTTAAGAAATTTCCAGATATTAGCTGGAGAAGAAGAAGTGATATTATTGAGAATATGTCGGCGTTTGGCATTACGTATCATCTGATTACACCGATTCCTAGCGGACTTAAATAAAGACCACTTTTCCTCACTACGATCTTTTCTATAATTACGAATAGCCCTATCCCTACTTACTAATTTTTATTTTTTATTATTTTTTATTTATCCCTACGTCTCATTGCCATACGAATGCCTATTGTCATCCAAGGTGCCGGCGAATGTTTGATTCTAACTTTTTTAAGAGGAGCATGAACGTCATAAAGTTGTAGTATAGCCTTGTTAAACGCATCCACCTTTTCGTCTATTGTGGAGGTGACGACAAGATCATTCCAATTCAATTTGGAAGCATTCTCACGCAATTTCTCCGTATCCATGCGTCGGTAATAACGCATGAAACGAATCTTAGAGGGCGCTTTGGGAGGTTTCAGATTGTATGAAAGGAAGATTAGGTCATGGTGGGAAAAACCAGGTGCATAGTGTTGGCCATGAGAGGCGACTAGAATAGGGTTGGAAGTTAAAATTAAATCAAGTAGGGTATCCTCACCGTAGATGCCATGGTGAGTAGCATTTAAGGGAAGAACATGGAGTCCCACGGACTCGACAATTTGGAGCAATTTAGATGAACGGGATGAGGAAGGAGGTAAAAATCAGTGTTAAAATCGCCCATGATGATATGATGTGAGTATTCAGACCCTAGAGATTCCAGAATCGACTCGAGACTGGAGAAATAATCAACAAGAGGGGGACAGTAGACAACACCCACGACAAATTTAGTGCCTTTTACGCAGACCTCTAAGAAGAGATACTCTGCAGATGCTGAGTAAAAAGGAGATGAGGAAGCAAGAATTTTATAGGAAAAGTCACTGCGAAGATAAATTGCAACGCCACCACCTCTTCTATCAAGGCGATCATTGCGAATCAGAGTAAAGCCGGGGAGGGGGTAGGTAGTCGAAAGGAGATTGGGTTTGAGCCAACTCTCCGAAATCAGGACGGCATGTACGTTAGTGTTAGAAAAACCCTCAACGAAATCGCTATAATGACAGGGTATACTCTGTGCGTTAATGTGACATACGTTAAAGGAGGAGCGAGTTTGATCAAATTTATGACGAACAAAGTCGCCAAGAGTTTCCGTTACAGAACAGAAACTGTCATCGTTTGACGAAAAAGCAGAATCGTTTGCAGAATGAAAAGAACCATCCTCAGAACTCATAATAATACAAGTTTAAATAATAAAATGTATATAGATATTTATAAAAAGTAAAAATAATTTAAAATAAAAATATCAGTAAATTGACCCAAAAACATATATATTACTTGTACAAGGGTAGGTGCAACAATGTCATCCCTGCACCACCCGCCAGCTTACATACGCAAAATATTTTATAACAAATTCATATTTATGGAAAAAGGAAGAAAAAAAGATTAGGTACCAAAATAAATAATAGAAAAACGCAATTTTTTATTACAAAACTAGTCGCAAAATTATAGTAGTTTGAAGGAGAGTGATTAAATACATTTTTAGATTTTAATCTGTACTGAAATTTTAATTGGCCAATTTAAATTTCATATGTTGGCTGTACAGTCAATAGACCTTTGCCCATCTGTATGATCGAGAAGCAATATTGCTAATGCTACTTGTCGCTGTCAATTTGACAATGTCAGATCCAGCTAAAATTGGTTAAGTTCACTATGTAAACGAAAAAGAACTGTTTACAGTTGCGAAAACTAGTACATATATAATTATAAGAATAGAGAAACAAGTATTCAAAAACTAGTATATAAACAAAAAAAAAATAATGTAAATAAAAAGTCTAAACTTTAAATTATCAGTGTTCAGTGTTATTGCAAATATTTAAAACGTATCATGTAACTTTGGAGATTAAAAATTTTACTTTAAAACAAGAATTAATAAATGTCTATTACATTGATAGGACTGAGAAACAAAACACTGATAATATAAACAAATATCCAACCACTGGTGTGCAAATGATAATATGATTACCAACTACTATTAAAGTTGTTTCGATATGCACTATATATACTACAAAAATAAACCCATGTGTACTGCACCAAACTAGTTCTTAAGTTCAAAAATCAAACACGAATATGACCTGTTCCAGAAATGCTTTTGCTCATAGTAGATAGTTCAGCAGTCATTTTGGGATATTTCAGTACCATAGCATTAAGTTCATCCATTGTGGTGAGTTTATGCCTGCAGCTGTCAGCAGTCTTCACCACAATCACACCATCTTGAGTCCAGCATGACCTCATACCGAAGTGCTGTCTACTTTTGCTAAAAACCGCCTGTCGAGACTTGGTCAAAAACTCTTTAACAGAAATAGATGAGCCTTTAAGTTTAGATTTTGCCCTCCAAACCAGAGATCTGGTGTTGATGTTAGTAAACTTGACCAAGATGGGCCGATGATGATCTTTGGTGGCTGCTCCAATCCTGTGGCAGACACCAATAGAAGTTTCTGTGATATCATTTAACTTCATTTTTTGGGTTATACTCAGCAAAACGGCCTTGCAATCTTCCTTTTCAGATTCTGCCACACCTAAGAAAACCAAAGCCTTACGACGATGCCTGGTTTCTATTGCGTCAACCATACGGGAGCACTCATTAATCTGCTTACGAAGCAGACCAAGCATAGAGAACATGAGCTCTGATAGGATTGGGACATAATAAGAGATTGATATAAAATATAAATATAAAATTAATATAAGAGTTCCGTGATACCTTCCGACAATTAGAGACCGCGGTAATCGTGTACTCGGAACCGATGTGTCTTATTGCTAGACATGTCATTGAAATAGTCGTTGGTGGTTGGCGTCTTGGTGTTTAATTACATAATAATACGTCGGCTATCATTCAAATTCAGGAGTATATTGTGCACTCCTAGTGATACGAAAGTATTCACAACTTTGCAAACAAAGTTGATTGGGGTCACATCAGTGTGGAGTGAGGGTGCACTGTGTATGTGATAGTCATCTTTATGCATACGGCTATACGCTGTAAATATGCTTATAGCGTCTTGTGACGGTCATAATGTAGTATTTACCTAAAATGTGCGCATCGTGTGGTTCTAGTCGATGGAGGTTTGAGGTGTGGATGTCTGATGTAGATGCGTGGAGGCCTTGTGTTTGCTTCATTCAGCGACATTCCCGCATGACGGACGCTACAGAAAATATTAAAAACTGTAAGTTTCATACTTATGCCGATGATACCCAAATATACTTTTCTTTTATATAGTTCAAATATATAGCCAGATAGATCCTTAGGTGCGACTGCTAAACACAGTGTATATAAGTGCTGGAATAATTTACCGCCTCCATACAGAAATCTGAAATCAAAAAATTAGAGTTATGAGTCAGAGTTAAGTATAAGTGAAACGTGAAAAGAAAAGTTAACTATTGCTAGAGTAGTGATTATTTTAATTACGAGGCTAAATTCTAAGTTATAAATCAATAGATTTATAATTTAGAATTAAGCCTTCTTTTCTAGTGCTTTGTCCCGTTGTGAGTATTCCCTTTAAACTTGTTAAATTCTAATTATCTTTTTAACTATACTAAACATATCTCAACAAATAATGTTGAAGCCATGTGCAACATAATACTTTTAATTTTAATGCTTTACCTTTAGTCTCAAGTTTGCTTTATTTACACAATTCTGACACTAATTATAGTGTCAGAGTTGATGAGTCAGAGATGAGTTTACTCTTTGGAGTCAAGTATTTAAATTTCTTTATTTTTATTAATTACAAGTTCTTTTTTTTAACAAAAATAAAATGATATTTCATAATTTTTTTTAACATTAACAGAATAAACATTCTAATTTATTCTTGTAATAATCAGATACCTATTTAATAATAAGTATAGATAAGTTATTACCGATCTAGGAAAAGCCTAATAATCATTATTTGTAAATGGTTCATTATTTGTAAATGGTTCTCTCTGTGAGTATCCCTTTAAACTTGTTAAATTCTAATTATCTTTTTAACTATACTAAACATATCTCAACAAATAATGTTGAAGCCATGTGCAACATAATACTTTTAATTTTAATGCTTTACCTTTAGTCTCAAGTTTGCTTTATTTACACAATTCTGACACTAATTATAGTGTCAGAGTTGATGAGTCAGAGATGAGTTTACTCTTTGGAGTCAAGTATTTAAATTTCTTTATTTTTATTAATTACAAGTTCTTTTTTTTAACAATAATAAAATGATATTTCATAATTTTTTTTAACATTAACAGAATAAACATTCTAATTTATTCTTGTAATAATCAGATACCTATTTAATAATAAGTATAGATAAGTTATTACCGATCTAGGAAAAGCCTAATAATCATTATTTGTAAATGGTTCATTATTTGTAAATGGTTCATTATTTGTAAATGGTTCTCTGGTAGAATCGTATACATAGAAAGGTATTGTACTGTCCACTCCAGCCGGCCCTGCTGCGGATGGAATCGACGCCGAGCGAGTGTGCGCGCGAGGTCGCGGCGTGTCTCGTGCTGTGCGTACTGAAGCGTGTTTTTAACCAGAGACTAAGGGGTTGCGTACCAACGTTATTATGCGACATTTTGATTCCGATAAATAAATAGTTAGACTTCCTTATGGGTGCGGTTCTTTCTAAATAACATTCTAAACTGTACGCTGGGCATACTGCTGGTCTTTCTGTAAAGTAAGGTTAATTTAAAACTGGTTGTTTACAGCCAGGTCGAGTAGTTCTATTGAACTTGGGAATTTTTATAATAATTCGGTTAGTATAAACGTGAATATTTTCGATATTTATTTTGTAAATATATTTAAATAATAAATTATGCAGTCATGTTATTTTAACTAAATCGTTCTCCGATGAAATTATAATAGCCTTAACAGATTCTGACTAACGAACAAATATTTTGTTATCCTTTAACATTGCAATTACAATTTTTTTAACATTAACAGAATAAACATTCTAATTTATTCTTGTAATAATCAGATACCTATTTAATAATAAGTATAGATAAGTTATTACCGATCTAGGAAAAGCCTAATAATCATTATTTGTAAATGGTTCTCTGGTAGAATCGTATACATAGAAAGGTATTGTACTGTCCACTCCAGCCGGCCCTGCTGCGGATGGAATCGACGCCGAGCGAGTGTGCGCGCGAGGTCGCGGCGTGTCTCGTGCTGTGCGTACTGAAGCGTGTTTTTAACCAGAGACTAAGGGGTTGCGTACCAACGTTATTATGCGACATTTTGATTCCGATAAATAAATAGTTAGACTTCCTTATGGGTGCGGTTCTTTCTAAATAACATTCTAAACTGTACGCTGGGCATACTGCTGGTCTTTCTGTAAAGTAAGGTTAATTTAAAACTGGTTGTTTACAGCCAGGTCGAGTAGTTCTATTGAACTTGGGAATTTTTATAATAATTCGGTTAGTATAAACGTGAATATTTTCGATATTTATTTTGTAAATATATTTAAATATTTATTATTTAGAGTAAGAACGCGAGAGGGTCGCAACAGATATTAACTTTTGGTAATGAAGTTGATTTTTCTTAATAACTCTGGACAGTCTACATAGGTCGGTCTTAATTACGCACAATTTAAAAATGTAGGTAGTTGTACTAATTTCTAAAATACTTGTTCTAATAAACAAATGAGTAAAGTATATTTTTGATATGAGGGTAAATGCAGGTAAAGTTAGGTTGAAAGATAACAAACACATTAAGTACACTACTTTAACGATAACAAATTTGACGTGGTAATAATATCTCAAAGTACATATATTTAAACTATGGGGACCATATTGTGAGAAATATAATAACTGTAGTGTCAGAAACGTTTAAATAAAGACATGTTTTATATATTTTAATTCAGCTTAAATAGTTTACATATTTTATATAAAAATATAAATGACGTTAGTATATTTAAATAATAAATTATGCAGTCATGTTATTTTAACTAAATCGTTCTCCGATGAAATTATAATAGCCTTAACAGATTCTGACTAACGAACAAATATTTTGTTATCCTTTAACATTGCAATTACAATTTTTCTCCGTGGCTACCATGCGAGTTGTTCGAAAAAGATATTTGTTAATAGGCGTAAGTTGGTCATTTACTGGTTTTGAAGGCCCATCCAGTTGTTATGCCTCGGTGGCTGCGAACCGCAGCTAGTAGATCCGATTTTTTTATACTGGGTGAATCGCACTATTACGTTAGGTATTACCCTCGATTCAGGGTTCTGTCAAATATTGTCAGAAATTTCAAAGTTATTGCTTCGATCATACTGTTCCACTACATTATTTTTTTGCGATAATTTGCTTATTGTAGCATTTGCCTCTACTAACTTCTGTTCAACCGAATTAATTTTGCAATAATATAATTTTTTAACTCGGAAAAAGCGGTTTTAAGTTATCTTGTTCAATAACAATCTTATTTTGTGATTATTTAATACAGTTTATTTGCTCCGCAACTTGCTTGACGTCTGCAGATAAATTAGATATTAAGATGTTTTGTCTCTGGGTAAACTCTTCAGTAAACTCTTTAAACAACAACGCAAATTCAGAATGAAATTCACTTCGAAATGTTTACCTACCTCGGTGAAACCAGTTTCTCTTTGCTTGCCCAGTTTCTTTTGTTTACGCATAGTAATTTTTGTTACTTTAGATAAATCAGGAACTGATCCTGTTTCTTTTGGAGATTTTCTTTGAACATTCATGTTGTAGAATGATTTTCAACGCGTCATATGTTTTTAACACACGAATTTAATACTGGGTTTAATAAGTAAAGAGAATGATTAATGTGACACGACCACTTAAGTTCACGCATGAATGAAAATTTTGTTAAATTAATATCACAGGTATGCATCATTTAAATAATCTTTCACTCGTTGACAACTCCTGGTCAATTTCAGGCGAGGTCGATATTAAATCAGGTCAAATCATTTAATCATCGACAAGTTTAATGTATGTTTACATTACATCCATCGATAGTCATTTTTCTATTTCTTCTTAATATTTCGTTATGATCTTCCTCTAATGAAGAAAGATAAATAGTTGAAAGAAACTCCATAGATATCCTCTTTTTTAACATATTTCGCAGTTGCAAAACTTTTTCAAGTTAGTGAAGAATTGTGGCACAGACCATAAAACAATTTCTAAAATAAAATAAGAGAGAAAAAAATATTACGGATTGCAGACCCGAGATAAACAACCCTCACAATCAGCGCCTTTTCACGTATATGGCATCAATTTCTCTCCTCAATCGTCTGAAAGGGAAGCGGTCGACTCGCCAACGACACTGAATTCCCACGCATTTTATTACCAAATTAATTTTTTTCACTGCTAAGTAATACTGAAGCATACTGTTTTAATTAATATCTTTTTTGATATACCTTATATATGGGAGGTTCTCTTATACAATGTACCCTGTCGCTAAAATTTTTGCTAATTCGTGGAAGTTCTATACCATATGTGAATATTCGCAAGATCGCAAATAAAAGCACAGGATAGAAAAAATATTTAAGATGAATTAAAAAAAATCTCATATTTTACATAGTAATTGTTTGTATTAATTTGATGGAGATAAAAACTAATCTCATGTTGGAGTAAATCTCAAATATGTGCATTATTAGCATGGATGAACATAAAATAAAATAAATAAATATCTTCAAGCACAGTCCCTAACGGGGTAGCTAGAGAGAACAGATCGCCAAGTGTCACGATCCTCTTTAGATTCTTTACAAATTAATAATTTTTAATTATTCATTTTAATTTATGTTCAGAAATACAAATTACAAATTAAAGTAACAGTACACTTCTACTATAAATCCAAATGCTTTTGATTATACAATGAAGTTCGTCCATACAAATAACATTATTTAGTAGTTTACAATAGTATATTAGTAAGGTAGTAATTGCAATAGACCAAAGGTAAAAAAACAAAAAAAAAATAGAAAAAAAAAGAAACAAATGCGTTCGAATGTTCTTCAGGTGTGTCAATATTGTTATCATTTATTTCATATAATTATCATATGGTAAAGCTAAGCAGTAGTTAGTTAATTTAGATTTGATGTTGTTTTATTTCATAGCGTAATATGAGTGGTAATTCGTTTATTAATTTTGGAATCATAAATTCGAGTGTGCGTTTTCCATAGTTATTCTTATTATACACAGGCACATATTTTTTCAGGGGTAGCGCGAGTACCTTTGCTATGTGATATTAGAGTTTGCAGATCTTTGTTAAAAAAAACTGTTTTTTGAGAGCACATATTTGATTTTGTCGTGGATTGGAATTATTTTACAATATGGGAACAACGAGTGGTAGTTATTTTTTTATATGCTTTTAATTGAAGATGATAAAATTAGTCTATGTATGTTCTGAACGTGCATCCATTGCTACTTAAACCGTACGAAATTATTGATTCTGAAGAAAGACAATTTTGTTTTTTATTAGTACACATTTTGTCAGAATTGATTTTAGTCGGTCACAGGCGATACTTATATGCTTTTTCCAATTTAGTCTGTAGTGTACCTCTGGTTGTCCGTATAAACTATTGACGGCAACAGCCAATAGATTTTATTTGGCATAAATGTATGTGTAATGCATGAGTGTGAGTATGCTATGAGATTAGGTACGTTTATGAGGAGAGCTGATATACATTATTTTAGTTTTTTTATATACCAATATATATTGGTATATAATGTAATATTAATCTTATATCCTATTACCAAATCACAACGAATATAAGTTTATGATTATGAGACGTGTATGAACGTTCAAATACACCATAACACCAGGTGATAAAACACCAAAATCATATTTTTTTATCTATACCCATTTAAGCGCATTAGGTATTTAGGGCAGATGTAGTCAATTGAGTCTTTTTGAGCGAATCACCGTCTTAGTACATAAGATTGCGATTTGATAGGGAGCATCATAAATGAATACTTTAATAATTCCCCCTTGAAGTTATGATGGCCGAGGGGTTGGGTGGTCCGAATTCGAGTTAAGAGTCCCGAGTTCGATCCCCAGGTGGCAGGCTCGTACCAATGGGTTTTTCAAAAACTTATATACGAATTATATCGTTAGCTCGGACATAAAGCGACGGGCTCACCGCCTGTCACGTTGTCCCGAAAATATCTTCGGTAGAAGGTGGGTCAAAGGGACTTAATTGTCTTGACTAGACCTCTGTCTAGGAATTTCGTGAAGATATTTTATATTTTCATTTTATTTGAAATTAATTTATCGCTACAATGCTATTTCTATTCTTGTTCATATTCCATTTTAAATTTTCATTATTTTTGAAAAAAAAAGATACAAAAAAGGATATCTATAGTGTCTGCTTTTTTTTTCTTAAAAAATAACAATCGATGGATGGAATGTGTTTTTTATTCCGTTAATGATTTGATTTGGGTTTGGGTTTGGGTTTGATTTGATTCGGGATTGGATCTCCCGTTTTTAATTTCGTTTAAAAATGTTTTCATGTTTATAACGACCCGAAAGCCGAGTTGGTAGTGAGCCTGCCTTCAAAGCAAAGGGTACGAATCCCGCTAGGAACAAACATGTGTGTATTGCATATGAATATTTGTACTCGAGTCATGGATAATTATATGTATGTATTAATATTATCTGTGAAAATGTTAGTGTGTGAAATTACTAGAGTCACCAACTGTCACGTTGTCCCAAATAAGATCCAATGAAAAGTGAGAGATCTCTGGATTACTCGGTATTCAAATAATAAAACACGGTGTGGCTTCATAACATGTATTGAGCGACTGACGAGTTAAGACGCGCGGTGGCGCCTACCTACATTATACAATATTATACCTACTTATATCACACCTCCCTTCTTAATATATGATATTATTACACATTATTTCGTAAAGTACATAAATTATGTAATCACAAATTTACTTATAATAGTACCTTAACTATATAACACATTATCTATAAATCTAACAACTTGCCAAACTTGAAACCTGACAACAGGTTTACAAACTCGCCCGGATCGGGCTCGAGGCGGTTCAGGCGACGGTGCATTAGGTGACGTTGGTGGTGTACTAAATTCGATTCCAGGACTTTAAATGTGTTCACTTGAAACCCGTTTCCTCTCCTTTCCCGAATCACCCACAACCGTAGTCGGAGATGTGTCCGGGCCGTCGTCTTCCTTCGACATTCCATCTCTCGCCGAGCCACTACCATCAGGTATTCGTACTCATATTGACTAGCTTTATTCCTCAGGGTATGGTATCTCGTACAACCCTGATCTGCGCTTGGATCAACGTGCTTAATTACTTGTCGACTGCCCCCCATGTCCACCGCATATCTCCTCGAGCCTTCGCCATGAATTATCGTTCCCTTCATCCACCTATCGTTGTGGCCGTACTCTCGTACCTACACTGGTTCCCTCGGTACAAACGAGCGCTGCACACCGCCCGTGTACTCCACTTACTTACTTTGAGCCTGATTTACCTTATTCATGAGCGCGCGATCGCTTCGTAATAAGTTTAGCCGTGATCGTAATCTTCGTTTTTGTAACAGCATTGAAGGGCTTTCTCCTGTGCTGCTATGACAATCAATCAATCAACATCGATTGATTCCCTATGTGCTTTTTTTATTGCTTTTTTACGCGGTGCCATTCGAAGACGGGCGATAAACAGGCGAGAAACGTTCCTGAATATCATTTCGTATTAAAAACTCCTTAAATTCCGCACTAGTGAAGGGTGGCCCTTGATTCGATACTAGCTCTAGTGGTAATCCGAATTTTGCGAACGTACACCGTAGTACCTTAATAACCACTGTAGCATTTGTTTTTGGCATTTCAAACACTTCTAGCCATTTTGTACTGGAGTCTATTAAAATAAGATTTTTTTTTCCGTTAAGTCACGATAGCCGAGTGGTTGGGTGGTTGGAATTTCTAGTCAAGAGACCCGAGTTCGATCCTCAAGTGGCCGTACCAATGGGTTTTTCTAAAAACTTATGTACGAATTAATATCGTTGGCTCACCACCTGTCACGTTGTCCCGAAAATATCTTCGGTGGAAGGTGGGTCAAAGGGACCTTATTGTCTAGACTAGACCTCTGTCTACCCCTGTATTGGGAATTGCGTGAAGATATTTATTTATTTATTATTTTTCCGTTAAAATGAAAAAAAAATAAAAATATCTTCACGCAATTCCCAATACAGGGGTAGACAGAGGTCAAGTCTAGACAATTAAGTCCTCTTGACTCACCTTCCACAGAAGATATTTTCGAGACAACGTGACAGGTGGTGAGCCCGTCGCCGTCTTTATGTCCAAGACAACGATGAAATTCGTACGTAATTTTTTGAAAAACTCATTGGTACTGCCACCTGGGGATCGTACTCGGGTCTCTCGACTCTTAACTGATAACTTCCAGCTGGTAACTTCCAGCTATGGATTTAGTTTTAACAATGCCCATGTGACCAGTATGTAAGTGCATAAGTATTTTTTTTTCTTAAAGTGCGAAAAAAGTATCACCAAGCGGTAACCCGGGTATTATGTTTACATAATATTGTTGCAACACTTCTTTTGGGTAGGACGCGGGCCATCCGGACTGAACATAGGGTAAAATTCTACTTAATTCCGAATCGCTGGCTGTTACGGTTCTGACGTCATCATTTATGACCGGGAGAAAATTTTCTACGAAATTAATGTAATTTATTCTCTCCGACTTCGGAAGCCGTTTATGTACCGGTTGCGGCAAACGAGACAACGCATCTGCACAATTTTTGTGTGAACTTACATATTCTATGTCATAATTGTATCTCGACAATAATACTGCCCAACGCTGTAATCTCGATGCGGCCATAACTGGAATGCCCACTTTACTGCCGAAAATATACGTCAAGGGTTTGTGATTAGTCCTTAAAACGAATTTTCTACCGTATAAGTACTGATGAAACTTTTTAATACCGAATATTATTGCTAAGACCTCTTGATCTATCTGCGCATAGGCCCGCTCGGCCGCGCTGAGAGTACGCGACGCATATGCAATCGGCCGCTCTCCATCCTCAGTGACATGCGATTTCACGGCGCCGACTCCGATCCCGCTGGCGTCTGCCGTCAGTACCACGGGTAAGTCTAACGTATAATGAGCAAGCACTTTGCTCGAACTTAATATTTTTTTTTACTTCATTGAATGCCAATTGACACTCAGTACTCCACAGGAATCGAACCCCGGTTTTTAGTAAACGATATAACGGGGCCAGCAATGAACTAACATTTCGTACGAATTTACCATAATACATTACTAGCCCGATGAAAGATCGCAGTTCTGAAATATTGGTGGGTGCAGGCGTGTTTACAATTGCCCGGACTTTCTCCGGACACGTGTGAACACCCTCTTTACTAATGACGTGCCATAAGTAGTTTATAGATTCTGTGAAAAATACACATGTTTCTTTCTTAACGCGCAACCCGTGAGACTGCAATCGCTCGAACACTGTATATAAATTTTTTTATGTGACTACGACTATCAGGACCCGATATGATTACGTCATCTAAAATACACCCACGTTCGGTAACCCTGCCAATAATTCTTCTTTTTTTGAAAAATTCCCGGACTCGATGACAAGCCGGAAACTAGTCGATTATACATTTATAAACCTCTATGTGTATTGATAACCGTATACTATTTGGATTCGTCAAGCTCAAACTGACCGTACGCCTGAGATAAATAAATTTTACTGAAACGTTCACCGCCATGTAAACGCGATAACAAATCATCTATGCGTCGCAAGGGGTAACGGTCGACTTCTAGTACTTTATCCAATGTTAATTTATAATCAGCACATATTCTAATATTATCATCCTTTTTGATATAAAAAAATATCTTCACGCAATTCCCAATACAGGGGTAGACAGAGGTCTAGTCTAGATATTTAAGTCCCTTCGACCCAACTTCCACCGAAGATATTTTCGGGACAACGTGACAGGTAGTGAGTCCGTCGCCGCCTTTATGTCCAAGCCAAAGATGAAATCCGTACATAAGTTTTTGAAAAACTCATTGGTACTGCCACCTGGGGATCGAACTCGGGTCTCTCGACTCGAAATTCTATCCTCATTTTATGTCAATATCTTTTCCGTGAACTTTGATTAAAATACATAGCGGTGTACACACTCCTTTGGATATTTTTTTAATATCAAATATTATTACCTCGTCACTGTCCGCTTCGACCACTTTAGGTGTCCCGATGTCTACGTGATGGTATGTCGTCAGGTTAGGGCACATCCAACGTAGATGCCCCTTACGATTACATACTCTGCACACATATACCGCGAAACGTCACTTCGTGCTGCTATGGGGTCCGCCGCACGCAGCACACTGTTGTGCTCCGTCCGCTGCTTTTCCTTGCTGCCGCTGCCACCTCGACGCCGTAGTTGCCGTCCTCCCTGGCCGACCGCGTCCGTTGCCGGGTCGACTTACTGCCATCGCCTGGCACTCAGCCGTGCTAGAGCTGTCCGACGATTCTCCTTGCCCGTATCCTTCCACAGCCGCTGCATCCTTCTCCGCCGCCTCCATGTTCACTGCCAAGCTATAAGCTTTCCCGTATTCTAACGTGCCTTCTGCGAATAGTTGTTTCCTTATAGTTTCACTTACCGCACACCAGCTGATCTCTTAAACTTTCTTCCAACCATTGACCAAATTCACAAGATTTCGACATAATAAACATCACACAAAAACATCGACAAAAAGTTTTATCTTTTGGTTTGGTTGGAGTACATAAATTCACTAACAGTTCCCATCACGCTAATTAACTTGTAAATCCTCCGAAATTTTGTTGATAACAAAATTTTGTTCGAGGCGGTCGACGTATGACCTCCAATCGTCCTTATGTAGATCAAACTCAGGAATTTTTCCAATCGACATTTAAAATAAATACTTGTCGTTTACAAATACTTTTCCAAGAGTTCATTGCTATCCTCGTCGCCACTGAGAGATCTCTGGATAACTCGGTATTCAAACAATAAAACACGGTGTGGCTTCACAGTATTGAACGACTGATGAGCTAAGACGCGCGGTGGCGCCTACCTACATTATACAATATTAATTTATACCTACATTTATCACAAAAAGTAGATCGAAAGGCCGATATTGTCTAGACCTATGTGTACAGTAGGAGAAACTGCGTGAAGATAAAAAAAAACAAAAGTGGAACATCAACTCTTGCTGTCTAAAAGGTGTATAAATTTTGTTTTAGACGAATATATCGGAAATTCTCGTGATCACACTTTCGGAGACATGATATTAAGGACAACGAAAGGTGCAGGTCGTAATGTTATAATTGGTTGCGTGACCGGTGAACTTAAGGATGTAAGTTGGTTTTTTAAATAATGTTTACCTATAAATAAATAAAAGTTTATAATACTCACACATATGTATGTATTTTTTCTTTACTTTTTTCGGATTACTCTCAATTGTGCTTCAATCTGTAGCGTAGTGTTAGATACAGTTCAGATTCCAAACAAAGATAATTTTTTATTCGGAATGTAACATTTGACCAAATCGAGATCTTTAGTGTCAGTTGATTTTGCCTCTGCATTAGAAAATACTGACAAACTTAAGGTTGGTAACAATTAAAAAAAATATCTTCACGCAATTCCCAATACAGGGGTAGACAGAGGTCTAGTCTAGACAATTAAGTCCCTTCGACCCACCTTCCACCGAAGATATTTTTCGGGACAACGTGACAGGTGGTGAGCCCGTCGCCGCCTTTATGTCCAAGCCAACGATGAAATTCGTACGTAAGTTTTTGAAAAACTCATTGGTACTGCCACCTGGGGATCGAACTCGGGTCTCTCGACTCGAAATTCCGACCACCCAACAACTCGGCCATCGTGACTTATATATTGGTAACAATTAATTTTGTTATTAAAAAAATTTATTTAAAAATATTGTAATCACTATTTCCTTTTGAATATTGAATAATTGATAGAAGTGAATTATGGTTAATTCAAATAATAAGTGATTTTGAATGTAATTTTTGACCTCTAATTTGTAATTTGACATTATGTAATTGAATAATTGTAAGAATTGAATTAATAATATAGTATTGTAATAATTTTTTTGCTAAATGTATTAATGCCTTTTCTATTATATTTTGCATGCTAATTAATTATAATAGCTGAATAGAGGATAATTGTTATAATGATCAACTTAAAAACCTAATCTAAGCAAATAAATACTTTGACTTAGACTTTATAACATCCTATGCCAAGCAAAGCTAAGGGAGCGGCTACATCGGCTCAATAAATATTTTTTTTTAAAAAATGGGTAAAATCTTAACCTTCTTGGAGTATGAAGGTATAGACAAGGTCTATGATGGAGCGAGTTTTTTCATAAGAAGCCTGTGTACTCGCACCTTGAAGGGGTTAAGGTTGAATGCGCTCGGAAATACAGACGCTGGAAGAGCATTCCACTCCCTGGCCGTGCGCATTATAAATGTCGATCGGAAGCACATAGTCCGGATTATGGGAATGTCGACCAGATATGAGTATTTATTAGAACGGTCACTTTTTAACGTCTTTGTTAACGACTAACGCTTATTCTAAACATTGCAATTGTTTACTATGTCTTGGGATCGATTCCCGGATGTGTAAGTGTAGAAAATCACTTTTTCTAGATTGTGATGTGGGTGTTTGTGGGCCTTCGTTGTTTCCGATTTCACAACACAACAGTGTTTTAGCTACTTACTTTGGGATTAGAGCAAAGTGTATGGTGTTGTCCCCATCTATATTTATTATTAATATAATAAAGTGGTCAACGCTGTTCACTGGAAACCATAAAATCTCGAAATTTACCTACAAACTTAACAGTCAGGATCTGTAAATTGTAGATGAATGCTATTTAGACATCATACACAATAAATATTAACTATGGATAGTATTTGTTTAACAGAAGCTACAGCAAATGGTGTCTGAAGGCACTAGTCGCGACTGTGTCCGGCCATTATCCAGAGTCATCTACGCTCCGTGGGATGATCCCCGTGCCTTCCGTTTCCTAGCTGCAAGTCGCCACCGCGGACGCGTTTTACTTTACACAACAAAACTCAAAACGAACTTTTACCATCGCCTGAACCTAGGTGTATTGAGTTATTTAATTATTATTTATCTTTAGCAAGTCACGGTAGCTGAGGGGGTGGGTGGTCGGAATTTAGAGTCAAAAGACTCGAGTTCGATCCCCAGGCGGCAGACTCGTACCAGTGGCTTTTTCAGAAACTTATGTACAAATTATATCGTTGGCTTAGACTTTTCGTGGATAGCTGTAGAAATAAGTAACCGCTGTTTTTAAAATCTCATTAAATTTTATGTTTCTTAAAGTAAAAGTGAATAGTATTTTGTACTTCTTTTGAATTATTATTGTGTAAAAAGAATTTATAAATAGTTGTTCTTCATTATTATGGTGATATAAACAATTTAAACACTCACGTACACCATCCATCCTAACCACAATTGGAACGAAAAAAGAAAACTATTTACTAAAAAGTTTAATTCTGGCATTATGGCAAAAGCAATGGAGGTGCAAAGCCTACAAAAGAAACTGGAAGGCAGCTGGATTTGAAGATGGCTGAAATTGAAAAAAGACTGAAGGCTGCTTCCTCACCAACCAGCCCCACATTAGTACAGCTTCAAGAGGAGTTCTATGCTTTTAAGGAAGTTGTTGTTTCAATGCCCAATCTCCTTCAGCAACAGGTTCGAGGATGTTTAAATGGCATTAATGCCATTAATATGCATCATAGGAGAAAGGCATTACTTTTTACTGGTATCTCTGAGACATCTAATGAAGATGTTGAAAATGAAGTTTTGCGATAGATTCACTCAAAAATGGGTCTAACACAAATAACCGGCGTCTCTTTAAAACGATGTTTTAGACTCGGTGTACAGCAGAGTGGTCGAATTAGGCCAGTTATTGTGGATTTTCTCAAACTCCAAACAGAAACAGAAGTATGGAACTCAAAGTCAAAATTAAAAGGCACTGGTTATTCTGTTTCCGATTTTCTGACAAAAGAGCGTCAATCTGTCTTCAAAAATGCCAGACAACATTTTGGGTTCAGAATTGTCTGGTCCATTGTTGGCACCATATATATTAAGCATCCAAGTGGTCGTGATAAAATAAGTATTTTGTTGTCAGGTATCGAAGTTGACAAAGACGGGGATGTCGACTTTACATTAACATTTTTGTCACTTGTAAGCGGCATCGTCTGCGTAATTGATTTCAGGTGTAATTCGGAGACATTTGGATTTTGTTCAATATTTTTTTTAATTGTACATTATCTGCATCATCATCATACGTGACACAGGATGCTTCTAACTGGAGATTTGTTACGCTAGTACTTGAGTTTGCTTGTACATCTACCACTTGAAATATGTCTGTGCATACTCCATAACTGAGGTCCATTCGTAGGTTTTGAGGCAGTTCCATTAAGCGTCTAGGTCCCATTTTCCTTTTTTTCGTAGAGGTACATATAGGACTATTTTTCATTGGACTCAAACATACTCTTTTAAGAATGTCTAATTGTTTTTTTTGTTCTTCCATAACTTTTTTTAAAAAGATTATTTCACTAGATGGAGAAAAAATTTATGAATGCGCACTATACAGTTGCAAGTTAAGCCTAGCGATTTCTTCCTTTAAATCCAAAATTTCTTCTTGTATTATTATTGTAGATAAGTCGGGTAGGCTTCTTGACCTAATTTCAGAGCTTAATGAATCTGTGGATTCGTTTTGATCGAGATAAAATGAAGTGGATATTTTGTTTTTTTTCGATCTTATTGTGACGTAATTTGGTTCCATATGTGTTTGCAATTATCCAATCAAAAAATAATAAAAATGTAAAAGAAAAAGAGTAAAAAAAATTAAAAGAAAAAACTTTAAGCAACCGACCGGGTCTCGGCACTTAGCTTCTTAAGTCCAATGTTGTCCAAGATCTGTCTATACACCTGCGTCATTAGTTGAATTAAGTTTTCGTATGTCCATCTAAGAATAACAATATGTTGACATTTATCTTAAAGGACAGGTTATTGACACCAACACCATGCCACTATTTGAATATTTTTCTATTATTCACTGCACTTTTGAATACGTCAATGGTTTTATTGAAAATGTTTTAAATGTTATGATTATTTTATTTTTGAGCTATTTTGTTGATCAACTTAGCATATTTATCACATAGAGAGAAGAGTGAATAGGCTCTTTCTAAGCTAGTGTGCCTACCAACAAAAACTACATCGCCACTTACCATCAGGTGGGATTGTAGTTAAACGCTAGCTTATAATGTTAAAAAAAATACATAAAACATTATTCACGAGTTGATGTTTCAATGTTATTGTTTTTAGATAATATTTAACAATTCAAAACATTTCTAATTTCAGATGTATTAATGCACAAATCTCCACACAAACACTCTCACTTGACTATTGGATTACTAGACGCAATATTAGTAGATGCATCTTAGCCCGGTATGCAAATCCCTCAGTTTCTCCCCCCTCGCCCTTTAGTACGCCCGCAATGCGTTAATATTCATTTCTTTTGTCCATCGCATGCGGCGTACTCCACCAGTAGCGGGTGCCGATTGCTGAGACCTAGAGGGCCCTGCCGACACCAAGCTGTCTGGTGGGGATGATGGATGCGGGGTGCTGCTGGATGTTCGTGCAGCACCTCGCGCTCGGCTGACGGCCCGCATGCCGCCGTGTCCAGCGCCAGCTCCAGACACACCCTGGCGGTGCGTCTTAGTAACGCTTATGTGATGACCTTGAGCTTTCTATGGCTTTAGACCGTATTTATAGGCAAAACTACCATATTTATTTTTCAAACCATTCTGGCTTTGTTTTATCTATAGGTATGTTCCCAAACCTAAACTATTTAGTCTTATCGACCCACATTTCATCGGTAATTTTTTGACTATGTGACAGGTCGTGAGCCCGTCGCCATCTTTGTGTCAAAGCCAATTATATAAACCGCACATATGATTTGAAAAATCTCACTGGTATGAGACGACTCCCGGGGATCGAGCTCGGGTCTCTTGACTCGAATTCCGATCACCCAACTACTCGGCTATCGTGACTTGACTAATGACCTACTTATATTAGTTTAATCATGATAATTTCAAGAGTTCTTGTCAAAAATTCACAATGAGCAACATTAAGAATAAGATTAGCATCCATAACGATTACGTTGCGACCTCAGCCTACATTTTAAAAAATTTATAACCGTGTTAGTATGATTCGTCCTCGACGACTCTTTGTTGCTTTTAAAACCAACCGGGGTGACAAAATTTTGCTTGTTGAGTAACAGATGGCGCTGTAATAAATTTTTAATGAATACTGATATATTTTTTGATAATTTTATATGTATGAGTCAAACAGTAACAGATAGCGGAAAAACCACAATGTGGTTTGGGGTACTATGGTCACTAATCCGGTTGCAAAGCATGCGATTTTGGCAATCCTTATTGACGTAAGTTTCAGATAGGTCTATTTACAGAACAGGTGCATAAAATGCATAAATACGTGAACTCTATTTCTTGGAAAAATAATTGTAGATTCTATCAAAACTATGGATTGAAGACTTGAGCAAGCAAGATTGCAGCGAGCAAGGAATGAATAGCTAATTATCAACTTCCAGTTATTTAGTGTCGCCACAATGATTTATCGCTTATGCGGTTAGGAAGAAATGTCCCTCCGATATCTGTTTACGAAATCTAATGAAAACAATTTTACAACTTTACATAACAAATTGAACTTCATAGAAGTGATTATATCAAATAAATATTATAATAATATGAATAAGTCACATATTAAAATATTAGAAAATATATTACACTTGGAATGAACCAACTTGTAAATGCATTGTGCTTTACAAACACCTTACTAAAAGAATTACAAATTCAAAGTAAATGATAGATGGTATTTCTATATTATTAATGTTTCGTCTTCACGCAATTCCCAATACAGGGCTAGACAGAGGTCTAGTCTAGACAATTAAGTCTCATCGACCCACCTTCCACCGAAGTTTTTTTTAATATTTCGTCAATTTAAGATTGATAGTGCTTTCATTTCACTCACTTTCACATTTATAACATTATAAAGAATTAAAACACATAAATATTAATCACGAATGTTCTTTGTATACAGATTACAAATTCCTTACATATTGCATCACAGTTTAAAACTTTACTTTAAAAACTATTTAATTGAATACTAGACGATAATTTAGACACTAATCACGGAAATATAAAAGTAAATTTTTTTGATTATTTTGATATTTCCCAGTCTTCATCTTCTGTGATTCCAACCAATCTTTTAGACTCTTCCCAAAGCCTTGTCGACAATGCCGTGTCGTTATCCAACCAAGTACTGTAGAATTCCTCACAATCTCTGAAATGTTTTCCACTTTTTTCTGCCAAATTTGGCTCCGTCGCTAAAAATATAGGTAACTTCACAACAGCGTACAACGGCCGCCCTAATATTTGAAGCAGCTGTATTATGTTTTTGTTTTCGAAATTTCTCGCTATTTGAGTACTCGTCATTCCGGGATCGAAAGTGTAAATACTGACACCAGTTCCATTGATCCTTTTATTCATTTCAACGGTAAATAATCTTTGGGCGAGCTTAGCGTTACTGTAGAAACCGAAACTGGCATACCGTCCGACATCATTCATGTGATCAAACTCTATTTGACCTAGAAGAAGAGAGATTGATGACACGTTTATTATACGGCTTGGTGCCGACGCTTTTAATAACGGAAACAATAGAAATGTTAAGAGAAAAGTCGAGAAATAATTCACTTGCATCATTGCATGTATGTTGTCCATCGTCAGTTGATCAGGTAAACCAACTGCGCCAATATTGTTCATCAATATATCCAATCTTGGTTCAAACATCAGTGTATCATGAACAAATCCTCGTACAGATTTCAAAGATTCGAAGTCTATTTGCTTAGTGACGATGTCAGTATGTCCACCGTATTGAATGATTTCACCCTTGGCCTTGGCCAACTTTGCGGGGTTACGGCTCGCGATAATGACCTTGGCACCGCGCCTAGCTAAGTTCTTGGCCGTCTCCAGACCGATGCCAGACGTGGCTCCTGTCACAAGAGCCACTTTGCCATCTAATCTCGCATTCGTTACACATTTGTAAAACTCGTTCAAATATTTGCTCTCGCGATGTCCGCTCATGGTAGAGCTAAGTGTTCTACTAAAACCAGGTTGTTAGATACGCGTAACGTTAAAACGAATTTGTAGCTGAAGGTATAATTTTGCAATATTAAATAGCAAGTTGGAGCGCATCGTCAAGGTGATAAAAACTACAACGTATTAATTATAATTAAGTAGATCTTGACATAGATTAGATGTCGTATAATATTGAACGTGAACTCTTTGTAACAAATATTACGTTAAAAACGTAAGGTTTGTTACAAAGTGATTACACACAAATACTTATTTAATTACAAAAGCATACCCGATTAAAGTGTGTATATTTCTGACTTAAAATATCTGAAGAAGGCAGATCGGAAGATATAACTAGATGTTAGCTATGTTTTCTGTTGGGTTTATAATCATCATCGTCATTATCATCATATCAGTCTATCCGAAGTCCACTGCTGAACATAGGTCTCCCCCAAAGATTGCTACATAGGGCGGTCCTGTGCCGGGGGACTTCCCACAACACTATGCAGGTCGTCGCTCCATCTTGTGGGGGTTGTCCTACACTGCGTACGCCTGTCCGAGGTTGCCACTCGACCCCAACGGTTGTCAATTCGACGACCTATGTGGCCAGCCCATTGTCACTTCAACGTGCTGATCCTTACGGATATATCATAATCAAATGCGTTAATTGAAATGAAATGAAATTTATTTGCGTAAGTATGGTAGATTTAGCTGACAATACAAAAGAAGTATCACAACTTAACCATAGGCATGCAAATTTTTTTATGTGTATGACGTACTATCATTAACTTTGATTTAGTTGTCATAAACACCACTTATTTTATATGCGTATTATAGTGTTTAGTCATTACAAAAAGCACCATTTATTTTGGCAGAGATGTCCCACAAGAGAATGCCATATCTTAAGTTAGACGCTACGTAGCCATGATAAGCATTGAGAGCTGTTTTGGATGTGGTTGATAAGTCGGTTAGTTTCGGTATTACCGCTGTGAGACCTATAGAGGCACCCATAGACTTTGTTGTTACATGAACGGCTCGACCGGGGAAGTACCACGACCTCACAGAATACCGGCGTGAAGTAGAAGTCTAACAAACTTTTGCGTTTCGTCTGGTGAGTGCAGGTAACCGGAGGCCCACACACCCTCTCCCCCCAATTATGGGGGACGGGGGCACTCTAGGGCCGGCAACGCACCTGCTATGCCTTTGGTATTGCGGGTGTTTATGGGCGGCGGTAATCACTTACCATTACGTGAGCCACCTGCTCGTTTGGACGGGAGACCGTTTCCATAAAAAAAAAATTATATTAAAATCTGTTTTAAAAATACCAAATTTATTTTATATGCAGATGACTTAAAAGTTTATAAGGCCATTAAATCCGAGAAAGACTGCGAAATGTTGCAAGAAGATTTAAACATCATAGTACATCATAGTATTCCTAAACGAAACTATATTCACTTTACCGAAAATAAAAACATTGTTAACTTTAATTATAATCTTTGTAACACTGTCTTGAACAATGTTTCTACTGTGAGAGATTTAGGTGTTTTGATTGATAGTAAACTGTCACTTAACCAGCATGAAGAGTCAATTAGAAATAATGCATACAAAATGTACGATTTCATAATGAGAAGATCAACTGAGTTTTAGAGGCCGCAAACATACCTTTATCTCTACAAAACTCTTATCCGCTCTCAACTAGAATACGCTGTTGCAATCTGGAACCCGTTTTATAATAAGTATGTGAGCGAGATTGAGAAGGTGCAACGAAAGTTTCTTAGCTCTGTGCGGTTTAGATCTGGGAAACCCAACTTATCATATTCACAATTATTAAATATTTATAACTTGCTATCACTTGAGGCAAGACGTACATTCCTCGAAACTAACGTTTTATACAGTATTGTACACAACAATTTCGATTGCATTGATTTAACGAATAAGCTTTACTATGTAGTTCCTCGCACTATTCATAAACGAGCAGTTCGTCCAGGCACTCTCCTTGCAATTAATACCTGCCGAACAAATTCGGGATTACGATGTCCTATACATCGAATTCTTAAATCCTACAATTCTAATTTTATTAGTATTGATATATTTGCATGCACTAAATCTAAGTTTATGAACCAAATTGTTACAACACTTAGAAAGTTAAACTTAAATTAATTAACTATGTAATGTAATCTCAGTTAAGCAACTTTTATCTTTTTGCTTCTCTTTTGCCACATTTGTTTATATGATAATTTTAATGTACCTAGTGGCTTCAATTAAAATACATTCAATATGAGGGTAATGTAGTGTGCTGCAATATTATTACAACCTTAACGTAGCAAATTTTATGTGTATATTATGTTAAACACATAAAATTTGCTAACAACTACAATATATGTATTGTAGTTGTTTTTGTCCCTAATAATATAAAATAAAAAGTATTGGTACTGTCAAAAGCTGTCCTGTATAGTAGTCTGAAAGATTTAGTGTTATAATTTCACCCTTTGCTTCTGGTACATTACTTATTATTTGATCGAGACATGTGTTAAGCTGAGTTGCTTTATATGTATATTATAATAATATATTATAATTGCTTTTTGGGCGGTAGGTGCAAAATAAGCAACACATGGTTTTGAGAACAAAATTTAATAAATTGATAAAACAGTTTAAAGTTTCAGTTTAAGTTCCAAGTTTATGTAATTTAACAGTTTGTTTACCCTACCTGCCATCCAGTATTTTCTCTGCAAACAAATAACTTTACACTAAGTTAGCACTACAATTTTTTTTCTACATTGCACTGTCATCATATAACCTATAAAATTTCTTATCATGGAACCAGTCATCCAAAATTCACTGTCGCAAATGAGATCCATGTTTTTTGAAACCATGGAGGAGTTTGAAGGCAAATTCTCAAAACTCAATCTCCAGTCACCGATGTAGCTGCTTTGGAAAACGTATTTTCAATATTCTAATCACATATAGTTCGGTCACTACGTGGTCTACAGGACCAGATATCTATGCTCAGTAAGGAAGTTGACAATCAGGAGATGCGTGGCAGACGAAAAATTCTTCTCCTCCACGGTGTGCCTGAAGGCAATCGAGAGGACCCTGTTGATGTAGTGGTAAGGACAATAGCAAATAAGCTGAAGCAGCCTGGTTTTACTGAAGCGAACATCAGCCGTTGTCATAGAATGGGAAGATCTACATCTGACAGGCCTCGTCCCTTACTTTGCAAGTTTAAAGAGGTTTCTGTCCGGGACAAGATATTGTTGTCTAAATCCAACTTGAAGAACACAGGTATAACCCTCTCCGAATTCTTAACGAAGACCAGACATGAAGCATTCGTGGAGGCACGGAAGCGTTATGGAGAGACGAAATGTTGGAGTCGGCAAGGCTACATCTTTGTGCTTGAGCCTGGTGGAAAGCGCCATCGTGCATCAAACGTTGAAGAGTTGAACAGAGTCCCGTGAACAGCAACAGCTAAGCCAAATTAGGTACCAACTGAGGCATCATCCGTGACACAGTCAGAAGTTGCCGCTCCGTTGAAAACCAGGAGTGCTGCTTCTTCTTGAAAGTAGTTTTTATCTTTAAAGTTTCATTGCAATCCAGTAAAGTGTATTTCTTGTAGGTTTTCATAAATTTTTGATTATATCAATTTACAATAACAAATAACAAAAATATGACAAAAATCAACAAACAGTATATTATAATCACTTAAGTCAAAAATGGTTGTCTAAATCAAACTTGAAGAGCACAGGTATAACCCTCTCCAAATTCTTAACGAAGACCAGACATGAAGCATTCGTGGAGGCACGGAAGCGTTATGGAGAGACGCAATGTTGGAGTCGGCAAGGCTACATCTTTGTGCTTGAGCCCGGTGGAAAGCGGTATCGTGTATCAAACGTTGAAGAGTTGAACAGAGTCTCGTAAACAGCAACAGCTAAGCCAAATTTGGTACCAACTGAGGCATCATCCGTGATGCAGTCAGAAGTTGCCGCTCCGTTGAAAACCAGGAGTGCTGCTTCTTCTCGAAAGTAGTTTGTATCTTTAAAGTTTCATTGCAATCCAGTAAAGTGTATTTCTTGTAGATTTTCATAAATTTTTGCTTATATCAATTTACAAAAACAAATAACAAAAACATGACAAAAATTAGCAAACAGTATATTATAATCACTTAAGTCAAAAATGGTTGTCTAAATCCAACTTGAAGAGCACAGGTATAACCCTCTCCGAATTCTTAACGAAGACCAGACATGAAGCATTCGTGGAGGCACGGAAGCGTTATGGAGTGACGCAATGTTGGAGTCGGCAAGGCTACATCTTTGTGCTTTGGCCCGGTGGAAAGCGCCATAGTGTATCAAACGTTGAAGAGTTGAACAGAGTCCCGTAAACAGCAACAGCTAAGCCAAATTTGGTACCAAGGTTTTAAAATTATCGTAAAATGTTGATAAAATTTAAATAAATGTGATATTAAAAGGTTTTTATGATTTCAGATACATTTTTTGTCAATCGTGGTAATATTGTATTTCGGAACTTGTCAACTGTCAAGGAATAAGTATATTTCTTAAATATTTGGAAAAACCTGGGAAGTATTTTAATATTCATGTAATAATCAATAATTATATTTGTATTTCAAATATTACTTTTACTTTTAGTGCGTAGTAAGTCACGATAGCCGAGTGGTTGGGTGGTTGGAATTTCAAGTCTAGAGACCCGAGTTCGATCCTCAAGTGGCCGTACCAATGGGTTTTTCTAAAAACTTATGTACGAATTAATATCGTTGGCTTGGACATAAAAGGCGGCGACAGGCTCACCACCTGTCACGTTGTCCCGAAAATATCTTCGGTGGAAGGTGGGTCAAAGGGACTTAATTGTCTAGACTAGACCTCTGTCTACCCCTGTATTGGGAATTGCGTGAAGATATTTATTTATTTTTACTTTTAGTGCGCTGTACGGCATGCCTACATCTGATCAAAAGTCTACACTCTGTGGTCCGTCCTAACTGATTGGAAACGACGCAGCAGAACTTAGCAACTTTAAGTTTATTTAAGATATAATAATTAGTTTATGAATATCGCTCCTACCAACTCTCAACCGGAATTCCTACAATGTCGAAATTGTTCGGACGGTAGGCTTTTAAAGGTAAAAGAGGTTTAAATATACATATTAGACGTTGTCATCCACAGTCAATTTCGGTTTCACAGCCTCCCGACCCCTCTCATGGCACAATCAGAGATATTAATCAAACCAATTTTCAAAATTTTTCGGACCAAATTCATTATTACCATCGTAATGTACCAATACTTAGGAGGATTCCTAGAGGTGCGAGGATGCAGCTAGCTAAAGCTTTATCAAATACCATTCAAAATTGTTTTACTTTTAACACTGTAACTAGTTGGCAAAAATTATTTTACTTTGCATATTTTCATTTTGACAAAACGGGACGTAAGTCATTTACGTCCCAGCTTAAAAACAATTCTTTTCAAAATTTTGATTCACCGATTGATACATCCATAGCTCCAAGACCACACAATTTTGATTTAAAGAAAGTTGTCGAGTCTATAGTTATGGATGGTGATTTAAAAAACGCATCGCGTATTTTATTTTCAGATGATATCCTGGCGCCTTACAATGCGGACACCCATGAAAGCTTACATCAGAAGCATCCTAAGGCCAATTCCTCCTTGCTTCTACCGTCGCCTCCTGATCCTTCTTATCAGCCATTACAAGTTTCATAAAAAGATACTTTAGAGGCAATAATGTCTTTCTCAAATGGCTCTGCCGGCGGCATTGACAGAATTACGCCTCAACATCTGAAAGATCTTGTAAGCGCGTCCGCCGGTGACGCCGGCCGAATTCTTTTGGGCGACATAACAAAATTAAGTAATTGTATGCTTTCTGGCAATGTAAATCCCAATTTTGTTAAAATCATATATGGAGCAAGGTTATGTGCCTTTAAAAAAAAAGATAATGGTATCCGCCCTATAGCTGTTGGTTCCACTTTTAGACGTTTAACTTCTAAATTAGCATGTAGGCACATAACCTCCGATCTAAAGTCAAAATTTCAGCCTATTCAGTAAGGCTTCGGTAGCAGAGGAGGTTGTGAGGCAGCTGTACATTCAGTGCGTACTTTTTTAACGAATTGTTAAACAGATGTTCTCTTGAAAGTTGACCTTAGGAATGCCTTTAACTCCAGAGGAGGTTGTGAGGCAGCTGTACATTCAGTGCGTACTTTTTTAACGAATTGTCAAACAGATGTTCTCTTGAAAGTTGACCTTAGGAATGCCTTTAACTCCCTCGACAGATCAGCCCTGCTGAAGGAGGTTGCGAAACATACCCCGGAAATTTACCATTACGTTTGGCAATGTTACAGTCGAAACTCTAATTTATTTTACGAAAATCATTTAATTGACTCAGCCGTCGGAGTTCAGCAGGGTGATCCACTGGGCCCAGCATTATTTAGTTTAGGAATTCAACCGATTATTTCAAAGTTGAAATCCAAACTCAATGTTTGGTACCTAGATGACGGAACCCTAGGAGGAAAGACAGATGACGTGCAAAATGACCTTCAAAAAATTATTCAAAATTTTAAAAACATTGGCCTTGAATTAAATAATACTAAATGTGAACTTTCATTCCTGACCGTTTGTCTTCTCATAGACACAGTTTGTTTCAAAATTTTAACAATATATCTCCTGGCATTAAAGTAACTAAGGCGGATTCTCTTTACCTCCTTGGAGCGCCGTTATTTATAGAGAGTATGAAACCTCTTTTGAAAGAAAAATTTGATCAATTTTTAGAACATGTTAATAAACTGTATATTTTAAATTCTCATATAGCGCTTACTATTTTAAAATATTGCGTTCTTGTTCCTAAATTTACTTATTTACTCCGCTCGAGTCCAGTATGGAAATGTTCTGATTTTTTAAAACAAATTGACCTTAATCTCAAAATAGCTTTGGAAAAAATTCTAAATTTATCTTTAGTCTCATCTAGCTGGACTCAAGCTACTTTACCCGTTAGATTTGGAGGTATCGGTATAAGAGAGGTTTCAAATATTGCGCTGCCGGCTTTCCTTGCCTCCGTACATAGTGTTCATGATTTGTCACGTAAAATTCTTAAGAATGACTTGGACTTGACCTTTGCTAACGAGGCAAGAGAAGCATGGTTACGTCTCTGTCCCGGCGAGGATATTTCACTGGAATCTAACTCACAAAAACGGTGGGATATCCCGTTGATTCAGAATGTGCAGAAATGCTTACTGAACAATTTTCACTGTGACAGAGACCGCGCCCGCTTTCTAGGTGTTTCGACAAAGGAATCAAGTTACTGGCTACATGCTTTACCATCAAGTAACCTTGGTACATTACTAGATAACGAAAGTTTACGTATAGCTGTAGGAATACGATTGGGAGCATCGATTTGTCAACCACATTGTGGCAGCGACGTCGACGAGTTAGGCCTCCACGGACTTTCATGCCAAAAAAGTGCCGGCAGACTGTCTCGTCACGGTTCCTTGAATGAGGTCATCCGAAGGGCTCTTGTTTCCATAAATATTCCATCGGTTTTAGAGCCTTGTGGAATATTTAGGGAGGATGGTAAGAGACCCGACGGCTTGACTTTAGTCCCTTGGGAGAGAGGCAAAGCTCTTGTGTGGGACGCAACTTGCGTCGATACATTAGCGGCCTCTCATATCAAGGGTACTTCGATAAGGGCCGGGGCGGCATCAGAGGCAGCTGAATCGGGTAAATGGCGTAAATATGAGTCTTTGAAAGGAGACTATATATTTGTTCCATTTGCCGTAGAGACAATCTGTCCGTGGGGTCCCCGCGCGATGCAGTTTCTGAAGGAATTGTATTGACAAGTACTTGTGGTGACAAGAGGGCTGGTTCTTTTCTCGCCCAACGGTTAAGTCTAGCCATTCAACGTGGAAATGCAGCCAGCGTTCTTGGTACCATGCCTCGTGGAGTAGGGCTCTACGATTACAATAGTTTTTAGTTAATAAGTATTGTAAATATTAACATAATTTTTTCTGTAAATAAATATTTTTGATAGATGGCGTAATAATAAATCCATTTTCTACGAAAAAAAAAGTCAAAAATCATTTATTTATTTATTTATTTATATATTCTTTATTGTACACCACAAAAGAAGATGAAAATAAGTACAAGTAACATATAAGTAGTACAAGAGGCGGTCTTATTACTAAAAAGCAATTTCTTCCAGATAACCTTGCTATAGAAGCGGATGAAGAAATAACGAAGAAAAGGAGGGTGGTGTACCGCTATTATTCAAAATAGATTACTAAATGATGGCAGCCGTAATATAAAGGATTTTTTATGAATAAAGAAATAAGATGGTGAAAAAGAAAAAAAAAATTATTGTTATTTGTTATTGTTATTTGGGTGGCTGGCAGGTGGACAAAATAAAAAGGAAAAATTTTAACTTATTTATAAATATATATTATTAATTTATATATATTATTATTATTCTTATACGTCACGATAGCCGAATGGTTGGGTGGTCGGAATTTCGAGTCAATAGAAAGAGACCCGAGTTCGATCCCCAGTTGGTAGGCTCGTACCAATGGGTTTTTCAAAAACTTATGTACGAATATCGTTGGCTTGGACATAAAGGCGGCGACGGGCTCACCACCTGTCACGTTGTCCCGAAAATATCTTCGGTGAAAGGTGGGTCGAAGGGACTTAATTGTCTAGACTCGACCTCTGTCTACCCCTGTATTAGGAATTGCGTGAAGATATTTATATATTTTTTTTATTATTAATACTTTATTTATTATATTTTTTGTTATATGTACTTTAATATATATATATATATATATATATATATATATATATATATATATATATATATATATATATATATATATATATATATATATATATATATATATATATATATATATATATATATATATATATATATATACAGATTTACATTATTATTACTATTGATTTGTATAGTTTTATAGTATAGCTACGACGTATACGTACGACGTATTGTACGTATACGACGTATATATAGTGAGAGGGATATTGATGATTTTCTATCTTGTTCCTCCTCTGTAAAGACAGTTACGACAATAGTTTCAGCAGCATTCCTACTCTTCATGATTCGCTGGATACCATTTTCAGTGATGTAAAAATTTTAATGTGGTGCATATTAATGCACAAAGTATTCCGGCTCATTTTGTAAATATGCTGGCGTCATTTTCTTTAAAAAGCATCCATGCTATTCTTGTTTCAGAGTCCTGGTTGAAACCCTGTTTGTCCTCTAGATCCTACTCTTTACCAGGTTTTCAACTTATACGCAATGATCGGGTTGGGGCGGCTGGGGGAAGCGTTAGTGATCGACCGATATTAGCAAAATATTTGTTTATCTCGTTAGCAAAATATTTATTTAGGATTTGAAGTTATTATACATAATTCATTAGGTGATTTATTTGCCTGGCCTAAGTTACAAATTCGTTTTACAGTTTTCCAGGTCTTTTTTATATCATCTTAATTATTTTGATTTCATTACTTTCATATTCTTTTTTTAATTCTTTTAAAATTTTATTAGAGTGATTTCGGTATCTAATGTAAGACAAGCGTATTACCTCATTATCGGGTTCTTTTTTTAATTTAAGGTGTAATTTATTCCTAAAGTCGGAGTACATCGGAGAAGACCAGGTGTTATCCAGGGCTTGATGTTAAACTTTCTGCTTGATAAGGTGCATGTAGCAGTATGTTTTTGTAATATTTTAGATAACAGTAACAAAGAGTTTGTGGTTATTTGATTGGGATCGTCAGATAACATTCTTGGATAGCAGCCTTATAGTCTGTACTAACTTTTTGTCGAGATTTATCTTTATATTGCTGTTTACTATTGAGTTTCAATGATACCATTACGCTACTGTGGTCAGTGACAGATGATTCACAGACAACAGTTTTTACCAAGTAACGGGTTTTAAGTTGACAGTGATCCAAACAACTTAAATTCCTGGTAGGAAATGTATGACCTGGCAATAATCCATGCATGCCGAGAAGATTCAGATAATCAAATGACCTATTATCCGTAAATCCATCTTTTATATCCAAATTTATATCTAGGAGATATAAATTTGGATATAAAAGATGGAAAATAATATTTTGAAAACTTTTTAATTCTGTCAACAATTTATCAAGAGAATGTAGAAAATCATCGACTGCGTAATGACTAGGTGGTCTATATATACTGATTATTGCTAATTCAGATCCAATTTAAATGAGTAGACAATTTGCATTGTCTATTTCAGCTTCAACAACAATTAAATTTTTAAGTGTACCCCACTATTTTGATTTATTTGTATTGTAGATAATTATCTAGAGTTGGCAGAATAGTTTGAGAATTCAACCAGCATTCAGTCAAAACTATTATGTCATGATTAATACTTATTTGTGACAGCAGAACTTCAAAGTCGCTAAAGTTATGGGTTAGGCTTCTTATATTTTGTGTAATGATGTTTATAGATTTGTCACATACAAACAAATATTTTTTACCTTCATTGGGATTTGATGTTAAAAACGCGTTTTTCACGTCAATTTCATTATCAATACTGGAAAATACTTCTTTACAATTAGCCATTTTCAAAATTGTAAAACTTTGTACATTGTACCATGAAATACGCGCTTAAACAATGGATGTGCTTAAGTGGGGTAAAGTTATGAATACAACTGTGATGTGGTAATCTCTGTGATTTGTGTAGTAAATGTCTGTCGATGAAATGTTAAGTACTATGATAACAATAATTAAATAAAAGCTACGCAAACCCGCATGCAATATAATAAACACAGAAAATGATAATATATTCTTAACTATAGTAGAGAATAAGGCCATTTTAAAAGACTCATATAGTCATTCTTCTTGAGTGGAAACTTTTTCACCCAGCAAATTTAATTGCAAAATATTTTTTACGACAATAACCGGTCCATTGTCTTTTTCCCGTATTAAAACTTTACCTTCGGAAGTCCAGCAATACTTGCACTTTCCTTGTTTTCTTACGCGCTAAGAAGAATAAATTTCTTGCCTTTGGTGTTAGGTATTCGGAAACAAAAATTGGTTCTTTGATTTCCGTTATACCTAACATGCTCGAGTTCAACTGTTGCTTATTACATTTAACAAAATTTTAACCGCCTTGAGAAGTTCATTTTTTCTTTTTATATCTTTATACTCTGCAATGATAGTGTTCTTATTTCTTTTCTTTAATACAAAAACTTGTTTTAAGTCCTGATTGTTTATATTTAGTTTAAGACTATTATGTAACTTTAATATGGTAGTTTTTAGATCACCCTTGTACTCTTTAGGAATGTCGTTTATTTCTAACATATATCGGCGTTCTCTTTTTTGTAAAATGTCTAGTTGTTCTTCTAAATAATTTATTTTAGTAATTGCCTCTTTATGTTCGCTTACTATTTTATTAAACTGTACTGTTAGTTTTTTATATTCCGTTGCATTATCTTCAAGGATCTTTTGTATCTGGACATGTGATGTCAGAATTTCTGTGTTTTGTACCTTCATATCATCTATACTTTTTCGAATGATCGAAACATTTCTTTCATTTCTTCTTTAATACTTGTAAGATCACAATCTGTATTTTTTCTTTTCCTCCTGTTTACTGTCAAAGAACTGTCATCACTATCGAAATTAAGTAAGTTTGTACGTGATGAATATTTACTTTTTTCTGGCGACCGCAGCATTTTTCTGAATTATTTGCTTATACTGTGCAAGTTGAATTTTGCGAGATTTTAATAATTCTTCAAAAACTTTGTTCCTTTGGCTTGAATATTATCACACACGAGTATTCCGTAAAATAACACAGGTTTACAACTTTTATAAACATTTAATTGAAAAAGAAATAATATTACTCAACGACTATTCACGGCACACATAACACGACCGCTCACTAGCACCGTTAGCGGAGAAGAGATAGTTTTTTTTTTGTATATATATATATATATATATATATATATATATATATATATATATATATATATATATATATATATATATATATATATATATATATATACATATATATATATGGCTTCATGGATCTGACATCCGGAGTTTTACGGGTGGACATGATAGGTTTTTTTTTTGTATTTATAAATATTCTGTTTATATATATATATATATATATATATATATATATATATATATATATATATATATATATATATATATATATATATATATATATATATATATATATATATATATATATATATATATATATATATATATATATATATATATATATATATATATATATATACAGAGAAAATAATAAAAAATAATATCCACCCATGTCCACCCACCAATCGAGTGTTGTCCGCGCGATCATCGAGAGAAGTTTTTGTATATTTTTGCACATCATCTGCATAAAAGTAAAATTATCCGTAAAACTCCGGATGTCAGATCCATGAAGAGAGCCTTTAATCTAGCCGCCAAGACTTACAAAAAGGTGTTGCGGAAGGCTCGTTTCGAACGTATTAGGCATATTGGCACGAAGCTCTCTGCTCAACCATCTGGCAGTAGAGGTTTGAGGTCTCTTGCCAAGGCGGTCGAGACGAGTTTTTGTAAACCTTCATTGACTCCGCTGGTTAAGCCCGACGGGACATTGGCTCATGCGGCAAAAGAAAAGGCAGAACTGTTCGCGTATCTCTTTGCCAGCAACTCACGTCTGGACACAAGCAACGCAGTTCCAACTTCCCTACCTCCCTGTGATACTTCAATGTCAGAGGCCCACATTACTAACAAAGAGGTCCTCGAAACGTTGCGACATCTGAACGTGAACAAAGCCAGTGGACCTGATGGTATTCCAGCCATTGTGCTTAAGACCTGTGCACTCGAGTTGTCTCCTGTTCTGACACGCTTGTATCGCCTCCCCTTGAAGACTGGAATAGTGCCCAAATCCTGGAAGCTTGCTAACGTGCAGCCCGTGCCCAAAAAAGGTAGCTGTGTTGACCCTGTCAATTATCGACCTATTTCGATTACCTCCATACTCTGTAAGATTATGGAGCGTATATTGAACTCGCACCTCTTGGCATACCTAGAACATAATGATCTCCTTAGCGATCGACAGTACGGGTTTCGCCGAATTCGGTCGACTGGGGACCTTCTAGTGTATGTCACACATCAAGCCCTCGGGAACAGTGGTGAAGCGCTCGCGGTTTCGCTCGATGTCTCGAAGGCTTTTGACAGGGTCTGGCATGCTAGCCTTATCAATAAGCTTCCATCATATGGCATATCCCCTGGACTGATAGCCTGAATAGAAGACTTTTTGCGGGTCTCTGCGAGTCGTTATTGACGGCTGCTCGTCGGAGGCTATGGCGATTAATGCCGGAGTTCCTCAAGGTTCTGTTCTGTCCGCAACTCTCTTTCTGCTGCACATTAACGACCTGCTCGAGCCCGGTCTCTTTGGGTATGCAGATGACAGCACAGTTGTGGAGAGATATCTGGCGCGTGTTCAGGCCAGACAGGATCAAGTACAGTCTGCTTGGGAGGCCATGGTAGAGCGTATGAATGATAATTATCCGAGTCAATGATTCGCATCGATACTGCCTATCAATGAGTCACGATCCTTACACACATCTTTCGCTTCTTTCAGATTCATCATTTTATTCATACATACACGTTTTATGCACCTGAGTTCTATTGACCCTCCCCGCTTCAAGCAATTTGCCCACATGATCTTCGAAAGTTAGTCTCGGCCTACCTCGACACTTTTTAATATAACCAAGATTGTGATAGGTCACAAATGATATTTATTAAAATAGATGTAAACTAATAATACTAACATAGTTTTAATTAAAATTTTTACTAACTGGATTACCATCTATATCTATTTAAAAAGGGTAACTTTTTGTCATACTTTTGATAGGAGTAGCTTCTCTGAAACTTTTTCATAATCTCTGGTTGAAAGGTCAGGCAAGCTTTTTCTCAAATTACTCAATTCACTAACAGTATACAAGCACGTTGTGTTTAATGTGGCTTATTGCCTAACCTTTTTATTTCTTATTGTAACTTTATCCATTGATGAGATATCTAAATTTAAGTGTTGAGTAATGTAACTGGACGATTGTGATATTAATTCCTCATTTATCAAAGTGCTCATGATATTTATTTCCTTGGGGGTTAAAGAATTTTTCTTATTATTTATTTTCTGTACATGAGATACATTTCCATTTTTGTTTATTATCATTTGTTATTAGTAGATAGCGTTTTAATGAGACCTTATCATAGTTGAAATGTTTTTTTTTTATATAAGAGGAAGGCAAACGAGCAGGTGGCACACGTGATGGTAAGTGATTACCACCGCACATGAACATCTGCAATACCGGAGAAATAGTAGATGCGTTGCCGGCCTATGAGAAAGGTATAGGTTCTTTTCTTGATGGTCCCTAAGTCGTATCGGTCCGGAAAAACCGCTGACGGCAGCTTATTCCACGAAGTGCAAGTGCGTGGCAGAAAATTCCGCGAAAAACGAATTGTGGTGGAATGCCAAGCATCAAGGTGGTGTTGATGAAATCTTTGGTTATGCCGTAAGGTATGATGGTGAAATTCAGCGGCTGGGATTAATCCGAACAATTCCTCGGAGCCCTCCCCGTAGTAGATTTTATAGAAAATGCAAAGAGATGCAACATCTCTTCGCTAAGCCAGGGGATCTAGCCGATCGGTTAGAGTATGGTCGTCGACAATTCGAGCCGCTCTTCTTTGGATACGGTCAAATGGAAGGAGCTGACACTGGGGTGCCCCCGCCCAGAGATTAGAACAGTACTCCATGTGCGGCCGAACCTGCGCCTTTTAAAGTTGCAAGCGGTGGGCCGGCATGAAGTACTGTCGCGCTCTACTGAGCACGCCAAGGATTCCTATGCTGGCTGAGGCAAATAGGGGAGTGCTCTCAAAACGAAGTGATACGATGAAGGGTTTCTTTTTTGCGGTAAACGAACAAACTTGTGTCTTTTTAGGGTTGAACTGGACTAAATTTTGTCGGCCCCAGTCCGAGATTTTGTCCAACAAAATCTCGACTTCAGACACAAGTTTGTTCCGTTACTCGTCAACGTGTTCCCGAGAAATATTGACACTGCCGGTATAAATGGCATCACCAGTGCTGTCATCTGCATAGCAATAAATGTTACTAATTTGTAACAAATCATTGATATGCAGAAGGAACAGGGTTGGCGATAACACACAGCACCAGCCACCTACACACCAGCACACCAGCGTTCACAGACTTGGAGTCCGAGCATGCACCGTCAACTTCGACCTTGATGCTCCGGTCTGTGAGAAAACTAGTGACCCAATTGCAAATTTCTCGGGAAGCTCATATGACGGAAGCTTTGAGAGAAGCGCTTTGTGCCATACCCGATCAAAGGCTTACGCTATGTCCAAACTAACTGCCAGGGCCTCATCCTTGCTCTCTACTGCCTCCGCCCATCGATGAGTGAGGAACACAAGAGGATCACCAGCCGAGCGACACCAACGGTAGCCGCACTGGCGGTCACTGATCAACTGGTGCTCCTCTAAGTACTTCAAGAGCTGGCAGTTTATAATGGACTCCATTATTTTGGAGAACAAGGAAGTGATGGCGATTGGTCTGTAGTTACCAGAATCTGAGCGTTCGCCTTTCTTAGGGACCGGGTGCACCATAGCTATCTTCCATGTCATTGGGACGACGCCTTCAGAGTAGGAGTACCGAAAAAGACGCGTTAAAACCGGTGCCAACTCTGGAGCACACATCCTCAGCACAATAGGGGAGACACCATCGGGCCCATTCGACATCTGGATGTCCAGGGAGAGGAGTGCTTTTCGCACTGAGCTCTGAAAAAAGCGGATGTCCGGCATAGAGCACTCACTGCACGGGATGGTCGGCGGTGAGTTCCCCCTATTATCGAGAGTCGAGTTGGACGCAAAAAGAGAACCTAGAAGATCGGCTTTCTCTTTTACGTCTTTTGTTAAGCAAATTTACAGGAAACAGTTTTTCATTTGGTGTAGACATTGTGTTTATCGTTAAGAGCTTCCTCTGTTGATGTAATAACATATACGTTATATTTTCAATCTTGTTAGGTACACTAATTTTGCACACTTTTACTGATGTTATTTAAGCTCTGAAATTAATGCAAAGACTCGTGCATATATATATACACTTTTACATATGTACAAATATTAGAAATGTTAATCTTCGGTGGAAGGGAGGTCGAAGGGACTGAATTGTCTAGACTAGACTCTCTACCCCTGTATTGGGAATTGCGTGAAGATATTTATTAATTCATTATCATAGAAATATTTAAAATATTAGAAAATGAATGTCTTTCATACTGATGACCTCAGAGTCATTGAAGTCCGAGTTTGGTGTACCGGTTTAAGAGTCACCCCTCAATATTTCACTAAGATCATCGATCGCATACATTTCTCTATAAAACTCGCAGCTTCGCTGCATGAAGTCTGATTTTTCCAAAAGGACGTAATTGGTTCCCGAAAGCACTTTGTTCGCTATCGCATTACTTCGGGCCCTTCCAACCTCCCAGATCTTCTTTCCAGAAGAGCTTGAAAGTTCTCCGTAAAGATGTGTGACAACCTCTCGTCTGCTTCAATTCCATACCTTTGGCAAACATCCTCTATCCTGAAACATCCAGCTTCGGATGCGAGAGACCGACTATGGTTTTGGTCCGAAATTAAACTAATCATCCATAACTTTTAAGCCAAAAGGCGATAGTTATTATGATGG
This sequence comes from Sericinus montela, assembly GCA_029286605.1. Lineage (NCBI taxonomy): Eukaryota > Metazoa > Arthropoda > Insecta > Lepidoptera > Papilionidae > Sericinus > Sericinus montela. The sequence goes on from JAGSMR010000003.1 coordinate 3,341,620, forward strand.
AATTCAATACCTTTTATTTTATTTGCATACAGTAACCTTCATATTATGTTTTATTCAGTTCATTACTTAATTTATATATTAAATATACATTACAGGTCTTACAGACTGCTAACCTTCCTTCCTTATCATTCGCTGTATGCATATTAAATTTACATTGTTAATTATTTAATAGTAATTCAGAAAAAACTTTATTGCTTTTTGTTTGAATCAATATTGCCTTTTGTAAAAGTGAGATAAATAATGGTTAGAAAAATAAATTTTCAAACAAAAAAAGGAAGTTTTCTAATCGGTTCCTAATTGATTAACATAAAAAAATTGGAGTGTCTGTTTGTAAGATTGAAATAACCGTTTTTTTCTACATGCACATGAATATTATACGGTAAATACACTAAAATAACATATTTTTAACAACTTTTGTCTGTCTGTTTGTTCAGCTAATCTCTGAAACGGCTGGACCGATTTTAACAAGACATTCACTCACAAATAGCTAATGTTATAAGGAGTAACATAGGCTACTTTTATATTAGAAATATAATTAGGCTTCCGCGTTAAGTGTTAAGCTGTGGGCAAAGCCGCGGGGGGCAGCTAGTACATAATGAAATACAGACTGTAACAACAAATTAATATTTATCAACAAAATAAAAATATTAATAAAAAAAATGTCCAACAATAGTTTATAACCCCTTTAAGAAAGATTCAATATAAAGATAGCAGATTAAAAGTTATACTGGAAAAAAGATTACAGTGTTGTAACTTACAATAAGTGGGCATAAAAGTTATAAAAACTTATTAAAAAGCAATTAAAATATTCAAAAAATAATATTTATTAATGACATAAAGACACTATTATATAGATGAAATTCATTTAGCGAAATGTATTCTATATATAGTGTAATTGTGGAGGGTTCATGTATCCCGGCGACGCTAAACGAATCGTTGCGGACGGTCATAATAATGGTTATACATATATATGAGCGGAAGTCGAGCGTGCCTCTGGTAATTATGTACTGATATACTATATGTATGTCCCAAAGTAAGGTCTTATGAAAGCAAGGAATGAATTAATAACATGTTAAGGTCTTAACATGAAAATATAATAAAATGGATAGAATTGGGACATTTTAAACAAAACGATTTTCGGATTCTATCGCGTTTTTATGATTCTCTGCCAAATTCAAGGTTGAAGAGTACAAGGGAAGGTTGCAGCTATTTGTTAGGTTAGAAAGATTGTTTTGTGTAATTATGCCCTGTTGAATATACGAAACTGGAACAAATCACAATATACTATATAGGTTAACTGAAATATGTATATATATTATAAGATCAACACGCACAAATATATAAAGGGTCATTAGTTGGTAGTTTGGATAAAACCGTCACATGTAGATAATTATAAGTTTAAGTTGTTTATTCTGAGAAATTTGGAAAAGACATTCACTAAGGCAGTATTAATTAAGGTTAACAGGAAAGCTATATTCACAGGGCGTTGGATATTCGGTGGTTTCGTATAGAGGGACAGACAAACGAATGTACTCAAAGAACAGGTGTTCCAATGAATCCTCATCTAGACCGCATTGACATCAGGAGTTGTCTCTGATTCTTAATTTTGCCAAAAACACGGGGGAGCAGACATAACCAATGCATAGCCTTATAATTATTGAGGTAATGAGTTTACTAAAATTTCTGTAGCATGAAAACCATTGCATGACAAGGAGATTGAGTTGGATGCTACCATAAAATGTATCTTTGGAAAGTTTGGAAGATTGCCACAGATCATGCCATGTGCTTAGCAAATGTGATTTAGCAGCAAGTTTTATATATTGGGAAAATATTTGTCTATATGTCTCGCAACCATGATTTACTGAATCTTTGGCAAGTTCATCTGAGAACTCATTACCTTTTATACCAGTGTATCCAGGAAAGGACTACTTCATTGTCTGAAATATAGCATTTATGCAGAGCCTCTCTTATTTTAAGTGTAATGTACGAGTTCTGTTTAGAGTAAAAAGGAGATTTCAGAATGTCCTGACGACAGCTCAAGGAGTCGATGAGAATTAGGCACCCGTCCATGTATATAATATGCCAGTCAGATCAGTATTTTTGAATTATCTTATTGAAAACTTAATCTGCACACAGAGAATTTTTATCAATGCCAAAATTAAGAATTATATGTGGTTGGAAAGCAAGTGAAGGAAAGTCAGCAGAAAATAAAGGGAGGTTGGAGGTATGGAGAGGTTTGAAGAGCTTCAAAGCTCTTAAGGAGAGGAGGGAGTTCTTTATGGGTCCAATAATTGGAAGCAATCACGGAATGAGAGAGATGGCTTAGAAGGGATAATAGAGCATGGACGAATAATAGAGATAGCTGTGCAGCGCCTGATAACAATCTATCACAAAGGAACTGTCTGCGTAATGCTAGATGTGGTTCAAGACACTCGACTTGTAGGGCTTTAGTTTTGAAAAATATTAGATTGGAAAATAACGCTAATCACTATGGTGGTGTCTTGCGTCTCAGTTGGACTCACATCTTAGTAGTTTTGTACAAGCCGGGTCGCTTGATGATGGGACTGCAGGCTGTCTGACTTCCATGAATTTTATTTAACAACTTATTTGAAACTCTCAGTAAATTTTCCACCATTTTGAATATATGAAGGCAACTTGCTGGTGGTTGAGATAAACATACATACATACATACATATAATCACGCCTCTTTCCCGTAGGGGTAGGCAGAGACCACTTCTTTCCACTTGCTACGATCCTTACATACTTGTTTCGCTTCGTCCACTTTCATTATTCCCTTCATACATTCTCTTCGATTCAGGGTACTCTTGACCTGGCCTTTTTCAGGACGTCCCTGATTTGGTCTCGAAACGTCCGCCTAGGTCTTCCCCTTCCTACACTTCCATTCACACTCGCGTTATATGCTTTTTTCGTCAATCGTTCTTCATTCATTCTTTCGACATGGCCAAAACCATCTCAGCATACCTTTCTCAATTTTAGTCACTCTTATTTCTTCAGACTCTTCTTTCAGACCACAACGTTTCCTTATTTCACTAATCCTTATCCTGTCGCTCAGTTTAACTCCTAACATACTTCTTAATGCTCATCTTCATCTCAACTGCATTTACTCTGCTTTCATGTTTCTTCTGCCATACCCAACGTTCACTTCCGTACATGGGAGTCGGAACCAAAACTCCCCTATGCACAGCCAAACGAGCATTGTTAGACACCATCCGACTGCTCATAAAGGAGTGCAAAGCTCCATTCACCAAGTTTCCTGCATTCACTCTTCTTTCAATATCACTCTCACACTTTCCATATCTTGTGAACTTTGGACCTAGATACACAAACTCATTCACCTGTTCAATTTGTTCATCTCTAATCATTATATTGCAGTATGTCATAGTCTCATCTCTTTCAAACACCATCACTTTCGTCTCCTTTACATTCATCTTCATCCTCATCTCCTGCAACTCCTCGGCTGAAGACGCAAGTAATACTTGATCATCAACATAGAGAAAAAATTTGATGAGTAACTCATTCATTCTCAACTCACTTTCATTCTCTTTTAAATCTGTCAAGCAATTGTCCATGAACAGATTAAACAGCCACGGTGACGCCACACATCCCTGTGTAACACCTTTTTCGATATTAAACCATTCAGTGTATGCCCCGTTAATCCTTACACAAGCACAGGAATCCCTATAAAGAGATTGCAATGCTCGTATGAGGTATGTGCCAATTCCGGCGAAGTCGGATAGGTAACCACTTGAGACGAAATTGTGATATATGGTCATATTTACGCAATCCAAATATGAACCGAATGCTTGTATGTTGAAGTCTCTCAAGTTTATTTAGTTGATCTTCTGTTAAATCTACATAACTTGCGTCGGCATAATCCATAATTGAGAGGAGTAGAGTTTGTGCGAGCATAATTTTGGTTGGTATGAACGAAGGCGACGCAAAGACCTAGGAGCCACAAAAGTCTTTCTGCTAACTTCATTCAATTGACGTGTCCAACTTAATGTGTTATCGATGTAAATGCCCAAATTCTTGGCATTGTCGCAGTAAGGAATAACAATTCCGTTAAATTTAATAGCTGGCAAGGAAGACCAGTCAATTCTTGAGATAAAGCTGCGGCTGCCAACAATTATTGCCTGTGACTTCTTGGGATTAACATCAAGGCCAAATGATTTACTCCATTCTAGGATCATATTCAAATCGCGATTTAACGTGGCGACTGCTAACGGCAGATTCTTAAGAGTTGACTGGGCGTATATCTGGATATCGTCCGCATACATATGGTAGAGAGAAGAAACTTTATGAGTGATAGAGTTAATAAAAAGAGAAAAGAGTAAAGGTGACAACACGCCGCCCTGAGGGACACCAGCAGTGATTTCGCGCCACGATGAAAAGGTATCATCAACATGGATACGCTGCCGACGGCCGCTAAGGTAATTCTGAAACCAGTCAATTACTGATAGAGATAAGTTAAGAGAATGTAACAGGCTCAACAGAATGTCAAAGTCAACTGTATTAAAAGCGTTGCTGAAATCCAACAAGGTCATAACCGTGAGCTGTTTATTGTCCATACCCCAACGAATGTCGTCGGTAATTTTGATTAAAGCAGTAGCCGTACTATGCCCAGGACGAAAACCGGATTGGAGCGGATTGAACAGGTTTTACCCATTAAGAAAACGGTCAAGCTGTTGGGAAATGAGTTTTTCAAGGACTTTTGAAAGGAAAGGTAAGATTGAGATAGGACGACAATCAGAATGGTCAATGGGATTAAGTTTCTTAGGAAGAGGTATAACGTTTGCACTCTTCCATGCTACGGGAAATTTAGACGAGGAGATACATTCATTAAATATATAGGTAATGATAGGGGTAAGGATGTCAAGGAGAGGAACAATCATATTACGGCTGATGTCATCACTACCTATGGCATTAGAGGATACGGACAATATATTCTTCTTAACTTCACATGCAGTAAACTGACGAAAAACAAACGGTGGATAATTTGGAGACGGAGTAGCAGAGAAAGATTTAAGTGTAAGAAATTTTTGAACACTATCAAATGTGTTAGAAGGTTTAGTAAAAAAATCATTTAAAAATTCTACATCAACGCTAGAAGGTGAAGAATTGTAAGATGTTTTGCCAACTCCGACCGTTTTAAGAAATTTCCAAACTTTGGATGAGTCGCCGTTCTCGACTGATGCATGGATATAGCGTCGTTGTGCATCTCTACACAATGTATTGCAGCGATTCCTGATTTTGGTGTATTTCCTTTGGTTCTCCTCTGATTTATTTTTCTTAGCTTTTAGCAATGCTGCATTTTTCTTTAAAATTAAATTTTCAGCTCATCAGACAACCACGGAGCAGGCAAATGTTTGAGTTTGACCGGATGTATTGGTGCGTGAATGTCATAGAGTTGAATGAGTACCGAACAAAACACTTCAAATTTTTTTTCAATACTGGGTACAGTACGTACTGTACAGTACGTACTGTAGTAGGTACAGTATGCCGTGTAGGGACCATGAACATGACACAGAATATCTATACATCATTCATCCATCATCTGACATACTTCATCTACCTTACCATCCATTCCTCCTCTTACATTCAAGATAGCGAAGCGGCTCTCCATGAGCCGCTTTTCGCCCCCGCGAGAAACAAGACGTGATGGGTGGCGAACCACATCGCCGCCATTTTGGTAAGTAAAATTCACCATTGCGTTCCCACGAGTAGCAAGGGAAAGGTTTGTCCACTCCAGCAGAGCTCTGCATGCCAGGGTAAGGCTAGCCTGCTTCTGGGTCGTCCGGTCCCAGGGCAGTGTGGCACGCTAACGACTAAGCTTGCCCCTAGCCATGCATCCATCCGCGCGGCAGACGTTGGATTGGCAGAGAGAATAGGAGTAAGGAAAGGGAAGGATAGGTTGTGAGAAAAGGAGGATTGGTAAGTTAGGGTGGGAATTAGGAAAGGTAGGATATTACCGCCCAGGAAGGCAAGGGATAGGAAAGTAATAGCTAGGGAAGCCGGAGTCGTATACCATACCACAACTACCGCACAGGTAAGTTAGGATAAGTATCCTTGACAGAGACAAACTCGATCGAAATACATTATACTCAACATCAGTTACACCGATTCTATCTGATGGCCAATTAAATACATACCTTCCTGATAGCTGCAGCAAAATATAATTATAACAACTATGACTAGATCTGCCTTTCACGATGGTTGGTGGAGCATATGCGTTTACCTCATGCGGATGCTAGCTGGAGGAGGAGACTTTCAAGGATGCGGCCGAAAGCCGCTCAACGTGGGAACCATACCCTTAGGGTGAGCAGTAGACTCACAACGCGCTCTGCGGCAAATTTGTCATGCTGACCATGTGATTGATGGTGATACCAAAATAAACACTAACATAACGTCTGCAGTCGCGGCGGTCTGGCGAGGTGGTGGCGCTTACGGAGAGCTTATTTAAGGGCCAGAGTGCCCGACTTTATTCAACGTGTGCCCGAACCGTATGAGGCACATTCACTGTACCTGGATTTGTCGTCGGCTTGTATGACGTTTACACGCATTGACATGCTAGACTTCGGACGAAGTTTATGCTTACGCAATACCAAGTGCCAAGCCCTCTTTTACTGGTTCGCCAGTTTTGCAATGGACTATGGTCCTTACCCCTTAACTTCACGTCCCTTGGGGAAGCGCATGAATAATGGATGGCGCTCACCGCATACGGCGATGGTGAGTTTGTTGTCATTGGAGCCGTATGCCTTTCCCACATTTTTATTAGAGAGATGTGAGGATTGAGACAAAATTGATTTCGCCATGATCAAAAGAATCAAATTCTCAAAGGAAAGGTGGGCAACCTATTTGTCAGAGGAGCTTGTGGACGGCGCTTCTTTGCCTATGGAAATAAATAACAAATATTTTTCCTGTTAAAGCTAAAGGATTAAATATTTATACTTCGAATTAGGAATTACTCAGAAGTAGTAAAGTAGCAGCCCGTAATTGCCCATTGTTGGGCAAAGGCTCAAATATTCTTTGTAAGAGATTAGAGCAGGGATAACTGATAGTCTCCTGCCTAAGGACCTGTTAATACTAAGTAATAATAGCAAGTAGTTACTGATCTAGCATAAATGCCCTGTAATTCGTAACGTCACGTTTGTTGAGAAGCCAGCAGTATTTTCATTACTTATTATACAAATGATATAAATTATTTATAAGTTATTAACTTATTATAATATTAAGTTATTATTTATTTTTTCTTAACAACTTGTTAAAGTACGGAATGTTTCTTTTTTTCGCGGGGCTTGGCAAGCGGATTGGCGATCGCAGTGCACGATACCTTGCAATATAGTCGCTTTATTTGTTTGGCAATCAATATAATGCAACACTGGCGTGAAATTAAGTTATCCCGTACTTTTTAAGTATATTTTGGTGGCCTTAGGCCTACAAACTATCCCGATAATATCTTCGGTGGACGGTGGGTTGAAGGGACTTAATTGTCTTGACTAGACCTATGTCTACCCCCCGTATTGGGAATTGCTTGAAGATTTTGGTGACCTTTGTAGGCCAAAGGTCACCAAAATCTTCGAGCAATTGAGTTTGTATCAGTGCTTAAATAAACATCATGTGAACCCTTTTCAAACGAGAAGGGGTATTTTACAAATAATATTGTAAACTCTTTACAAGAGATAAAGGAGTATACTATACTAATATAGTACATTATAAAGTAAACGGCATAACCTTAGAAAGATCATGAAAGAGGTATGATAAAGAGTTGTCTTGGTTATGGTATATTTAATCATTGGCATTACGGCTTAACATAAATATTTTACAAATACTTACTAAGGTTTGTGGTTATGATAAAATGATCTAAATTTACTATAAAAACGTGACTTTTACTGATTTTTTTGTAACCAAAGATTGCTTTTTTTATATCCTGTTACAATGAAATTGGTTACAGATTTAGATGCCTAAAAATAATTAAGTTATTGTCCTACAACAAAATATGATAGAAGATGAAATCCTGAATGGATGTAGCTCAGATGAATCTGTTCCTATATCGCGTATCCACTAATCCTCATTTTCTGTATTCGTTTGCTTCGCGATGACAATAAACAAGTTTTAAAAGGCAGCAGTTAACATCAACCGCAGCAGTGGTGCGTTCCCAGTCATAGTCGTCGAGAATAGGGAGAATGGCGAAACGTTATAATGAAACCCCTCTTTTTCTACGACCCGAGTGCGGTTCTAACACTTCATCCATAGACAAATTGTGCGGAACCACTTCGAGCGGCCTCCGCGGGCCGGTCATCCCCGTAATGCGTTGGTTTAGAGATATATATATATATATATATATATATATATATATATATATATATATATATATATATATATATATATATATATATATATATATATATATATATATATATATATATATATATATATATATATATATATATATATATATATATATATATATATATATATATATATATATATATATATATATATATATATATATATATATATATATACATATATATATATATACATATATATATATATATATATATATATATATATATACACAGTGTAAGGTGGTCTGTATATATTTATATATATATATATATACAGTCCACCTTACAGTGTGTGGGCCACCGGTTACCTGCACTTACCAGACGAAACGCAGAAATTTGTTAGACTTCTACTTCACGCCGTGAGGTCGTGAGGTCGTGGTACTTCCCCGGTCGAGCCGCCCCATTCATTCAACAACAAAAGCTGATGCGTGGCTCTACCACTGTTATTTTGGTCATGAAGGTGCCGCAAAGTTCCCTATTTAACCCTTATTTCCTCATTCGGAGAAACTAAACATAAAGGTGTCACTAAATGGCTTGAGGAGAACTGATTTTTACTAAACATTAATAAAACAAAATGTTTGTGTTTTAGTAAAACAAATGCATCTTAACCTATTTATGACAATTACATCTTTTAAGCTGCTGTTGCTCCATTTTAACACTTATGGACAATATTACATATTTTATTTTATTTGGAAAATATACAGCTGTATTTCAAATAACACATTAGGAAAAAAAGTAACTTAGTGCTATAATCCAGCCATATCCACCCAGCGGAACCCCATGGTTATGGAAATATTCATGGTAAAAATTTTGAGGTTAGAATAGCGCTATTTAGTTAATAGTTCCAATATGGTTCCATCGATATATCAGGTGTTTGGGGGAAAGATGGAGAGGGGGAAGGTCCGCCAAAAGTACTCCTCTACCCTTTGCCTGCTTCGTTTATTGATAACTGCGATCGCGTCGTGAAACAACTAACCTATCATCAAATAATTCTTACAAGGCCACGTCTCAGTCAGTGATATAATATCATAAGAGCCAAGGTAAAGGTTTCTTTTAAATATGCTAGTGCTTTAGCTTTTTGTGCGTAGCCGCGATAGCAGATAGCATTTTGTGATAGCAGATACTAAGAGAATCAGCTATTGATAGGTATTTTACAAAGTCTACATATTAATTGTACATTATTTTTGAGACCACAAATAAAATAAAATAAATATCTTCACGCAATTCCCAATACAGGGGTAGACAGAGGTTTAGTCTAGATAATTAAGTACCTTTGACCGACCTTCCACCGCAGATATTTTCGGGACAACGTGACAGAGACCAAATAAGCGTACAAATCCGCCGTTCTCGGCAAAAATCAAGTCTAAAAATAGATATAATCCAAATATAACATTTTTTTTATAGTAAAGGCCGGCAAAAGAGCAAGCGGTCCCCCTCCCCAGAATTGGGGGAGGGGGGCCGCTTGCTCTTCGCTTGAGTCTTCTGAAAATAATATTACCGAGAGAGGCCAAGCTCGTCGCGTACGCAGACGACGTGGCCATAGTAATAGTTGCGAAGCATTTCGAAGAAATAAACTACGCTTTCGAGACGACCTATGAAAAAATCACTCAGTGGATGTAATCAGTCAAACTGGAACTAGCAGAGCACAAGACCGAAACTGTGCTCATCACCAGCAGGAAGCAAGTGGAAAGTATCACGTTGAGAGTAGGAAATCATAAAATCACGTCTCAACCATTTCTTCGGTACTTGGGAGTGATGATCGACGCCCGACTAAACTATAAGCAGCAGGCGAAGCACGTTGGTACCAAAGAGTTGGTGATTGAAATGACACTATCACGACTAATGCCCAACGTAGGAGGCCCGAAACAGAAGAGGAGAACACTACTGGCGTCAGTGCTAGCCGAAGAACGTCACACTCTCTACAAGCGTAAAAAACGTCTACGTTGGGTCCTGAAAAGCTTAGAGGTGAAGAACAGCAAAACATTATTTGTCGATGGCAAGTTCTGTGGAAAGCTGCTGCGAAAGGCAGGTGGACTTAACGCATTATTCCACAAGTAGACGAATGGCTGAATTGAAAACATCATCATCATCGTCAACTACTATCTGACGAAATTTCTATCGGGACATGGATGTTTTCGGCCGTACTTATATAGCTTTAAGCATGAGGAGTCTCCGGAATGCCCGATCTGCCCCGGAACCATGGAAGATGCGCAACACGTGTTTTTCGTGTGTCCCAATTACAATTCGCAGCGAAGTAATCTGGAAGCTGCCATCAGACAGAGAATCCAACCAAAGATTTTGGTAGAGTTGATGCTCTCATCGAAGGCAGCGTGGGATGCAACGAATAAGTATGTGATGGAGTTTCAGCAAGACCTCCGCAGGGCTGATAGGCAGCATCTCAAGGATGAGGTCCATTAAATGGAAGAAAGCAGCAGCTTTGAAATGAACGTGGAAGAGCGTCAACTAAAGCCTCTCCGCGTCAGCTAAAGCGTCTCAGAGGGTTTTTTTTTAGTGGGTGGAAATCCAACACTTCCGACCATCTGTTTCAAGGCTGTGTCTTTGAAAGATTATTTCCTCCTCGAACACACACACTCACGCACGCACGCACGCACGCACGCGCGCTTCACGCACACACACACACACACACACACACACACACACACACACACACACACACACACACACACACACACACAAAGCCAAAAGTTGATCACATCAGCGACTTAGGAGTCATTCTCGGTTGTAAATTGTGATATAGTTATTACTACAAATTGATAACATTTGCCCCAATATATAAATATACCTCCGTTTGGTTATTCCATTATGTAATTCCTAAGCGTAGTGCCTTGTAGTATTGCAGTATCGTTTGGAATCGCTGGTATTATGTTTGTAATACAAGATTACATAGCATTGGGAAAACTTTTTTGGTGCCACTTAGATTATTTTCGTGTCCTAGGCAAATAAACCTGTTCGTAGGATGGAATATTCAAAATTTCAAAATCAGTTCAGAGTCTGAACGAAGACAGATGCACGAAATTGTATTCTTTGATAAACAAACGGTACTTTTTATGCTTCTACTTTCCTCTCTTGACTTTTCTGCCCCCACGAAGATGTCAAGAGCCGCGAGACTCAAAATTTTCATAGATGTTTTAATTTAATAGAATGGCTTATAAATCAAATTCTTTTAAGAACTAGATTAGGTATTTTATATCTTCACAGCATTCTTAACGCAGGGCTAGATAGAGGTCTAGACAATTTCATTTCGACCCACCTTCCACTGAAGATATATTTGGGACAACGTGACAGGTGGTGAGCCCGTCGCCGTTTTAATGTTTTATAGTAACTTATTATTTAGTTTTGTTGCTTTATTTATTTTTAACGTATATCCGTTTGTTTTTTTGCACAGTGCATTGATTTATTTATATTTAAATTTATAATAATTTACTTACCTCTCACATTATTTTACATGTATTCCTTTGTGGCCGTAATTGCACTGCCAATTTATTCTTTACTTTTGTGTATTTTATAAATTATAACAGTGTATATTTTGATGGCCTTCATTAATATATACATAAACATTTGCACTATTATATGTTAATGAAACGAAGGCATTTGTTTTAATTTATTTAAAACAATTGGAATTAATGCACGGTTGTGCATAAATTAAGAGGAAGTGTCTGTGGGTTCAGTATCGTCTTAATATGGTACAATACTCTTTTGTAAATTATAGACAGATACTCAATCAAGCGCCGAAACACCAACTTATTACATCTGCCACCAAATATCATTCCAAGTTCTGTTCTGAATTTAAACATATCTTAAGTCAAAATAATTAAATATTGTGACGCCTTTGTTGTTAGGTCAATGTGAGTCTGATACCAATTTTCGCTCTTATATCAGTAAGTTTGAGAAGAGCAGAAACAGTGCAATAACTAGGTCTAAAACCAGACTGTAGAGAACTTTATAAATTCTTTTTATAGACAAACTGTAACAGTTGCTTGTGCACGCAGACAGCAACTACTTTGGATAGGAGAATGGATCTGGGACAAAAATGAGCGGGCAATAATAGATTAGTATGGGAATAACAAAAGTTGTTCTCTACTAGGATATTAAAAGACGAAACAACGGCTGATATCATCCAAACAATTGCCCCCTGAAACTGGAAAGGCGTTTGCTTGCCAATACCGATTGTCCTATAGAACTTCTAGATATCAGCAGGGGAAAAAGAAATTTTATTTAGAATGCGTCGACGTTTAGCGTTAGTGACAGCTTTCTAAAATTGTAAACAAAAAATATCCAGTTTTTAACACAAAAAGTAAGTGGCGTTATAGCAGCTACACGAAAGTGCCGACGCCACCTGAATACTGACCTTCATGATTTATTGAAATATTTCAACGAAAAATTTTGTTAAAACTATTCATGTGTTCATATTTTCGTGTAAAAATGTAGTTAAAATGTTTCCCACATAAAAAGTTCAATGTTTTTTTTTGTACGAAACCCTAAAGATCAAGATATAAAAAGAAAAAAGTTCCTTACTTTTTGACAGTACTTTAGCGGAGGTGTTAAGGTGTAGTTTTATTAAAATAAATTAGTATAGTTAACTAATTTTCTAAGAAGACTACAAAATCTATCTTCGGTCGTCCTTATTAATCAGTGAAAGGTTTGTACTACAGATGTTACATTCACCGGTTACACTTTATTAAATAGATAAATTTAGTACTAACTGCCCGCCGTTTAACACTTCAACGGAACCATAATTATTTTTCTAAAACAAAATTAGCCAAAGTTACTCCTTGTATTATCAGCTATCTGCCAGTTAAAGACTCATTAAAATCGTTCCAGCCATATCAGAGATTAGCCGGTACTTATTTTATATTAGTATAAAATAAAAATATAAGTCATATCTCTAAGGATATATATATATATAGGTAGACACAGGTCAAGTCTAGACAATTAAGTCCCTTTGACCCACCTCCCACCGAGGATATTTTCGGGACAACGTTACAGGTACATATCCTTAGAGATATGAATTATATTTTTATTTTATACTACCCGCGGCTTTGCCCGCAGTGTTACACTTAATGCCGAACCCGAATTATTATTCTAAAATAAAAGTAGCCTAAATATCATTAGCTACCTGTCAGTGAAAGTCCTGTTAAAATCGGTCCAGTCGTTTCAGAGATTAGCCAGAACAAACAGACAAACAGACAAAAATTGTAAAAAAAAATATTCTGGTGTATGTGTGTCTGTCTGTATGTACCGTTCATTCGCTACTGAAATCCTTAAATTTTTATAAATTTTGCTGAGTTAGCTCGAGCTCGGCTGGGAAGGAAAATAACGTGAGAAAACCGGTTTCTCTGATAAATAATAACAATAAATCAAGGATATGTGCAGAATGCTGATCGACTCTGGAACAACGTGGCAAACGTTTTCCAGCTTTAAATCTCTTAAAAATATTTTAGAATAGGCATTTGAAGCTACTAAATAGCAGCTTCAAGTGCCTATTCTTTTTTCCTTAACTTGTAGTTTTACTGATAGATTTCTGAGGAGACAATGGTACCAACGCCTCAAGAACCAGTTGCACCGCCTCAAGAGATGAAGGACGACAGCAAATCCGGCGAGAGAGTTGTCATTACCGGCTTGTCTGGTGTCTTCCCCGATTCTCATCATGTGATGGAACTTGCTGATATACTGTATAATAAGGTAATAATCGTAAAATTAAAAGTCCACGGGTGAACATCAGCCTCCCCAAAAGATTGCTACAAAGAACGGTCCTACGCCACCTGCAACCATTGACCACCATCATCCAATTAAATAAAAAAAAAAAAACTTCAAACTATTTCCAATATCTAAACAATTAAGACCTTTCGAGATTCACTTCCCGGCCGACATTGTTCAGAGACTACACGACAGGGGGTGAGCCTGTCGCCGTATTTAATTCCAAGCGATAAAAATTGTACTTAAGTTTTGGAAAATACCTCATTGGTATGACCATCCATTTGGGCCCAACCATTTGGCTATCGTGACTATTGACCAACTCTGAGACTAACTCTATATCATACTTAGATACTATAGCTTTTTGCAGTCTTCTTTCCGTTATAAATATTTAAACTAGACAAAATTCTTGTTTAAACCTTTAAACAAGAATTTTGTCTAGTTTAAATTTTAGTGTGAAGTCGAGTTTTTGACGCTCCTCTTTATCGCAAAATTAATAATTCAAAGCAATTTAATTATTAACCTTAATGAACTGATATTTCTGACGAAGCGAATGCAAATTAGTTCGTACAAAAAAAAAACTATTTAGTTGAATTGTAACACAGATCTGAGATAATTAATTTTAGGTGAAAAATTTTCCCTAAAATTTTCCTAGGATTTTTTTAATGAAAATACGAGTAAATATTTATTTTGAATGAAAGAGAAAAAAACGTTAATTTTAAAGATAACAGAAACAAGCTCAATATGGCTTAAATGTATTAAATATTCACAGATTTTATATTAAAAATAGTAATAATGAATCCTATTTTAAATTAATTATTATAATGACGATGTTTTTAAAATGAACACGATTTTACTAGAATTTGCAAATTATTAAATAATAAAATTTCTACTATTTTGATATTAAGTTGAAAATGACTTCGCAGGGTTACTGAGACTTTTTAAGCAATGCTTGCATTTTTAAGCATGCTCTGGAAAGTGTCGTCATGTTTCGGAGTTCGCAGTTTAAATGAACGCTTATTATTAATCGGCTGATGTTTTATCTTGAAAATTTGCCATAATTACCACGATTTATAAGCGAAGGGCAATCACAATACCCGAATTTAGTTATATATAAGTAAACACAAAGCGTTTTATATTAAAAATAGAAATAATGTATATTAAATTCAAAATTATTTGTTCTCTTTGAGTCCGAGTTTAAATTAATTATTATAATGACGATGTGTTTAAAATGAACACGATGTAACTAGAATTTGCAAATTATTTAATAAAAAATTCTACTATTTTATTATTAAGTTCAAAATTACTTCACAGGGTTACTGAGACTTTTTAAGCAATGCTTGCATTTTTAAAATCTTAGATTTAATATTAAGTACCATGAACATCTCACAAGTAGATGTTTGTAAAAACCTACTTTTAGTGGTTGATCCCTTGCATCCAACCTTATAGTTTTTCATTACACTTAGTGTTATTGAAAATCTTATATCAAAAAGTGATATAAAATATGATTTCTATAAAGCGGACAATGAGAAAATAGTTAATAAATTCAATAATATTTCTTGGGCAGAAGAATTGACAACTTGCACCTCTGTTGATTACATGGTTACAATTTTTTATAATTTGCTTAAGTTGATAATTGTAATAAATATATACTTAGATCTAGTCACTACTACTTCAGTTTATAACTCAGTTACTTATGCTCCCTCAAAAGAAATCTTTGAAGTCACTACTACAAATTCTCTGTCAACATTAACTGTTACTAAAGATCAAGTTTTTATGGTGCTAAAAAGACTTGACCCTACGCAAGTAGCGGGCTCGGATGGGTTACCCAGTATTTTTCTGTAAAATGCGCGAGTGCACTTGCAATACCTCTTATCGATACTTAATGTTTTTGCAAAAGTTTTTGAATATTTAGTGTGTCCAATACTAACATGGCTTTTTAGACAGCTTATTGTTCCTGAACAAGATGGTTTCGTTAAGGGACGGTCCTCGACAACCAATCATATATCCTTTTTCGAAAATTTTGCCGAAGCGGTTTACCAAGGACAAGCGATAGATGTTATTTATACCGACATTAGCAAGGCTTTTGATAAGGTGAATCATGATATATTACTGAGTAAGCTCTCGATACTTGAAATAACTGGCAACTTATTGAACTGGTTTAGGTTATATCTAGTAAATAGAAAATCTGTAGTAGTAGTCAGCTGTCATAAATCTAAGCCATGTACTGCTTTCTCTGGGGTCCCACAGGGTTCACACTTGGGCCCTCACCTGTTCAATATTTATATTAATGACATCAAGAAATGTTTCCATAACTCCAAGTTTCACTAGTATGTAGACGATTTAAAATTCTACTTACTTATCTTCACACACATTCCATAACCGGGTAGCCAGAGACAACAGATCACCAAGTGTCACAATCCTTACATAACTCTTTCGCTTCTTTCAGATTCATCATTTTCTTCATACATGCACGACGAGGTATCCGAGTACTCTTGAACCATCCCTCTTCGAGCAATTTGCTCACATGGTCTTCAAAAGTTAGTCTCGGCAAACCTCGACCCCTTTTAATATTAACTTTCGCACTATATATTTTCTTCACCATTCGGTCTTCGCTCATTTGCTCAACGTGCCCAAATCATCGAAGCACGCCCTTATCCATTTTAGTGATAAGGTCATCTTTCAAACCTACCATTTTGCGAATCTCTTCGTTTCTCTTCCGGTAGGCCAAGGTATCTAGTATATCTATAGGATCGCATCTCCACTGCAGTCAACCTGCTTTTATGCTTCTTCTGGCATACCCAGGTTTCGCTGCCATATAACAAAGTCGGTACCAGCACTGCGTTGTGTATCGCAAGGCGTGCATTTTTCACTACGCCTTGCCTTTGGACTTACGTAGTCAGGGCACCGTCGATCTTGTTTCCGACAGCGACACGCCTGTCCACATCTATATTACATCTTCCATCCCGGCTAAAAGCACTGACAAAGTACAAAATCTCATTTACCTGTTCTAGACATTCCTTATTTTCCCATATTTCACACTTCGTTCTTTCTTCGTCCCTTTCAAATACCAGAACCTTAGTTTTATTAGTATTAAAACGGAGACCTTTATTTTCACATTCCTCTTTCATACACGTGACTAACGCCTGCAGTTCTGCCTCTGACGGTGTAATAAGCACTGTATCATCGGCAAGCAGACAATTTAAAATTCTATAGGAAGGTACATTCAGCAGGTATTTTTTTTATTGCAAGATGATTTAAACCGTCTCATTTCATGGTGGAGAAAGAATAGCATGAGTCTGAACATCATTAAATGGAACGTAGTTCGTTTTACTAGGAAATAAACCTTGATCGATAGATCGTATTTTATAAACGGTATTCAAGTAGCTGAAGTGGAATTCATTGAATATTTAGGTGTCATTCTTGATAACGAATTGCGATTCAATATTCACATTGATAGCCTAGTTAAAAAGTTTGGGATTTGTTAAACATAATTGTAAGGAGTTCAAAAAACCTGGCACCAAAATTACAATTTACTGTGCATTAGTACGCAGTGGCTTAGAGTACTGTAGCGTTGTATGGAACCCACACTATATATATATATATATATATATATATATATATATATATATATATATATACATATATAAATATGTATATATATATATATATATGTATATATATATATATGTATATATATATATATCTATATATATATATATATATATATATATATATATATATATATATATATATATATATATATATATATATATATATATATATATATATATATATATATATATATATATATATATATATATATATATATATATATATATACATATATATATATATATATATATATATATCTATATATATATATATATATATGTATATAGTGTGGGTTCCACATACCAATGTAATCTGGCAAAAGTAATTCCGAGTTCTGAAGATCGCTTAAAACATTTCCGAATTAAACCACTTTTCTGCCGTAGAAAGCTGCTTGAGGCTATGTTTCTTTTTAACTAGTTAATGGTTTTATTGATGTTACCTATTTTTGTCGCAACTGAATATTTTTGTGCCCAAAACATTACCGAAATCGTTGAAATATACTCCCGTATTTTGAAAAGGCAGCAAAATCAAACTTGGGACATTATTCTCCTTTAAACAGATTAAAAATGAATTATAATGCAACAACACAATTTAAGTGTCAATGTAACTATCAAAGGTCTGGATAGGAGTACTCCAGGTTTCATCAAAAATTACCTGAAACAGTTATTTTTTCTTATAAACTCCATATCTTTAAAATCTATTTAGAGCAGACTGTAGTTTAGTGGACAATATTTAAGGAATGTAATCGCTTATCTCAACTTTGTAATTTATTTGGGTTAAAGTTTATTATAAGAAAATGTTTTAGATGACTTAATGTTTTTTTAACTATATTTTATTAGTTTTAAATTCCTCCTAAATGTAATTGTTATTTTATAAAATTGTAGTTTGCACCTATAACTGGAGTGACACTTACCTTTCCTTGAAAATATGTTAATTTTTATACTGTTTATGATGGTGTACACTTTGTTGGTAAAACTTTTAAATAAATAATAAAATTAAGCATGCTGTGGTATGTGACTTCATGTGTCGGAGTTCGCAGTTTAAATGAATAGGCTATTACGCTTATTATTAATAAGCTGATGCTCTAGCTTGAAAATTTGCCTTAATTACCTCGATTTATACGCGAAACAAGCAGGTGGCTCACGTGATGGTAAGTGATTACCGCCGCCCATGAACACCTGCAATACCAGAGGAATATCAGATGCGTTTCCGGCCTTTGAGAAAAGTATGGTCTCTTTTCTTGAAGGAAGTAAAAGGAGTCTCGTTTACAAAGTTCAAGTCAACTATTCCGAGTCCAATGGTTAATGATTAATGAAGGATATAATAAATAAATATAAATATCTTCACGCAATTCCCAATACAGGGGTAGACAGAGGTCAAGTCTAGACAATTAAGTCCCTTTGACCCACCTTCCACCGAAGATATTTTCGGGACAACGTGACAGGTGGTGAGCCCGTCGCCGCCTTTATGTCCAAGCCAACGATGAAATTCGTACATAAGTTTTTGAAAAACTCATTGGTGCTGCCACCGGGGGATCGAACTCGGGTTTCTCGACTCGAAATTCCGATCACCCAACAACTCGGCTATCGTGAATTAATGAAGGATAAATAATGATTTTTACGTTCCTATCCGAAAACCGTGCAGAGGAACTTTTTTCCATAGGCATATACATATTATACATGTATACTTTTAACATTAGCATTTCGAACAAATTATATCCACAGATAAACCCTATTTCTCCTTGTCCTCGGTGGAAGTATAATCATCCGGAAGTGGCTCAGTACACGGGGAAGGTACCTGATCTCGAACTATTCGACGCCCAGTTCTTCAAGGTTAACTATCGGCTTAGCCATACGATGGACTCAATGTCCCGTAAGCTACTCGAACAAGCTTATCACGCTATATTCGATGCCGGTAAGTTTTATTTTATTCGAAATGCGGTAAGCTTTGCACCAGTGGGTTCGGATCCCATCTTCGTCGCCACTGTTGAATATGTGAGATGGAGACATGTGCTACGCTAGCGAGAGACGCTAGCTTGTCGAGAACGCATTGCCTTTATTTTTAGGTAACAGACTTTTTTTAACAAGACTTTAGTTAACAGGTTAGATAAATACAACAGATAGAAAAATTAATAGATACACATTTACAATAAGGCGGACTTATCGCTAAAGAGCGATCTCTTCCAGACAACCTTAGGGCTAAAGAGAAACTGGAATGATGGACAGTAGGAGGTGGTGTGCTTTATGATAAACTTAGATTTCAAAGATGTTTTCCAAATGGTAAAAATTGGAAAACATCTTTGAAATCTATATTTATGTATTGATATTTTGCATTAGGTGTGAGCCCAGAAAGTCTCTCTGGAAAGAAAGTCGGTGTATACGTTGGTACTTGCTTCTCTGAAACCGAGAAAAGTGGTTTCTACCTTCCCAACAACAAGACTGGCTTAGGTATCGCAGGGTAAGTTTATATTAGAAATTTAACTTAGATTTAAAAAAGGCTAATTATAACGAATATTCAATGGTAAAGTAGCGCATGTATACGTTCTTTTTCTACATTTTTACATAAGAGAAATATCGGAACACATCCATAAAATTTATATGAGCTTATTTTACCCTAATGCAATAAAAAGTACCCTAGATACCATTTAATTGATTCTAAATAAAGATGAAAGACAAAACCTTTTATTCCCCGGAGCGCCAAATCACAACCACGGCTGTCAGCGAAAAATATGGTTTCCCTTGCTCTCTTGCATCTGATATACGTATGGGTGTTTTGAATTTAAATTTTTTAAGACGATCCGATAGCCGAGTTGGTAGTGACCTTGCCCTCGAAGAGAACTAACACACTCCACCGAACACGTTACGCACGTCCGAGCAACTAGATGGCGTGTCCTATAATTCTTGTAATGTTCACCGTTTTAGTATAGTATCTACAGTATATTATCTTATGTATAAAAAATATGTGTTTCCAGATGCAACAAATCAATGTTTGCGAACCGCATTTCGTACTGGTTGAACGCCAAGGGGCCATCGATGTCTATCGATGAGTCCTGCTGCAGTTCCATAGCAGCCCTCGAGCAAGCTTACTTAGCGTTGTCACGAGGAGAATGTGAAGCGGCCATTGTCGGCGGCGGCAATATTTGTTTGCATCCGCAGTCGTCGGTGCATTATGGCAGGTAATAGAAATTAGATTTTTTTCACTAATTGCACTACCTACACTGTAATTTGCTTTAGAGTCACAGATAAAAAATGTAATACCTAGTTCGGCCGCAAGCTCTGTTACAAATGAAAATACATTTTTTTAATAAGAATTAATGTTATATTGTTAAAATTTATACCTACTTATTTATTAGTCTCAGCAAAAAATATTAAAAAAATCTATTCGAAATGGCTTTCTTTGGCTTTTATGCAGACCTTTAATCTGTTTGGACACGAATCTATGGATCTACTCCAGTTTCTACGCCAGAAATTTCGTCACTGCTTGCTCCAAAGTTTTTTTAAGAGAATTAAAGTCGCCGTAACGTTTAGAGCAAGCCATGTCCTCTAAAACTGACCATAATTTGAATTCTAAAGGGTTGAGGTCTTGGCTAGATGAGGGCCAGTCTTCAGCTGTTATATGCTGTTACATGTTTTCAAGCCAGGATTGGGTGGTTAGTGTCTTGTGACCAAGGTCAGAGCCCTGCTGGAAAGGCCACGGCATATTTTTAAAAAGTGTATAGCTGAGAGGTTTCACAACATGATCCAAGACTATATTTTGATACACTTTGGCTTAAGTTTTCACTCCTTTTTCACAAAAATATAGTTTTGTGACTGCTTGTTAAGACACGCCCCACCAAACCATCACTGACGTAGGATGATGACGACGTTGTACCTTTCCGACCACTTAAGCAGCTTCTATAGAACTGAGAACGTACACTTTATCATTTTGCTTATTGTAGTGTGCTTCAATCGTGTGAAAATCTTTTCATCGGTATATTTCGGTGCCTTTCACATGTCGCATACCTGCGTATCGCGATTGAAGGCATTTTGATCGATCAACTCTCTTTAATTTTAAAGATTAATTTAGGGCATGTCCTCTATATTGACGATAAGCACTGAGCTTCAGGTCTTGTTATAATACGCGACAGAGTGCTAGCGGGGATGTTCATTTCTCGCGATAATGTTTTTTGCTTCCTAATGGAGTGTAGACGGATTAAAAATTTTGCAACAGAGAAAGTGTTGTTTTGTCTATACATAGTAATCTTTTCAGGTGTCTGAAAAATGACGGAAAAATGACCCACTTCGTGCAAGGCCTGTAATTTGATAATGAAAATTTGAAAGTTAATTAAAATAAATTATAAGTTGGTTTATGTTAATAGTGTATTTTGTAAATTAAATCTGTCGTAACGAAAAATATTGTGATATATATATATATATATATATATATATATATATATATATATATATATATATATATATATATATATATATATATACGCACGCACGCACGCACGCACACACGCACGCACACACACGCACGCACGCAAACACACACACACACACCCACACACACACACACACACACACACACACACACACACACACACACACACACAGAATTTATAAGTTATATGTAATTAGATAAGTAAAACTGCAAGATATGGAAGAGCAGGACATCTTGGCACAAATATTTAATTGCTTAAAAGAATGTTCTGACGTTTGATATAATTGTGTAGACCTAAACAGGAAATAAACCAATTTTTATTTAAATTTATATATATATATAAATTTATATATATATATATATATATATATATATATATATATATATATATATATATATATATATATATATATATATATATATATATATATATATATATATATATATATATATATATATATATATATATATATATAACTGAATAGAGAAACTGTTTATGTACCAAAATGAACTTATCGAAACATCGATTCTTATGACACTTTATTCAAAATGACCTCCGTGATTTTGAACAAAGGCCTTCAGTCTGTGCGGCCAGTCGTCTATCGCAGCACGAACGAGGTCCATGTCAATATCGGCGGCTGCCTTAATCAAGGATGTCTTGAGTGACTCCAAATTGGGATGACGGTTTGAGCACGCCTTTTCCTCCAAGTGATGCCATATCTTGTAATCTAACGGATTCAAATCTGGACTGGAGGAGGGCCAGTCTTCGTGCCCGATGAAGTCGATTTCACGCGCCGCCAGCCAGTCTTGTGTGCTCTTCGCTCTATGAGCTGGCGCCGAATCTTGTTGGAATACCTAGTGTCTGTTATTGAACATGGTATGAGAAACAGGTTCCACAAGGTTCGTCAGGACTGTATTTTGATACACAACTGCATTCGGTTTTACACCTTTCTCGCAAAAATGTACCTCTGTTAAGCCCCAATAAAAAACTCCCAACCATACCATGACCGAGGATGAAAAATGACCTCCTTGGACACGCGGAATACGGTTGCACGCTTCTTCACTACTGTGTGCGTACATCTTATCATTTTGTTTGTTGCAGCTCTCTTCTACGGTAAAAAAGTTTTCATCCGAAAAAAGAATTTCCCGATATTTTTTTCCCGCGTACCGCATCAACAAAAAGCGGCAATCCCTTCAGTCTCAGGTACTATAGACGAGTATTCAAACAATGTCCTTTTTTATTCGATATGCCCGAATCCCAAAGTCTTCATTTAACACCATTTTTACCCTGGTTCTGCTTAACCCCATCTGAAGGGTCAACAGTTTTTGCTTACGTTTGGGATTTCTTTGAATTCGAGCCATCACAGCTTTTATCACTGCTGGAGTCCTAACAGACCAAGGGCGACCACTTCTTGACCTGTCATCTACACTAGAGTCCTCATTGTATCGTTTGATGGTACGATAAACGAATCTTTTGGTTATATTGAAATTTTTCAGTATGTCAAAAACTTGAATTGGCGCTTCACGCACAATCCCTGACGGGTTAGCTAGAGAGATCAGATCGCCAAGAGTCACGATCCCTACATACTTCTTTCGCTTCTTTCAGATTCATCATCTTCTTCATACATGCACGTCTAGGTATCCGAGTACTCTTGACCGTCCCCTCTTCGAGCAATTTGCTCACATGGTCTTCGAAAGTTAGTCTCGGTCTACCTCGAAACCTTTTAATATTAACTTTCGTGCTATATAGTTTCTTCACCTTTCGGTCTTCACTCATTCGCTCAACGTGCCCAAACCATCGTAGCACGCCCTTATCCATTTTTGTGACAAGGTCATCTTTCAAACCTGCCGTATTGCGAATCTCTTTGTTTCGCTTTCGTTCGGCCATGGTAAGGCCGCACATTTTACGAAGAGATCGCATCTCCACTGCTTTCAACCTGCTTTTATGCTTCTTCTGGCATACCCAGGTTTCGCTGCCATATCACAAAGTCGGTACCAATACTGCGTTATGTATTGCAAGGCGTGCACTTTTCACAACGCCTTGCCTTTCGATTAACGCAGTCAGGGCACCATTGACTTTGTTCCCGGCAGCGACACGCCTGTCCGCCTGTTCCATCCCGGCTAAACGCACTCCCCAAGTATACAATTTCATTCACCTGTTCTAGACATTCCTGATTTACCCAAATTTCGCACTTCGTTCTTTCTTCGTCCCTTACAAATACCAGAACCTTACTTTTATTAGCATTCAAACGGCGACCATTTATTTCACATTCTTCTTTCATACACGTGACTAATGCCTGCAGTTCTGCCTCTGATGGTGCAATAAGCACTGCATCATCAGCATATAGCAGACAATTTACTTTTATGTCACCCAATTTCACACCCAAACAGCTATCTTTCAGCTTCTGTAAACAGCTGTCGAGATACAGTATGAATAGCCAGGAAGACATGACACAACCATGTTTTACGCCCGTTTGGACGCTAAACATGGATGACAGGTCATGCCCTACTCGCACACAGGCTTTACAGTCACAGTAAAGTGACTACACAGCCCTTAGCAATCGACCATCCACACCATACCCCGGCAACAGTTCCCACATTTTCTTCCTTACAACCTTATCAAATGCTTTCTCAAGATCCACAAAAGCGCAGAAAATCTTCTGGTTAGCAGCCAGAAGCTTCTCCGTGATCATACGGAGAGAAAACATTTGATCCGTGCATCCTCTTCCAGGTCTAAATCCGCATTGTGCCTCCCATAGAACTCTTTCCGATTTCTCTTGCATCCTACGTGTCAAAACCTTCGAGTAAACTTTATTTGCTAAACTGGTAAAGCTGATCGCCCGATAGCACCCGCAGTCATACTGTGAACCTTTACCTTTATATAAAGGCACAATGACCGCGGATCGCCAATCATCCGGAACAGCCCCCGTTCGCCAGCACAAATTGCACAGCAGATGAAAGCTGTCCAAATCAAATCGTTTATGTATCGATGTAAGTAACATACATTACATCCATCGATCGTAATTTTTTAAACAACCACCGTTTCGTAATGAGGTTCTTTAACGGAGAAGAAACAGGTGAAAGAAACTCGTAGGTATCCTCTTTTTTACCTTTTTTTATTATAAACGAATTACAAAATTTAACACTTCTTTAATGCGAAATAGCTAGAAAGCCATCAACTCATTCCCGGTGATTACTATCATTAATATATTCATTTGTATTGTAATACCCCCCTTTTTACAGTTTTTCTGTGATAAATGCTTTGAACCTGTTCATTGAAACTTTGCGCTTATACCGGGATTTTGTTGTTGAAGCGTACACACCACCCCATGAATTAATTACTTACTCTGTGGTGTCTAGTAACTGGTGTTAAAAGATTGTGTTTGTTCCTTGTATGACAATGCGACTGTCCTCAACCTCCATTGCGCTGATGGCTCTTCTTGAAGTGGTTTTCTAAGAGATTATTAAATTTCTTCAAAATCAAAAAGAAACTGTGTGGGAAAAAAATTATCAGCGATTAAGAATTTTTAATCGCTGATATTATTCAGCATATTTTACAGACCTGGACTTTAAAACTATTGTTGTTAATGTCTACATGAGGTAGTTAATAAGTACGTGTTTTTTTTTCGGTTTTCAGGTATTGTTACTTTTTGTTATTCATTCCTCACAATATATTGTTGTACATTTGCAGAATTATGAAAATAAGCATGGATGGAAAAACTAAATCATTCGACGAAAATGCATCTGGTTGTGCGAAATCTGAGGCCATTAATGTTTTGTTTCTCCAAAAGGCTAAGGATGCTTTGAGGTAAGTCCTACATAATTGAGACAAACATTTCTAATATTTGTATGTATATATATATATATATATATATATATATATATATATATATATATATATATATATATATATATATATATGTATATATATATATATATATATATATATATATATATATATATATATATATATATATATATATATATATATATATATATATATATATATATATATATATATATATATATATATATATATATATATATATATATATATATATATATATATATATATATATATATATATATATATATATATAGTCGCCGTCTTTATGTCCAAGCCAACGATGAAATTCGTACATAAGTTTTTGAAAAACTCATTGGACTGCCACCTGGGGATCGAACTCGGGTCTCTCGACTCGAAATTCCGACCACTCAACAACTCGGCTATCGTGACTTATCTAATATTTGTAATTATCCAAAACAATGGTGAAACATCTTCTGTTTATTTTCACGGTTTCACCTTGGGAATTTTTATACAAAATATTATTTGTCAATATTTAATTATGTTAAAAGTGACATTAACAGCTGCAGTACATAAACCGATAATAAAAAAATATTATAGAATCTACGCTGATGTGATTCACGTAAAAAGCGAGTTCACGTCTTTACTGGAAGATCAAACAGGTCCAAGATATGGATTTTATCGTGATCCTGTAAAAATGGCTGCATTTTTGAAACAATTTTATAAACAGGCGCGAATTTTACCTCAGGCTGTTGAATATGTGGAAGCATTTGGATCAGGTATGAAGATAGCCATTAAAGTTTTGGTTAAACTTGTTGATTATATGCAAATATTTAGATTAATACAAGTATGTAACATTATCTAATCTAGCTATACCTGAAGCTGATAAAGCCGAGTTAGAATCAATAGAAGAAGTTTTTTGTAAGAACAAAAAGGAAGAACTACTTGTCGGCAGCGTTATGTCTAATATCGGTTATGGAGAAGCCGCTTCAGGAATTTCCGCAGTTATAAAGGTAAATGTCATCTAACTTATTATCTAATTTAATTCCATTTTAAAAAAATATGGTATCGACAAGATTATAAATGATTTATCAGACACAGAAACTATTTTTTTTAAACTTATTATTGTAGGTCACCGATCAAATAAATTAATACTGATTAGATTTATCTTCATGTATTTTCTAACTACTGAGGTAGATAGAGGTTCAGACATTTAAATCCTTTCGACTCGCCTTTCACTGAAGCTTGAAACAGTGACAGGTGGTTTGAGAGCTTAATGTCTAAGCCAACAGTACAATATACATACATACATAGATATACTTAGATAAATGTTCAAAAATACGCCTTATAAACATTCATGACTCGAGTCATCATAATCATTATCATTACAGTAGATAAAAGTCCACTGCAGCACATTGAGCTCTCCAGTACGGGAGTGTTTGCCACAATCGCGAGGCTTAGTAAGTAGTTTGGCGATCGTAGTAACAGACACCTTGCATGCTGATGCTTTTATTCCAACATTTGTAAAACTCGCAGGAAGAAAGGGATAGGTCCATTCTTACGCGGTAATTACACGGCCCACTTTTACCATAACTATTTACCTATGTCCAAAGTATTTGATATCTTTGTTATTTTAGTGCATAAGTTAAATTGTAGATGGCGTTTGGCTGTTTATACTATATATGTGTTGGTCTAACCATTCTACATTGCTTGCTGATAATAAACCTTCAAAAGTAGACCAAAGTCGTTCATTGAAACCAAACTAACGTGTTTATGGTGTTCCGAGCCGCATAACTGGAGAAGTGTGCTAGTCTCGTCCCGGCAGTTTCCGTTTTCTTGGCGTGTAAAGCATAGTCAAGTGTCAGAATGTTAAAGATCGTACCTGTGCCCGCCAACGCCAGTGGATGTTGTGCACTATTTGAAGATACCACATTGGATAGGCGGCGTATGCAGTTAAAGAACACAGTCGTGGACAAGAGACGCGATGTAACTTAAAACTGGTTTGGTGAATGTGTGGGTACAATCATCATTTACAGTTTATAATTTCTACAAATTTCAGGAAGACAAAGAATAATTGTAATTCAGAATTTGTATTTAGTACTTTAGACTTTTATAATATTTTGGAATATATTGAAAATTTAAGCAAAAAGGTTTATACGGAGTAAAGGGGTTAAATGTTTATAAGGTTTATGTAAATTCTATTATCTAATTGAAGTCACGATAACCGAGTGGTAGGGCGGTCGGAATATACCTAATATGTTTCCAAACAAATTAGCTGTCAATTGAAACATGGAATCTTTATACAAATTGCAAAATGATAAATAAAACTTGTTATTGAGAAGGTCGACGCTAACTTTAACTAGCCTGGAGTCATGGAATCACGGAATGATTTCTTGAAAACCCATATAACATAGTTCAAGCTACTACCTATACTCATAGAAAATGTGATAAATTCGTTCTCGTTAAATCGTCGGTAAATTGTATGCGTAAGTGTTGATTAAAAGAGTTGTGAATGAAAAATACGAAAAGTATGGGATGCACAAGCGGGATTTAGAATGGGAATGGGGTGTACGGATCAGGTCTTTTCCTTGCGGTGCATAGCCGAAAGGTGCCTGGCTAAAAACCAGAAGGTCAATTGCACGTTCGTGGAGGAATGAATTGTGGTCAACATTGTTCGTGAACTGTGTGAGAAATATCCTCATACGAGCATGACAATCTCTTTTCTAGTGCTTGTGTAAGAATAAAAGGGGAATACGCTGAATGGTTTAATATCGGAAAAGGTCAAAAGTAAGACAGGGATGTGTAGCGTCACCGCGACTGTTTAATCTGTTCATGAACAATTTTTCGACAGATTTAAAAGAGAATGAAAGTGGCTTGAGAATGAATGAGTTACTCGTTAAATGTTTTCTCTATGCTGATCACCAAGTATTAGTTGCGTCTTCAGTCGAGGAGTTGCAGGAGATGGTAACTGCTATAAGTGGAGCTTTTGTTAGAAAGGGAATGAAGATGAATGTAAAGAAGATGATGTGTAAAGAAAGTGATGGTATTTGAAAAAGATGTGGCAATGACAGACTGCAATATCGTGATTGGAGATGAACAAATTAAACAGGTGAATGATTTTGTGTATCTGGGTTCAAAGTGTACAAGAGGTGGATAGTATGAAAGTGAAATTGAAAGAAAAGTGAAAGCAGGAAACAAGAAGAATGGAGCTTTGCATTCCTTTATGAGCTGTCGGATGGTTTCGTGGAGCAGGGGGTGTTGGTTCCGACACTCATATACGGTAGTGAAAGTTGGGTATGGCAGATGCAACATGAGAGCATAGTAAATGTATTTGAGATGAGAGTGTTAACAAGTATGATAGGAGTTAAACAAAGTGAGAGGATAAGGAATAGTGAGATAAGGAAACGTTGTGGTCTGAAAGTAGACGAATTAACTAAAATTTAGAAAGATATGCTGAGATAGTTTGGCCATGTCGAGAGAATTAATGAAGAATGATGGACGAAAAAGTGTATAACGCAAGTGAGAATGGAAGTGTAGGAAGGGGAAGGCC
Source organism: Sericinus montela (assembly GCA_029286605.1). Taxonomy (NCBI): domain Eukaryota; kingdom Metazoa; phylum Arthropoda; class Insecta; order Lepidoptera; family Papilionidae; genus Sericinus; species Sericinus montela. The sequence goes on from JAGSMR010000003.1 coordinate 3,371,096, forward strand.
TAGGCCGACGTTTCGAGACCAAATCAGGGACGTCATAAAGAGTACCCTAAATCGAAGAGAATCTGTGAAAAGAATAATGAAAGTGAACGAAGCGAAACAAGTATGTAAGGATCGTAGCAAGTGAAAAGAAGTGGTCTCTGCCAACCCCATGGGAATGAGGCGTGATTGTATGTATGTACGAATGTAATATTTTATTGATGATATTTATGAGAAAACGGAAGAAATTTACATCTTTTATAGGTCAAAGTTAAAAGAAGTTTTAAATCAATTATGCAAGTCCGAAAACAGTTCCAAGGTATTAGAAAACGATACAAATTCAACGAGCGTTAAATTGTCTAAGAGTAGCATTCCCATTTGTAAGACAAGATATTCTAACAAGACGTTCTAATTTTGAAATAATTAGTATTTGTACGCCACACAAGGCATGTTGGACATTATTCCTAATATTATGTAACAGCTTTCTTTACACATGTTTTAACAAATAAATTATCATTATCATTATCCCATTTTTTCTAGGAATTATGGACAATATTAAAAGATTTGTTTAGATCTATTATTGACAAAAAATCCAATTTAGAGGATATACAAAATTCAACAATTATTGTCGGGAGAGGTCGAACGAATTGTCAGACATATTCGTGTCACTTCTGGCAACTATAAAGTATGTTGGTCCTTGTTAAGCAGTAGATTTGATAACAAAAAGTTTTTATCTAATTGTCTCTTAAAACATTTGACGAGTCAATTAAATTTAACTGAATATTCAAGCGGTATAAAAATCTTTTAGACACCACAATGGAATGCCTCGGTGGTTTAAAAAATCTTGGAATCGACGTCTGTACTTAGGATATCATAGTCATTCATATTATAAGCTATAAACTAAATTCAGAATCTTGAAAACAATGGGCAACTAAGATTAGTTCAAATGATAAATTACCCAAGCTTTTGGAATTCAAAGATTTTTTAAAAGCCAGACTTCGTGCGCTTGAGTTTCTAGACACAAAATAAAAAATACAAACCTAATGTTAATTTTACCAAGCCAAAAGTCCTCCATGTAGCCATTAGTGATTATAATAGTTAAAATTTCATGTACATTTTGTAAAGAGAACCACAAAATATATAATTGTAGGCAATTTTATAAAGTAAACTACGGATCGCGTCATAACTCTGCAAATGCCATTAAATACTATCGTCAAAACGCTTCATGTCGTATATGCAAACGTAGGCATCATTCATTGTTGCTCAGCAACTCGGTCTCAAATTCAGTAGATGCTAAAGATAGTTCTGTTACAGCTAATGAAGTTAAACCAGCACTGTCTAGTATTCAGATATCAGCTTCGATATCAGCAAGCGAACCATGTTCATCTAATATTGTATCACATTTCTCAAAAGGTGCAGTACCTATTCAAGTTTTATAGGCTACCACTCAAAAAGTTTTATAGGCTACCACAAAAGCACAGGTAAGAAATGACTCCACTCAACTGTTGATAGTACTATTGGATCAAGAATCCCAGGCATTATTCATAGCACAATCAGCAGTGCAGCTACTTGGACTCAAGAAGATTTAAGTCAGTAATAGGTGCTGAGACGAGTGCATTAGCCTCTAAGTTTTCGGTTATAGTTACCATGCACTCACGCTTAGATCCAAATTTTAGTGTCCAAGTTCAAGCATTTGTTTTAGATACTATTTTTAAAACTTACAAAGCTAAACTTACAAGCTAAAGTCTTATCGACTTTAGCTGATCCAGAGTTCCACAGTCCAAGTAAGATAGACATCTTACTTGATGCTGAAATTTACGGCCAGGTTCTAAGAGAATGTTTGATTAAAGGCCTATCAAACGCTCTTGTAGCCCAGAATACAGAGCTTGGTTTGATCCTTTCTGGACAGATTTTATCAAATGGTGAATTAAACTCATTGTCATCACGCTATTAATAGTAGTCTCAATAAAGCTGACTTTTGCGACATAACATCACAGGTTCGAAGAGTGTTTGATGCTTCTATGACGATCTCTGGGGGGGGGTTCGGGCGTCCCCGCAGTCTCCAAATCAAGCTCCCATAGGCGTTCGTGTCGTTGGGTCATCAACGCAATGCCTCGTTCAACTGCCATCTTCCTTCCCTTTTCACTCCTTATCATTTATGAAAAGTACCAAAAAGAAAAGTATGGTTAAACAGCGGTTGCACGTCCTCTCCTTGAAAGTGCACCTCTTTAACATCCGAGGATTCCACTCAAATCTCAACGCAGTCCATCACCATCTTGAGACTGAGAAGCCGCACCTACTTTTTCTGACGAAGACGCAAATTGAATGTCCGTTAGATGTGGCGTACCTTGACTACCCAGGGTTCTCGCTGGAGCACAACTTTTACCATCGTGCCGGAGTCTGTGTGTACGTCAGCAATGACATCTGCTGCCAGCGTTTCCGTCACCTTGAAGACCCCACTTTTTCAACCATTTGGGTGTTGGTGGACACAGGTGACGAAAAGATCGTTTATGCATGTGTTTACCGTTCGCGCAGCGGTGACCAGGAGACAACTCGGTTATTCGAATATCAAAGTGAGGCCGCTGATATGGCCCAGCATCGGTACCCCTCCGCACAATAAGTCTTTCTGGGAGACTTTAATGCCTCTCACCAGGATTGGCTGTTCCCATACCAGAAGACTGGCCATGCTGGGAGGCAGCATGGTCAGTAATGAGGAATTTCGCCTTATCGCTAAACCTCTCCCAGCTGGTAAAGCAAGCCACTAGGGTGCCAGACGTTGAAGGTCATACAGCCAATTGTCTAGACCTCCTGCTGACCACTGATCCTGACAGATATGAGGTAGAGGTGGCTTCTCCACTAGGAACCTCTGATCACTGTCCGGTGAAATCTGTATCGTCTTACACGCCAACAGACCTCGACCCACATGGTACTAGACGAGTGTGGCGATACAAGTCAGCAGATTGGGATGAGATGCGACACTTCTTTGCATCTTATCCTTGGCGACAGGTCTGCTTCTCTTCCGGAGATCAGTCGAGATGCGTGGATGCTATAACTGACGTGGTATGTTTAGCTATGGAATATTTTATTCCTTTTGCTGATGTACCCGTTGGTGGCAAAGCTCGCCCATGGTTCAGCGCCGAATGTTCCCAAGTCGAAAAGCTTAAACATGTGGCGTACCTCTCATGAGTTGTCGCTCGAAACCGCAAAACTCCGGATGTCAGATCCAAGAAGAGCCTTTAATCTAGCCGCCAAGACTTACAAAAGATGTTGCAGAAGGCTCGTTTCGAACGCATTAGGCATATTGGCACGAAGCTCTCTGCTCAACCATCTGGCAGTAGAGCTTTTGGTCTCTTGCCAAGGCGGTCGAGACGAGTTTTTGTAAACCTTCACTGCCTCCGCTGGTTAAGCCCGACGGGACATTGGCTCAAGCGGCAAAAGAGAAGGCAGAACTGTTCGCTAATCTCTTTGCCAGCAACTCACGTCTGGACTCAAGTAACGCAGTTCCAACTTCCCTACCTCACTGTGGTACTTCAATGTCAGAGGTCCACATTACTAACAAAGAGGTCCTCAAAACGTTGCGACATCTGGACGTGAACAAAGCCAGTGGACCTGATGGTATTCCAGCCATAGTGGACCATAAACGACCTGCTCGAGCCCGGTCTCTTTGGATATGCAGATGACAGCACAGTTGTGGAGAGATATCTGGCGCGTGTCCAGTCCAGACAGGATCAAGTACATTTTGCTCGGGAGGCCATGGTAGAGCGTATGAATCTTACATTACAGGCAGTTTCCAACTGGGGCAATACCAATCTTGTGAGATTCAATGCCACCAAAACGCAAGCGTGTCTGTTCTCCGCCAAAAGGAGCCAGTTTACCTTGGCTCCTAAATTTCAGAATGTATCTCTGGAATATACCGACCGCCTCCAGTTATTAGGAGTCGAAATCACGTCTAACCTTAACTTTGGGGGATTCTTTGAGTCTAAGGCTAAAGCCGCTGCAAAGAGATTGGGAGTTCTTGCAAAAGTGCGGCGTTACTTTACTCCGGGACAGCTTCTGACCCTATATAAAGCTCAGGTCCGGTCGGCTGTAGAGTACTGCTGCCACATATGGGCTGGAGCTCCTAAATATCAACTGGCAGCCTTGGACTCGGTGGAGAGGCGTGCCAAGCGGCTAATCGGTGATCCTGACTTGGTTACTACCAATTTTTCAAGTCTCGAACACAGACGTCGGGTGGCCAGTCTCTCGGTGTTCTACAGGTTACATTTTGGAGAGTGTGCGAAGGAATTACATGAATTAATTCCCCCTTTCCCTTTCCATCATCGGACAACAAGACGCACGGCGGGTTTCCATCCTTTTGTTGTCGATATACCCTGCATTCGTACGAAGCGTTTTGCTTCGTTGTTCATAATGCGTACAGCAAAGGACTGGAATAATTTGCCTGCATCAGTCTTTCCGTCCGATTACAATGCGGGTATCTTCAAAAGAAGAGTGAATAGGCTTTTTCTAAGCTAGTGTGCCTACCAACAAAAACTACATCGCCAATTACCATCAGGTGGGATTGTAGTTAAACGCTAGCTTATAATGTTAAAAAAAATAGAGTTTGAATGGAGTGTCGTTGAATGATGATCTCATGATTTGTCCTACGCTACAATCTCCGCTTCGTCATATCATTATGAGATAGAGAATGTATCCCATAAGTCTCTGTGCTGACATAATTAAAATATACAGACAGGTGAAGGTCGCCCCTGAGCACGAAAAATATCAGCGAGCAGTATGACGCTACGATCCCGCATCTGAAATAATAGATAAAGTTACGCGAGTTGTAACTCTGAAATGGACAATCAACGGATCATTAATTAAAATTCCGATACCAAAGTTATGTATTTTGCCCATTACTGAATAGTTTAAGATTTGTTTTACATTTGTTTATAGTTAGTTTCAATACATAAATTTATTACTAACATAGTTATGTGTTTTATGAATTAACCACTAATGAATTACAGTCCACAGGTTTGTTATATTTATTGTTATATTTTAACACTAGTTATTTGAATTTTGTGCCGTTTAACTTATGGTGGGCGGTTGCCATTTTGTTAAGGATATAAATTGATGTCCTTGTTGGACCAAGTGGTCCAAGTATTTTATACCTTTATTATTTTAGTTTAAGTTTCAAGTTAATTTGTAGATGTCGTTCTATGGAATTAAATCATGCTATGGTTTGACGGTTTATATTACATTAAGTATTGGTATAATTTTATTTCTTTATAAGTATGGGTATAATTGAAATGAATGTGAGAGTCAATATTAAGACCAAGGAGAGTAATGTTTGCTATTTCTTCTATATTGTTTTTTTTAAAGATATTTAATTTTAGTGGTTCTTTTTGATGAGGTCTGAACCGTGTTATCTTAGTTTTATTTGTTATTTATTTGTAAATGAATTGTTTTAGCCAATTTTTTATTTTATTGAAAACTTCTGTAATGTGTGAATTATTGTTATAATATTTGGGACATTCGAATAATAACGCTATGTCATCAGCAAACATAATACAGTCAGTATTTGCAATTTTGTGATGGTCGTTTATATAAATAAGAAATAATACACACCCCAATACGCTTCCTTGTGGAATGGATGAGTTGATTATTTGTATTTCAGAATTTATTAAAATATTTTCTCCTGTTCTTTCATCTATAGATTCTATGTGAACATTTTGTTTACTTTTTGATAAATATGATTATAAGCGAAGGTTTGTTGAGCCACGAATCAACATTTCTTTTAATTTTTTTAGGAAAATGTATGTGATATATCATTCCTACTGCATAGTTTTTATTTCTAATGTAATTTAATATTTTTTGAACATAGTTGTAAATAGCAAGTGTAGTAGAATGTTTTTTCAAAACCATATTGGTGACTATCTATTGATTCTAATTTTTCTAAAAACTTGTATATGCGTTTTGATACAGGTTTCTCAAATATTTTTGAAGATTGGTTTTGTTTTTGCTATTTTAAGTTTTTCAGGAAGAACTGATTCGTTAAAGGATTGGTTATTAAGTTTAGTTAATATTGGCGTTAACTCATTACTGCATGACTTTATTAACATTGAGGGCATTTCATCTATTCTTGTACTGTACTTATTAGATAATTTTTGTATCATGTTTTTAATTTCGTTTTCAGTTACAGGTTGTAAATACGTAGAATTTAACGGTATTTAAGTTCGAAAATCTCGATTTTTACTAAGTCCAGTCTATTTCACTTATCATCGGCATCTCGTCATATTTATTTCATCAGCATCGGTCTTATGCTACTTCTAATTCTATTTAATTTGTACAAAATTACTTCATGGTCTGCGTAATCCCATTATTTCTTAGGTTTATTATTTTGGCTAAGCCGTAAATAAACGCCTTAATTTTTTTCCTTCAAGTGTTAAAAGGATCTCTATAGTAACATATTTTTATAACAAATAACAAAATGGTAGCAAAAAAGGGCGGCAAACTTTTGATACAGTTATGTTATTAGAATATTCGAAGGGATCTCTTAAATCTATGTTACTCGCCGATAATTAATTTTGCTATTGGTGAAAGAAATCTTATAATAGGTTTAGTAGTTGATATATTATCGCGTAACAAATAAAGAAGGAAACAATCTTACTTTTGAATTTATAATATTAGTTAGGATTACACCAAAATGTATAGCGAAACATAAGGGAAAGCTAAATATGATTATAGTTCGCTGAACATTTTTTAAAGCATAAATCATTATTGCTAATTAAATCTATAGAAATATTGATAATACTGGAAAATGTAGAAGGCGAGTTCTAGTATATACAGCAACTTAATGATAAGAAAATTGTAATGTTTTCAGGTTCTCCTGGGCTACCACCGGGGTGAATTAGCGGCGAACCTGAACTGTGACAATCCCAGACGTGACATTAAGGCGCTGCGTGAAGGGCGTATGCGTATACTTACCGAGCGTCAATCATTCAGCCGTGGCTATGCTGCAGTTAATGGTTTGTCCGTTACTGGAGTTAATGCTCATGTTCTTTTAAATGGACATTACAAACCCAAGGTAACATTTTAGAATTAAATATATTCGCAATAGCCGCGTGGTTACGGCCAAATGTAATACCACATTTCTGCATTTGAATGTCGTCTAAGTGGTGACTAAGGAACAAGCATTGAAAATTCTATTGACTCTCGATAAATAGCAGAATAGCCATCTCGACACGAAAACACCAGACCGAAGTTAAAGTTAAGTTTAAGTTGAAATTAGACAGAGAATCGACGGACAGCAGTGCCTGTGGTACGAGGTATATTTATTTAATTATAAAAAAAACTGTATTCATCTTATCAGTTCCATCTTATTCTTATTTATTAGTGTAAATACAATATATGGACTATTGGTCAGGACTCTTGCTATGAAAAGAATTTCATTACGGCCATAGTTATTGTAGGCGTGTTGCTGCCGGGAACAAAGCCAACAGGGCCTTGTCTGCGTAGGTCAAAAGAAAGGTTGACGAAACTTAAGGCTATCAGAAACACAAAAGTAAACTGAATGTAAATGCAATCTATTTGTAAATTATACGGCGTTACTTTGACCGAACAAAAATTAACGATGAGAAAGTAATATAGCAGATTTTAAAGATAGATCTTGTTACTAAAATGAACAAGAGCGTCTTTCGATGGTTGGGGCATGTTGAACGAATGAGTGACGACCGAATGGTGAAGAAAATAGTGTAAAAAAGAAATACAATAAAATAAATAAAAAGTACAAAATAAAAAACAAACAATAAAAGAGGTATAGGTAGGCCAAGACTAACTTTGGATGCCCATGTCAGCAAATTACTGGAAGAGGGAGGATCAAGAGTGAAAGAACAAAAGAAGGAAAGAATTGGCGATCTGGTATTTCTAGCTACTGACTATGCGTAAAGATATATTAGTAACATAACTAAGGCTAAGAAAGCCCAATTTTCTGTATTTCGAAGTGACTCTTAGATGACCCACGGTGCGCAACTGCCCGACAAGAAACCAATGTCAGGGATCGCTGTACTCCTCAATCATATTTAAAAGTAATTTGTCATCAATTTCTGATAATTTTTATGTATAAATCCACATCTTTACAGGATCTGTCTCGTTACAAGTCAAACATACCTTATTTAGTAACGATTTCTGCCAGGCAAGATTTTTCGGTCAAGAATATTCTGGATTACCTAAAGTCACGGCCAATCGATCCAGAGGAGCTCGCATTATTACACAACATACATCAGACTAGAATACCTGGTCATTTGGGCAGAGGATTTACAATACTGGGTATATTTTTTAAATAATATAAAATCCTTTAAAACATTTTTAAGATTACTTCATGTGCATATTGATAATATATGTATACACATATTTAAATATTTTTATTATAAAAAGTTATTAATATGGAGCATGACGTGACATTATATAAGTAGCTTATATTAGTATTTACTTTGTCAGTATTTGCCGAGATTGGCAAACGGATTGACGATTGTAGTACAATAACACTTCACACAATGACTAAATTGATAACTTCAATTGTGAAATTACTTTACTGTGCAAACTAATTTTACATCAACATATAATAATAGAAAAAGTTAAATCAGAGCCGATAAATGCGCTGAAGCGAATTGAATGTACCAAAAAAACTATGCGAAAATGAGCGTTCTTTAGATAAGCAAAAGTCTCGATAGCCGATTGGTTGGGTGATTGGAATTCGATATAAGAGACCTGAGTTCGATCCCCAGGTAGTAGGTTCGTACAAATGGTTAAGGACTTAATCTTCTAAACCTCTATCTACCCCAGTATTGGGAATGGCGTGAAGAAATTTTTTTATATATGAGACATGATAATACGATACTTTTTAAATAAAAAAAAATTTTGAATTTGATGAACTCAAACATAGGAATAAGAGAATATAAGGAGATACCTTAAGATAAGTTAAAGAACCCCAAATATAACACTGCCTTGTCAGAAAATTATTCATAATATGAGATATATAACATTCTATAACAATATTCCTAAAGATACCAGAGTTAACTTTTTGCCGTTGCTCGCTTTATGGGTTGATTTTTGTAACTTTTTGCCGTTGCTCGCTTTATGGGTTGATTCATGCAAATACAGCAACTATAACTAATATTTACAGTTTGCGCAAAATAACATTTACTTATATAAAATACAGATACCAACAAGGACCAGCAGACAGTGACCCTATGCGAAAAGACGAATTACTTTGATGATGCGCGACGCCCGCTGTGGTTCGTGTACAGTGGAATGGGTTCCCAGTGGGTTGGCATGGGCACACAGTTGATGCGCATTCCCATATTTGCAGCAGCTATTGAACGGTAATATTTTTTTATGTTTTTGTGATACCTTATTTGTACGACGTTCGTGGACGAGTGGCGTAAACACCGGTTTTCAAGGTGTCGCCATATTGAGGCCCCGGGTTCGATTCCCGGTCGGGCCAATGTAGAAAAACGACTTTTCCTACATTTTCTCGGGTCTGCGTGTTTGTGGTACAGTCGTTTTTCCGATTCCCATACCTCAAGTGCTTTAGCGTCTTACATTGGGATCGGAGCAATGTATGTGATGTTGTCCTCATCTATATATGTATTCACCTTATCCTTACAAATTTATCGTAAATGATCTTTCACAATCTCCACGTTCAGGAAACAGATTGGCAATGCCAACATAAAGCAATTTGCATATTATGTACTTGTAATTTGTCTGTTTAATTCCATACTGATTTCTACCGTAATCTAAGAATTACCAAGTGCCAAACCAAGAGCTGTATGTCCATTTTGAAACATACTTCGCAGATCTGAGCCTGCTATTTGACAGATATCGTGAACCACTTCAAATACATGCATTGAAGCCGACTTAAATTGTATAACAGAAATACCAGCAATGTAGTAAACATTACTAGTATTCTTTTTAATGTTTTATTATAGAATATAGGGCAAACGAGCAAGTGGCTCACGTGATGGTAAGTAATCACCGCCGCCCATTAACACCTAAAACACCAGAGGAATAGCAGATGCATTACCGGCCTTTGAGAAAGCTCTTTTCTTGAAGTATTGGCCCGGAAAAGGCACATTCCATAAAGTGCAAGTGCGTGGCAGAAAATCCGCATAAAACGAACTGTAGTAGAATGCTAAGCTGATGTTTGGTGTGGTGGTGTTGTTAAGATTATACCGTAGGTTCGATGGTAAAATTCAGCGGCTGTAATTAATCCGAACAATTCCTCGGACAACTCCCCGTAGTTTATCTTGTAAAAATGCACAGAGATGCAACATCTCTTCGGAAAGCCAGGGGATCAAACCGATCATACAGAACGTGGTTGTCAACGATTCGAACCGCTCTTCCTTGCATACGGTCAAATGGAAGGAGCTAACACTGGGGTGCCCCCGCCCAGAGATAAAAACAGTACTCCATGTGCGGCCGAACCTGCGCCTTTTAAAGTTGCAAGCGGTGCGCCGGCATGAAATACTGTCGTGCTCAGCTGAGCACGCCAAGCTTTTAAGAAGCCAATTTGACCTTCCTTTCCAAGTGACCGCAAAACTGAACGTTGCTTGGTGAATGTCGACGACAAGGATTCCGATATTGGCTGAGGCAACGAGGAGAGTGCTCTCAAAATGAGGTGACTCGACGAAAGGTATCTTTTTTTGCGGTAAACGCGCAAACTTGTGTCTTGTGTTGAACTGGACTAAATTTAGTTTAAGGTTAGATTATCTTTTATATTACTTGGTTTATGTTATATAAGTAACAGATAACCGAAGTCTGCCACGACATAACTATGCATATCGGCAATATATTCTGGTGAGTATTTGCCAGACTTTCTCTTCTCAACAATTACTATTAGTGTATACTATTATAATTAATCTTTTATCGTTTACAGATGCCATAAAGTTTTGGAGCCCAAAGGCGTTGACATTGTTCATATAATTACATCGCCGGATAAATCTACTTTTGATAATATTCTTCACTCGTTTGTCGGAATAGCGGCTATACAAATAGGACTTACTGACATTCTTCGCGAATTAGGACTTGTACCAGATAAAATAATTGGTAATGAATCGCATATAATAATTCTGTAATTTATATTTATACAGAAGTTGTACAGGGGATGACAAACATTGTAAAATTTATATAGGGCACAGCGTTGGTGAATTAGGATGCGCTTACGCCGACGGGTGTTTGACAGCTGAAGAGATGATACTTGCAGCATATTATCGTGGACTTGTATCGGTGCAAACACCGTTTATTCGTGGATCTATGGCTGCGGTTGGAATTGGATATGAACAGGTATCTATTATTTTGTGTCTTTTAAATCTGTTTTACGTTACCTTAAAGTTTTATAAAATAATAGTGATCTCATATAGCAAGACTTGTTATTATTATACCCAAAATGACTTCGCTTGATAAGAAGATTACCAAATCCCAAATATATTTTAAAAAACTCTCTGTGTTACTGTAGACGATATGATATCAGTTTTCTTTGTTATACTACATTTCACTATACATAAGCACGTTCCATTATCTAAATGTCGTTCCAAGAAATACCCATTATGGTATTCGCACGATCTCATTAAAATACTACAGGAAAAATATAAATACCGTATGAAATTACGCAAATATAACAATCCACGTGATGAATTATCTTTTATAATTTTAAAGAAAAGATCGAAAAACCTAATCGCAGCTTGCTACAAAAATTACGTCGCTAACCTGGAACGTAATATTTCTTCAAACCCTAAATTATTAAAAACAAAAGGAAATCAAATTTTTCACGCTACCCTTCCCAACTTCGACTTGGAGATGTGGAAGCCTCCAATGGTAGGGATATTTGTGACCTATTCGCCTTTCACTTTTCCTTAGTATATAATAGAAATAACAACGTTAACTATAATTTAAATAATCAGTCCAACACAGGCAATTATATTTCAACGGTTTCATTTGACAAAGATGAAGTCTACAAAGACTTGACCACTTTAAAAGCGCAGGTAGCGATGATATTCCTTCTGTTTTTGCATCTAAATGTGCAATCGCATTAGCTTACCTACTTTGCATTATATACAACAAGTCTCTTTTAACTGGTACTTTTCCTGCGAAGTGGAAGGAAGCTGCAGTTCTGCCTCTTTTTAAGAATGGTTCCCGAAACCTAATAAATAATTATAGACCTATATCTATTTTACCCATTTTTGCGAAAATATTTGAACAAATTCTCTATCCTACTATCCTTTGGCATTGTAAAAATAAAAAAAAATAAAATATCTTCACGCAATTCCCAATACAGGGGTAGACAGAGGTCAAGTCTAGACAATTAAGTCCCTTTGACCCACCTTCCACCGAAGATATTTTCGGGACAACGTGACAGGTGGTGAGCCCGTCGCCGCCTTTATGTCCAAGCCAACGATGAAATCCGTACATAAGTTTTTTTTTTTGAAAAACTCATTGGTACTGCCACCTGGGGATCGAACTCGGGTCTCTCGACTCGAAATTCCGACCACCCAACAACTCGGCTATCGTGACTTTGGCATTGTAAACAACACATTTGTACTCAGCAACATGTCATTGTTAAAGCACGCTCCACCAACACCAATTTAGTTTCTTTTGTCGATCATTTGTCTATTTACGTCGATAACAGATTTTACACTGACGTGATATATTCTGATTTTAGTAAAGCATTCGACAAGGTTAGGCACGACGTGCTGTTGCACAAACTATCAGGATTTGGTATTTCTGGTAGACTTCTCGACTGGTGCTGATCATATTTAACCAATCGTAAATCAAAATGGCTATTCATCTACATGTTTCGTCAACTATTCTGGTGTACCTCAAGGTTCGCATCTGGGACCATTATCCTTCAATATCTTTATAAACGATATCAGCACTTGCTTTATTAATTCTAAATTCTACTTCTTTGCCGACGATTTAAAGTTCTTTAGGTCTATTAGTAGTTCTGCTGATGTATCCTTACTCCAAGAGGATTTAGATCGTCTCGTATCCTGATGCAACTCAAGTGGCATGGTTCTGAACATCGATAAATATTCTGTTACATGTTTTAGTAGAAAAAAAAAGAATCGGTCAATGCTGAATATTACGTAGGTAATAATATTCTTAGAAAGATGGATAATGTTCGTGACTTGGGTATCACATTGGATAGTAAATTACGTTTCGACGTTCATATTGATAATATAACATAGTTAATTGACTCAGGCGTTACTTTGCAGAAATTTATTGTAAAGTTGTTATTGAAAAAGGGTTGCGAAGTAATTTTTTCAATAACAACTTGATAATATAACAAACAAAGTCTTCAAAACATTGGGATTTATACTTCGCAATGGTAAGTATTTTAAAAAATCCCACACCCAAGGTATCCTTTACAACACCTTAGTCCGTAGTGGTTTAGAATACTGCAGTGTAGTATGGAATCCTCACTACGACATTTATGTCAAAAGGATAGAGAGAGTCAAGAAAAGGTGCCACAAAGCACTTTCCTTGTAACTTTAATCTTGGAAAAAAACTTAAAAGCTATGCAGATAGACTTCAATATTTTAAATTAATCACTCTCTCTCTCTGTCTCTCTGATCGAAGACGACTGTTGGACAACGTGTTTTACATTAAATTGCAAACGGTACTCTAGACTGCCCTGAATTGCCCAGTTCATTGGATATAGCTGAGCCGAATAAACTGCCTCGGAGGAGTAGAGTTATTTGCATACAGAGGGTCTAAATCTAACCTTGGTCATTTCACGTGTGTTAACAGAATGATTAGGTCATATAACACTTTATCCAGATAACTTCCCATAGACATCTATGCAGATAAGATAGCTGTGTTTAAAAGTCTCATCAGAGTTCATTTTATGACAAATGTATAATTTTAATTTCAACACTTTTTATTTTGTCTACGTAAATACGTTTTTGCTTTGTGCTCACTTACATGTTCATATCATATCACATGTTATATATAAAATTATGTTTAACTAACTTTTAAGCTTGCATTGTTAACTTTTATTTTTGTTATTTATTGGTTCTTTTTAGTATATTTTCGAAATAATTATTTCTAGATTTAAGTTTAATTTCTTTGCACGCCGTCATCACCTATAAGTATAGTAACATTTAATTTCAATAGTATTACATAACTGTAAAATGTCTTTTTTACGATTGTATAAGTGTTAACTATGTTGGTGATCAAATAAATAAATAAATAAAGTTACGGTTACAAAACCGAAATAATAACAAAGCCTAAACTACAATAAAAATAGGGTTTGTTTAGTTATTAAAAAAAAAATACTAGCAACGCCAAATAACATTACTATTATTCCTGCTAATCACTCCAACTAAGCTGCAATGCTTGTGTCTAGAAGTGGTTTACGATAATAGTCGAAAGGCGGGCCCGCACCTGAGACGTCATGTTTCGCAGTCCACACCCTACGATAACCATTTGGCTATTGCCGTTTGCACAGATGAATATGAGGTCGCATAAAGATATTTAAAATTTTCTCTTATAAACAAATATCTTCACGCCATTCCCAATACTGGGGTAGACAGGAGGTCTAGTCCAGACAATTAAGTCCTTTCAACCCGCCTTTCACCGAAGATATTGTTTCGCACAACGTGACAGGCGGTGATCCTGTGACTGTCTTTATATCGAAGCCAAGTTTTTATTATCTTATTATCACAGTGTTTTTTTTTTCACGCAATTCCCAATACAGGGGTAGACAGAGGTCAAGTCTAGACAATTAAGTCCCTTTGACCCACCTTCCACCGAAGATATTTTCGGGACAACGTGACAGGTGGTGAGCCCGTCGCCGCCTTTATGTCCAAGCCAACGATGAAATTCGTACATAAGTTTTTTGAAAAACTCATTGGTACTGCCACCTGGGGATCGAACTCGGGTCTCTCGACTCGAAATTCCGACCACCCAACAACTCGGCTATCGTGACTATTTCACAGTGTTTATGTTTCTATTATCACAGTAGTAGAGCCACGCATCAACTTTTGTTGTTGCATGAATGGGCCGACTCGACCGGGGAAGTACCACGACCTCACAGAATACCGGCGTAAAGTAGAAGTCTAACAAACTTCTGCGTTTCGTCTGGTGAGTGCAGGTAACCGGTGGCCCACACACCCTCCGCTCCCAATTATGGGGGAGGGGGGCATTCTAAGGGAGGCAACGCATCTGCTAAGCATCTGGTATTGCGGGTGTTCATGGGCGGCGGTAATCACTTACCATCACGTGAGCCACCTGCTCGTTTGCCTCCCTATTTCTAAAACACAAAAAATCTACTCCTCGCTTAATGTCGATACTTTCGCCACAGTCTCCGTAGGACCGTATGGGGCCGACTGAAAATCATCGTCCCACGTCTTATGCTAAGGCGGTCCCTTCCGCCATATTCTTATTCATTTTAATTTAGATTATTCACCTGTACTGTAATTTGTAGAAGTGGCGGAATAAATGCCTTTATGACTTTAAATATTTTTTTGAAATAACATCCAGTGGTACGAGCCTGCCACCTGGGGATCGATCTCGAGTCTCTGCACTCGAATTCTAAACACCCAACAACTTGGCTACCGTGACTATTTTTTTTCTCTTCCATACAGTAACTATAATGTAACTTTATTTCAGGTTTCAAAAATGTGTCCGCCCGAGATCGAAGTTGCATGTCACAACGGTCCGGATTCCAGCACCATATCGGGACCGGCGAATGTAATGAAAGAGTTCGTCGCACAACTGACTGCCAAACAAATATTCGCCAAGGAGGTTCCATGCTCGAATATTGCTTATCATTCCCGATACATTGCTGAAGCTGGTAAGCTACGACATTATTTTTAAACAATAAAAGTGTGGAAGCGAGCAAGCAGCCCACTTGAAAGTTATTACTGACGCCATACGACCACATATTTTCAACAAAAATGCAGCTGCAGATGCGTTGCCTAAAACATGAGTACCTTTAACAAAAAAAATGTCCGACTAACTGATGGGCAAAGTGTTTCTTTCATTCTCATTTTATTTAGTTATTTAGGCAGTAGCAACTGACGCGTCATACATATAAGTACATGTAACCTTGAATAAGCTGTGTAGACTCAACTTCACTCCTATAATAACCCGATCAGAAATCACTAAATTCAAAATAAATAAATATCTACACGCAATTCCCAATACAGGAGTAGACAGAGGTCTAGTCCCGACAATTGAGTCCCTTTGACCCACTTTCCACAGAAGATATTTTCGGGACAACGTGACAGGTGGTGAACCCGTCGCCGTCTTTATGTTCAAGCCAACGATATAGTAATAATACATATATAGATAGGGAAAACATCACATACATTGCTCCGATCCCAATTTAAGATGCTAAAGCACTTGAGGTATGGGAATCGTTACCAAAGAAGGCACCACAAACACCTAGACCCGAGAACATGTAGAAAAAGTGGTATTTCTACGTTGTCCCGACCGGGAATCGAACCCGGGACCTCGAGATGGCGACACCTTGAAAACCGGTGTTTACGCCGCTCGTCCACGGAGGTCGTCAAATATAATTCATACATAAGTTTAAAAAAAAAACCATTGGTTAAAAACTGAATATACGATTTGTATCATTGCTTAAAGTCTTAAAAAAATTACAAAATGTCCATTTAGGTTTATAACGAAGGGTATAAATTCATTGAAATCTGTTTTATAGGTCCCGGGCTATTGAAATATTTGCGTGAAGTTATTAAGACACCAAAAGCCCGTAGCAAGAGATGGCTATCGACTTCAGTTCCAGTTGAAAGATGGCACGAGACTGCGGCGATGTATTCATCGGCTGAATATCATACTAATAATTTGCTCGTAAGTGGAAATTACTTGAAGATAAATTTTATTAAAAAGAATTTAAGTCATTGCATATTAAAATTCATAATTACTAAAATTTCGACCTCATTACATATATCGAATTCATTTTGTAAAATAACGGAGTATTTTTGTATTCATATTAATCACTCGCAACTAATCTTCAATACTTGTATCCGGAAATATTACACGTAAGTATATCAATATCAAAAACTATAAGGGTGCTCTCCATTGACTGAGAATGACCTACTGGTAGTTGATGAAATTTGGCAAGAAGATGTCGCACGTGACATGTAAGGGACGTACGATCGGGGCTTTCATCGTTTATAAATTACCTTATGCAATCTTTTCTTCATAAGTTAGTCTCGGCTCTTTTTGTTCACTTTTCCTTTGCATATTTACGTTACCATTCGTTTATCACGCGTTCATTCAACGTACTAAAAACATGGTGGCACACCCTTTTCCATTTTAGTAATAGTTTAGTAATGTTTCCAACCTATCATACTGCAAATCTACATCTTTTGCTATTTTAATACTTATAAATCAATTGTTTTAACTTCATACAGAATTCGGTGCTGTTCGAAGAGACTTCACGTCTGATACCTTCGAATGCTGTATTAGTGGAAATAGCACCCCATGGTTTACTTCAAGCTATACTCAAGCGTTCCCTGGCTGATACCTGCACTCACATACCACTCACTCGCCGAGGACACCCTGATAATGTAGTATTCCTACTTGAAGGTATCGGAAAGTAAGTAGCAGTTTTATTACAAAGTTACTTCTTATCGTTTGTGGTTAAGGATATGTTTGTTTCTTATAGTTTCTCGTATTTATAAGATCTATCTTATATTTTATTTCTCATGTTATCTTTTATGTAACGTAACCATAATTTGTATTTAAAATTTTAGTATTTTTTTATTTTAGAATTTTGGTAAATTTTAACGATAGGCGCACGATTTGAACCCTTGAAAATTCTTCGGTTCGGAACACTTTTTTAGTTTCCCTACGTAATTCCTAGTACATTGAAAATAAGGAAGCATGTAGCATTACGAGACAAATCTATTACATCAAAATTCTTGTTGTCGCCTAAATTGTTGTTGCATATAACATTTTGGTGCCCCTTGCCATAGAGCTGCCGCTCTTCGCGAGGACCGTTGCTCGTCCAAGCATATAAACGTACATTTTAAATATTAAATAAATCTAGTATGATCCATCCTGTAGTCGTTTAGATAAGCCCTCACATGCTGATATGATATTTCTAAATTTTAAACTCTGCTTTTTCATGATTGTTCACATATAAAGTATATTCACAAAGATATGATACAACAGTTGTTGTTGCATGAATGGGCCGGCTCGACCGGGGAAATACCACGACCTCACAGAATACCGGCGTAAGCGGAGGCCCACACACCCCCCTCCCCCAATTCTGGGGGTGGGCACTCTAAGGCCGGCAACGCATCTGCTATGCCTCTGGTATTGCAGGTGTTCATGGGCGGCGGTAATCACTTACCATCACGTGAGCAGGTGGCTCACGTGATGGTAAGTGATTACCGCCGTTTGCCTCTCTTTTCTATAAAAAAGAAAAAATCGTCAATTTGTCTATTTATTTGTGTTTTTCAGGTTATTCATGGAAGGATATTGTCCTAAAGTGCATGCGCTTTATCCTGAAATTGAATTTCCAGTTTCTACTGAAACGCCAATGCTCTCTCATCTCGTGGAATGGGCCCATCATGAAAAATGGTAAAATTTATATTTTAAATAGTGTTTTACAAACTCACTTAACAGCTTCTGAAAGTGTAATACAGAACATAGGCCTCCCACGATTAGTAGGATTATTTATAATCGCCACGCTTTACAAGGGGATTGGCGACGGCTTTCTTAAACAAATACTTGCCATCCCTCTGAATCATTTCGTTTTTATAGATGATTATACTACTATTTATCAGTGGTCAATGCCGTTTTCAGGACTTTTTAATAGGCTTTTACAATACCCACAGGACGAAAGAGTAATTTATTTTGGCTTTATCATAACTATCGCAAGAAATACGGCATTAATAATCGTTCGTATTTTTAGGAGAGTTCCCTTATACATGTCGGCACATAGAACAAAAGCTGCTTCTTGTAAATTTCTCTATTCTGTACACGACGAAGAAAACAAATTTCTAACTGGAAACGTTATAAGAGGTATGATATAATTCTCAAAAAGCTTATCTCATATATTGTATTTTTTCTATTTCATAAATGAAGACATATTGAACGAACGGTTAATAAGATTGGCAGCATCTGCTATTTTGAAGTTGACCTGAAAGATCAATTTCCTCACATGGTCTTCGAAAGTTAGTCTCGGCCTACCTCGACCCCATTTAATATTAACGTTCGCGCAATATATTTTCTTCACTATTCGGTTTTCGCTTATTCGCTCAACGTATCTAAATCATCAAAGCACGCCCTTATCAATTTTAGTCATAAGGTCATCTTTCAAACCGACCATGTTGCGAATCTCTTCATTTCGCTTCCGGTCGGCCAAGTTAACGCCGCACATTTTACGAAGAGATCGCATCTCTACTGCATTCAACCTGTTTTAATGCTTCTTCTGGCATACCCAGATTTCGCCGCCATATAATAAAGTCGGTACCAACACTGCGTTATGTATTGCAAGGCGTGCACTTTTCTCTACGCCTTGCCTTTTGACTAACGCAGTCAGGGTATCATTGACTTTGTTCCCGGCAGCGACACGCCTGTCCACATCTAAATCACATCTTCCATCTCGGCTAAACGCACTCCCCAAGTATACAATTTCATTCACCTGTTTTAGACATTCCTGATTTACCCATATTACACACTTCGTTCTTTCTTCGTCCCTTTCAAATACCAGAACCTTAGTTTTATTATCATTCAAACGGAGACCTTTAATTTTACATTCTTCTTTCATACACGCGACTAATGCCTGCTGAGTCTGTAGTCTGTAGTGCTTATTGCACCATCAAAGGGAGAGGCCTCTGATGGTGCAATAAGCACTACATCATCAGCATACAGCAGACAATTTACTTTAATGTCACCCAATTTCACACCCAAACAGCTTTCTTTTAGCTTCTGTAAACAGCTGACGAGATATAGTATGAACAGCCAGGAAGACATGACACAATCCTGTTTTACGCCCGTTTGAATGCTAAACATGTAAAGTGACTGCACAGCACTTAGCAATCGACCATCCACACCATACCCCGGCAAAAGATCCCACATTTTCTTCCTTACAACCTTATCAAATGCTTTCTCAAGATCCACAAAAGCACAGAAAATCTTCTGTTTAGCGGCCAGAAGCTTCTACGCGATCATGCGGAAAGAAATCATTTGATCCGTGCATCCTCTTCCAGGTCTAAATCCGCATTGTGCCTCCCATAAAAATCTCTCCGATTTCTCTTGGATCCAACGTGTCAAAACTTCGAGTAAACTTTACTTGCTATACTGGTCAAGCTGATCGGCCGATAGCACCCGCAGTCATAATGTGAACCTTGACCTTCATATAAAGGCACAATGACCGCGGATTGCCAATCATCCGGGACAGCCCCCGTCCGCCAGCATAAACTGCACAGCAGATCCACCATACTTGACCATTTCAGCAGTAACTCTGTCTATTCCCGCAGCCTTACCACATTTCAAACTTCAAATCGCACATTCAATCTCTTTCATACAGATGACCTCAGTGTTATCGAGGTCCGAGTCTGGCGTACCAGTCACTGCGTCACGGCGTCACCCCCGGATCGCTCACTAAGATCATCACATGCATAGATTTCTTTATAAAATTGGCTCCATCGCTACATAAAGTCCGATTTTTCTCCGTCGGCCGTCTCTTTCGACCGTCGCACCACTCCGGGTCCTTCCAACCTCTTTCCAGAAGAGTTTGGAATTCTCCTCGAAGTTGTGCGATATCCTTTCGTTCGCTTCCATTCTACTCCTTTCACGCACTTCCTCAATCAATGCTTTCGTGTGAACTTTCTGGAGCTTATATCTTTCATCTTCTCTCTCATATCCTTATCATTACTAGAGGCCAAGTAGTCTAACCATGCTTTCTTCTTCTTATTTACTGCTTCATTCACTTGTGGTTCTTGTATCGCCGTCCGGTGGCGCCAATCCATAGCACAGCACCAGAGGCATAGCAGATGCGTTGCCGGCCTTAGAGCCCCCGAATTAGGGTAGCGGGGTGTGTGGGCCTCCGGTTACCTGCACTCATCAGACGAAACGCAGTAGTTTGTGAGACTTCTACTTCACGCCGGTATTCTGTGAGATCGTGGTACTTCCCCGGTCGAGCCGACCTATTCATGCAACAACAAAAGCTGACGCGTGGCTCTACCACTGTAAACCGATCCGTTCCCAGTTCAGCACCCCTGAACACTCGCGTATCCATTACCTGTTTTCGCAGGTGGTCATCCACCAGTAATAAATCGATCATACTTCTCTCATTCTCTCTTTCACTAGTACACATACGGATTTTTTTGTCACTAAACATAGTGTTTGTCACAAGAAGACGCTTTTCCTTGCATACAGCCAGTATAATTATTATTCCGCCGTATCGGTCTGTGCGTGACGGGTGGCGGTCCCCATCGCCGCCTTGCGCGCTGTATTCCACACCTACGGGGATGAACTGGTGTGCGTCGCTTTGGGGGACGCCCTAACCCTCGTTGGCATGGGTGCGCAGCTGAGTAGAATTGCAGCCCTGAAAAGAGCTGGCAGGGGTTGCGACGAGCACGCTTCTACAATGACCCCCAAAGGTGGTTGTAATCAGTGTATAATACTACACCATGGTTGTAATCTGTGTATAATACTGTGTATATAATACACCCGCATGTCCGTTGCCGCAAAACTTGAAAAGTATTCGATGGATTTTGGACCCCATCATTGGCGATATTGTAGAGGATCAGGTGTTTGAACAATAATTTACTAAAATTTCATTGCTGCTCACAAAATATATTTTTTAATTTTGTCAGATCCCAAATCATTTTCATTTTAACAGTGCTAGAGCCACGCATCAGCTTTTTTGTTGTATGAATGGGCCGGCTCGACCGGGGAAGTACCACGACCTCACAGAATACCGGTGTGAAGTAGAAGTCTAACAAACTTCTGCGTTTCGTCTGGTGAGTGCCAGACGATACGCAGAGACCAGAGGCCCACACTCCCCCCCTCCCCCAATTCTGGGGGGGGGGCACTCTAAGGCCGGCAACGCATCTGCTATTCCTCTGGTATTGCGGGTGTTCATGAGCGGTGTTCAGGTTCACGTGAGCCACCTGCTCGTTTGCCTCCCTTTTCTATAAAAAAATATACATAACATATAAAAGTGCATTGTATCATTAACAGGAAAAACTATGTTCCCATTTGCTGCTGCACTGGTTGCAGCATGGGATACATTAGCAATGACGATTGGAGTTGAGAAAAAACAGTTATCAGTGCAATTCCAAGATGTGAAGCTCTATTCGCAGCCTATTTTGCATGATCAACGTCAGTTAAGACTTTTCGTATCTCTCCATAGAGGTAACGGATACTTTGAGGTAAGTTTGTATTTGTTTCTGAAAGCGGCCCACTTATAGACGTGGCATATGTCTGTTTGTCACAAACTGGAACATGTTTGTGAAGAAAATAAAGCTAGGATAATAAGAAAGTGGAGCCAATACTACAAGACACCTATCTAAACGACTATTTACTTTTTATCAGTTATTTCGTGAGCTGCTTACTCCGCGTTATCTTATTACCATCATTTTCAATATTTACGAAATAATTGATTTTAAAGAATTGGTCTATATAAATTAGCGTTTTACGTTGAAATTACATGTTTATTAGGTTCTTACATATGAATTTGGCGTTTGGCAAACTGGCTACGTTAATATAAATAAGAGTTTGGAGAAAAAGTCTTTTCGCATTATAGTACTTGCATATATGAACTTGCAATAAAATCTCTTTGGCTATACTATTTGTATCTGGCTGGTTTTCGTATCATTAAAAGTTTAAATTTTAAAGAAGATAATTCCAAATTGCATTTAGGAAAATGTGTGATTTTTTTTTCGGTCTGTCAAGATCAGAGAATCTAACGAAGAAATTCGATACATTTTAAAATTTTATTACAAAAAAGGTAAAAATTCAACGCAAGCCGCGAAAAATTTGCGGTATTTATGAACCTAGTCCAGTGTCTGTGAGATTAGCACAAAATTAGTTTAAGTGTTTTCCGGAAATTTTGATGTCAAAGATGCATGTCGGTCTGGTCGCCTTATTAGGGATAAATTGGATGCCATTTTTGAAAAAGTGGCGGCATATCAGTAGTTACGACGTAGTTGAAGAACTGGAAATTGATCAAAAAACAGTTTCGGTGCATATGAAAAAAACTGGATACACAAAAAGCTCGATATTTGGGTACCTCACGAGCTCACTGAAAGAAATCTAATGAACCGTGTGTACTCATTTGTGATTCTTTATTACGACATAATAAAACTGAACCATTTTTGAAGAAGGTGGTAACTGGTGATGAAAAGTGAATCATGTATGACAAGAACGTTCGAAAAAGGTCGCCTTCAAAGGCCGGTCAGGCTTTACAGACTGTGGCGAAATCCGGGTTTACTCGCAACAAGGTTGCTGCATTTGCAATGATGCTGGGTGTGTGGTAGGAGTGGAAAGGCATTATTCATTGGCAGGACCATCGATTCTGAACTCTACTGCGAACAACTGTTGAGATTCAGATTCTTGATTAAGCAAGAAGTTAAGAGAAAGCGGCCGGAATTAATCAACAGGAGTTGTGTGGTTTTTCATCATGATAACAACCTCACACATCTTAAGCAACTCAGCAAAAATTAAAAGAGCTTGGCTGGGAGGTATTAATGCATCCGCCGTATAGTCCTGACCTTGAACCTTCAAATTTCCAAAAAAAAAACTCCATTGAACTATTAATCGAGAACCTCATTCCATAAACGAATACAAGCTTTATGTCCTGTAGCTCAGTACGGGCTTCTACGGTTCTCCTTTCACAGTTAAGACTATACTCATCTGGAACGTTCTTCCTGAAGACTGCTTCTAATAAATCTTCGTTTAGAAGATCACTTAGATAATATTTAATGAATAATAGCTCACACCTCAGAATATGACTTTATTCTCTTTATTATTTTGTGAATCATGTAATTCATCTGATTTGTATTTATTTCGTATGTAAGATTATATTCTATGAGTATGGTTGTGTTCGTAGATTCATATATCTTATTTAAATATTATTACATAGTATCACCTTAACATATGCTATGGTTACGTTATTTTATATATTTTATTGCGCCTGCCTCATAATTTCTCCTCATCAAGTTAGGTTGAATGGTACACAGTTATATGTCTTTTTTTTTATTTCAGATAATGGATGAAGTTTCTCAGGTCGCTACTGGTTACATTAAGGGGGATATAGTTGATGACAGACAATTTTCAATGGATTACGACTTAAATGAAGAATTGGAATTAAAATCCCAAGATATTTATCAAATATTTTACAAGAGGGGTTATGATTATAGGTGCAATGTCTTTATATGTTAAACATCTTAATCGCCAAATAACGTTTAAAATGTTTTCACATCTATTACATTCTAGACTAAGGTTCTAATCATAATTAAAAAGACAAAAATTCAGATATGTCGCTCAATATTAATATTGAAAGCGAACCGAGAAGAACTTCAGCAACACAAATATCTCTTATCAATTCCAAAAGTTTCGTAACTTTGATAATTGATGTTCTGGTCTAATTGATTTGATTCTAGCGTTTAAAGCTGTAACTGAATACTTCAAAGGCGTTAGCTTTTCGATTAATTTTATTGTTTATAATTTTCCACCGCCGTGTGCCTTTCTTTCCTTCAGTGTCGTAAACATGACTAAGAAAGGCCTTGGAAATTGGCTTACGATGGATGGCGGAATAAATATCTTTAATAAATAGTAGTAATAAAAATGATATAGAATGAGATAACATACATTCCTCTAATCCCAAAGCAAGTGCTTAAACCATGTAGCTTAAGCTACTTGGCTATACACTTGTATTATGAAGTCAGAATAAACGAAGGTACCACAAACATCAAGACATGAGAAAATGTAGAAAAAGTGTCTTCCATCGATAGCCGAGAGTTCGGTGATCCGGTGAACTTGAGTCGAAAGACCCCGTGTTCCCAAGGCTTGTACCAATAGGATTTTTCAAAAAGTTTTGTTCGATTGCTTGGCTTGGACATAAAGACGGCGACGGGCTCACCACCTGTCACGTTATCCCAAAAATGTCTTCAGTGAATGGTGGGTCGAAAGGACGTAATTGTTTAGACCGCGCTCTACCCCTGTACTGAGAATAGCGTGAAGATAATTTTTTAAGTGTCTAATTATGAGGGTGCTTGCTTAGAAAGTTCATAAGACGCAAATGACTTAACCTTGATCCCTAAGAAAGAACCACTCATATTATTAAGTGCAATTTTAAGTGCTGATGTTTTATCTATTAGTTTTAGTATTTATTGATTTTAGGTATCATTGACATATGTTTGATAAATATTTTTTTATTTCATTATTTTATACATAAAGTTTGATGACATGCATGTATTTCAAAGTCTGTCACAACTCTCTCTTACAAAATATTTGTGAGAAAGTATTTTTCCATCTGGTAAATTTATAGACTGCTCTTTCATTTTATCTTACGGATTTAAACATCATGTATCATCATGGATTTAAACATACGCTTTATTTTCAATTTTTAGAGGTGAATTCCAAAGTATTCATAACGCAAACTCGTCCTTCACGGAAGCGCAAATATTCTGGCATGATAATTGGGTAACACTGATTGATGCTATGCTTCAATTAAATTATCTAAGACGTTCTACAAACTCCGTATCTCAGCCTACTCTCATAAGACAAATTATAATCGACGTTGAAAGACATCTCAATAATCAAACACAACTTATTGCAGACAAAAAAGTCATGACTGCAAAGATTTTTGACGTGTACAATTTTATCAGGTTAGTAAATATGTCGATCAGATATTATAAGAACTTTATGAACGTTCATGTCCACATACATAGAGTATTTATTAGAAACTTCTTTAGCAAATTATCATACAAATAAAATGTGTTTAAGTAAAGTTTTATATTCCAAGTTTATCCAACGGCCAGAGGATCTCTTTAGCTCAATATTCTCATTTCATTAAACTTATTATTTTTTCAACTTGTATTTTTATAATTTTAAATCACCAAAGATATCTTAGGTTCTAGAAGCGTAGCAAGAGGCAACGTAAATATAAAGCAGAATTATAATTATAAGCATAGAAAGGAATAAATCAAATACATTGCTATGATCGTAAGTAGCTAAGGCACTTGCTACAAGAAATCGAAAGCAACGAAGCTACTACAAGCTCCGAAACCCAAGAAATTATAGAAAAATTGTTTTTAACATTGACCCGACCGGGAATCGAAACCGGGACCCCAGAGCTGGTGACACCGTAAAAACCGGTGCGTACGCCACTCGTTCACGGAGGTTATCAATTAAAAATATCACAATTCGGTCTTCACTCATTCGCTCAACATGCCCAAACTATCAAAGCACGCCCTTATC
Organism: Sericinus montela; assembly: GCA_029286605.1. NCBI lineage: Eukaryota > Metazoa > Arthropoda > Insecta > Lepidoptera > Papilionidae > Sericinus > Sericinus montela. The sequence continues at coordinate 3,397,514 of JAGSMR010000003.1, forward strand.
AATTTGAGTGATAAGGTCACCTTTCAAACCTACCATCTTGCGAATCTCTTCGTTTCATCTTCGATCAGCCAAAGTGTCGCCGCATATTTTACGAAGAGATCGCATCTCCACTGCATTCAACTTACTTTTATGCTTCTTCTGGCATGCCTAGGTTTCGCTGCCATATAACAAAGTCGGTACCAAAACTGCGTTATATATTGCAAGGCCAGCACTTTTCACTACGCCTTGCCTTTTGACTAACGCAGTCAGGGCACCGTTGACTTTGTTCCCGGCAGCGACACGCCTGTTTACATCTATATCACATCTTCTATCCCATCTAAAAGCACTCACCAAGTATACAATTTCATTCACCTGTTCTAGACATTCCTGATTTATCCATATTTCATACTACATTCTCTCTTCGTCCGTTTCAAATAGCAGAACCTTAGTTTTATTCGCATTCAACAGAGACCCTTAATTTCACATTCCTCTTTCATATACGTGACTAATGCCTGCAGTTCTGCCTCCGATGGTGAAATAAGCACAGCATCATCAGCATACAGCAGACAATTTACTTTCTTGTCACCCAATTTCACACCCAAACAGCTACTTTTCACCTTCTGTAAATAGCCGTTGAGATACATTATGAACAGCCAGGAAGACATGACATAACCCTGGTTTACGCTCGTTTGGATGCTAAACATGGGTGACAGATCATGCCCTACCCAAACACATGCTTTGCAATCACAGTAAAGTGTGCAATTGCACAGTAGATGAAATTTGTCCCAGACACGAGGCCCATCATACTTCACCAACTTTGTCTAGTCCCGCAGCCTTATCACATTTCAAACTTCGAATCGCACATTCGATCTATTTCATACTGATGACCTCAGTGTCATCGAGGTCCGAGTCTGGCGTACCAGTCAAGGCTAAACAGTGATAGAGCCACGAATCAGCTTTCGTTGTTGCATGAATGGGCCGGCTCAACCGGGGAAGTACCACGACCTCACAGAATACCGGCGTGAAGTAGAAGTCTTACAAACTTCTGCGTTTAGTCTGGTGAGGGCAAACATATGGGCGGGAACGCATCTGCTATGGCTCTGGTATTGCGGGTGTTCATGGGCGGCGGTAATCACTTTCCATCACGTGAGCCACCTGCTCGTTTGCCTCCCTTTTCTATAAAAAAACCAGTCAAGGCATCACCTCCGTATCCCTCACTAAGATCACCACACGCATACATTTTCTCTATAAAACCCGCTCCTCCGCTGCATGACGTTCGATTTTTATGAGAGGACGTCATTGGTTCCCGAAAGCACTTTGTTCATTCTCAAGGCTGTCGCACCACTTAAGGCCCTCCCTACCTCTTTCCAGAAGAGCTTGGAGTTTTCCCCAAAGCTGTGCGACAACCTTTCGTCCGCTTCCATTCTTTCACGCATTTCTTCAATCAATGCTTTCGCGTGAACTTTCTGCAGCTTATACCACTCTTTCATCTTATTTCTCATATCCTTATCATTACTAAATTTCACTGGTTATACTCGTAAATGTCAAATGGTAAATCAGTTCTGTGATCGGTACTGTATACTGTGTGAGGCAACATCTACATCTCCACATAAGAAGCTTGCTAGTGGCGGATTCAAGATACATATCAACATCCTATATCGCGCAATAGAAGTTCGCACGATTACACGTATAGATACGGTTACCGATAGTTGTCCTCCCCAGGCCACGAACACCAGATATGGAGGGTAGCTGCCCTTTACCAGCAGCACATAATCCGCTACAGGTGTACTGCACTGTGTGACTTATTTTATACATTTGATCATCATGATTATACATTTAATGACACGGTTACTTTTTTACGCAACGACTAACTAATGTGTCAAATCATCGGCTACTACTGAATTTTTAGTGAATATCATTTTTTTGATTTTAAGTTGGAAAACTCATTTCGCTATGAGTCTTGCTGGTTAAAATTATACATGAGTTTTTCTATGTTATCACCAACTAGGCTCATAACTATTCATTCAGTACTAGTATTAGGTTATGACTATGATGCAGAGACTGTGTTATAAGACCTACGTATCAGTGATATATTATAGTCTAAGATTATTAATTATTATTATCGTCACATAATGCTGTTTATTAATTTAGTGACAAACAACTAAACAAAAGATTTTTAATATGCTTTTTTTATATTAGGTGTGGGGGAGTAATAGTCGAAGATGTTAAATATCGTGACTTGCCAACTTTAGACACAGAAACTAATTTAAGAGCTTTGAAATTTATTCCTTACTTTCAACAAAATGAAACGGATGTAAGCAGAAGTAACTTGTTTTTTCGTTTTTATATAGCCAAGAATAATTTAACTATTATAATAAAATCCATTATTATGTTATTATAGGCTCAAACTGCGCTGCTGGTATTTTTTCAAATTGTTGCAGAAAATTTAAATAAAAATTTCATTAACATAATTGAGTTGTGTGATTCCGCAAACAGCGAATTGAAATTTGGAAAATTAAGAGACCTATTGAACATGATTCCAACAATCAAAGTTCAACATAAAACAATTCACAGTAAAAATTTTATAGATGAAAATGGTAATCTTTTGACGGATATTGATGTACTCTTTGTTACAAATTTGTACAATGATGATAAAGTAAGTTTTTCATATCTTCATTTACCCAAATAAATTTAGATTTATGTTTTCAATATTTACAAACACAGATAACGACCAGAAAGAGTCCACTGCCAGTTACAGGACACTCCAGTAGGCAGAATATATCGTAATGCCACGCAGGTACATTAGCAAGCAGATCTGCAATTACAGTACCAAAACCCTCGCTCCTTAGAAGCTGTTGCCCATTACCGGTCTACTTAATTTTAGCCTGGTATTTTCATGATAGTTATCCCGCCAACAGATTTTTTTTACTAACAGGCACAACCACGCGCTGATACAATTTCTTTAGAAACAGCATTGCACGAGGCACCCACAATATCTACGGCAAATCTACGGCAATATCTACGGCAAATAAAGGAAACGTGTGGTTGATAAATAAATTTTTCAACCACATGTTTCAAGTTTTAAAAAAATTACAAACTGAATGTACAGCCATCTCGCAGCCTACCAATGCATTGCATGTTCCAAATTTGGATTTTACATAGGAGGTTGCTTGCTTGCTGATTTTAAGACAGATTATTAAAAATATATTGATTAACAAACTATTTAAAAAAAATATAATACAAACTATTTTATTATTATTTATTTGCTTTATTTCTTTATTTTAGTTGTGCCAAAGTTTGTACCACGCACTTTGCCGAGATACCTTTGTAGTGAACATGGAACATTATGCAGAGAATGTATCATTAAATAGATCATCAGCACTATATCGTGTTGTTAGTGCGCAAAAATGCAAAGATCAACGCCTGGAACTGTTGCTATGGAGACCCACGACAACTGCTACGGCTTCGAGTGTATTTACAGTTCACACTCCTTCAGATATCGCCCTATTATCATCTACTCAAGCATCATTACCACAGCAGCATAAGCTTCTCATCATATCATCTTATCCTCCTATAGACGCACTGAAAACTCTCGTTCAGAAATGGAGGAAAGATCGTAACCAAATCTATTTAATTATGATTAATAATAAAAATAATGAAGATCAAAATTTAGAGCAGCTACCTAATTTGGACTTGGCATTTAATGTTTTAAATAATGTAAGATATATTTTTTAATTTATCTTTAACTTAATAACAAAACGTTCAGCATGATTTACACTCTATAAAAAACCAAAAAAAATTACTATTAAGATATCTTTTATTTAATATGTCCAGAAATAATACAACAGATCAAAGAACGATTTAAAATAAAATAAAATTTTGCAGGCACAATGGGGTGGCGAGTTCTTTGTACCGATACAACAAAGCTTATCCCTAACACAAGATATAACTCTTCAGAGTTCCCGAATTGGCGATTATAATTCGCTACACTGGGCAGAAATGCCCAGCATAAATGGGCCTGGTATTGAAGTAACAGTACGTAATATAAAATAATTCAGCACTACACTTAAATATTACAATGGGGGTTATTGTAGAAGCGTGCCCGTTGTGACTTCTGCCAGTCTGACCCGCCATGATTACGGAAAAGCTTCTGGCTTCTAACCAGAAAATTTCTGTGCTTTTGTGGATCGTGAGAGGACATTTGATAAGGTTGTACGGAAGAATATGTGGGAACTGTTGCCGGGGAATCGAGTGGATGGTCCTCTGCTAAGGGCTGTGCAGTTGATCTATTGTGACTGCAAAGCCTGTGTGCGGGTAGGGCATGAAATGTCACCCATGTTTAACGTCCAAACGGGCGGAAAACAGGCCTGTATTATGTCCTCCTGGCTGTTCATACTGTATCTCTGCTGTTGTTTACAAAAGCTGAAAGATAGTTGTTTGGGTGTGAAATTTGGTGACATTTTTTATAGAAAAGGGAGGCAAACGAGCAGGCGGCTAACGTGATGGTAAGTGATTACCTCCGCCCATGAACACCCGCAATACCAGAAGCATAGCAGATGCGTTGCCGGCCTTAGAGTACCCCCTCCCCCAGAATTGGGGGAGGGGGGTATGTGGGCCTCCAGTTACCTGCACTCACCAGACGAAACGCAGAAGTTTGTTAGACTTCTACTTCACGCCGGTATTGATTATCCCGGAGGTCGTGGTACTTCCCCGGTCGAGCCGGCCCATTCATGCAACAACAAAAGCTGATGCGTGGCTCTACCACTGTTAGAGGAAATAGACTGCTGTATGCCGATGACGTAGTGCTTATTGCACCGTCAGAGGTAGAACTGCAGGCATTAGTCACGTGTATGAAAGAGGAATGTGAAAATAAAGGTCTCCGTTTGAATGCTAATAAAACTAAGGTTCTGGTATTTGAAAGGGACGAAGAAAGAACGAAGCGTGATGTATTGGTAAATAAGGAATGTCTAGAACAGGTGAATGAGATTGTATACTTAGGCAGTGCTTTTAGCCGAGATGAAAGATTAGATATAGATGTGGACAGGCGTGTGGCTGCCGGAAACATCGTCAACGGTGCCCTGACTGCGTTAGTCCAAAGGCAAGGCGTAGTGAAAAATGGACGCCTTGCGAAACATAACGCAGTACTGGTACCGACTTTGTTATATGGCAGCAAAACCTGGGTATGTCAGAAGAAGCATAAAAGCAGGTTGAATGCAGTGAAGATGCGATCTCTTCGTAAAATGTGCGGCGTAACCATGGCCGACCGAAAGCGAAACGAAGGGATTTGCAACATGGTAGGTTTGAAAGATGACCTTATCACTAAAATTAATAAGGGCGTGCTTCAATGGTTTGGGCACGTTGAGCGAATGAGCGAAGATCGAATGTGGAAGAAAATATATAGCGCGAAAGTTAATATTAAAAAGGGTCGAGGTAGGCCAAGACTAACTTTCGAAGACCATGAGGGTAAATTGCTCGAAGAGAAGAGGGTCAAGAGTACTGGGATACCTCGACGTGCATGTATGAAGAAAATGATAAATCTGAATGAAGCGATAGAGGTATGTAAGGATCGTGACAATTGGCGATCTGTGCAAGAGAGCACAGATCGCCACAATCCCAGGATAAAATATATATAGTAAACTTAAATATTTACACTATTGATTACATGTACATTGACATTCATCTTAAAATAACAGGTACATTACGCTGGTTTGAATGACACTGATGTTAAACGGTGCATTGGAATAATCCCCAAAGACAGCAAAAATCATCAAATTAAATATGGCATGGACTTTAGTGGTTTAACAGCAAGGTAAGAAAGTTATTTTAAGTTCAATATTTTTATATATCTACATGCCATTCTCCATGCAGGGGCAGACGGAAGTCTAGACAATGTCAAAGTCCTTTCGACCCACCTTCCACCGTAGACATTTCTTGGCACAACTTGACAGGTTACTTATCTCAGGTTATTAAGAGACCCGAATTCAATCTCTAAGTGATAAGCCCGTATCAATGAGTTTTTTTATATAAAGTTACGGGTATGTACGATTTATATCGTTAGCTTGGACATAAAGACGGCAACGGGCTCACCACCTGTCATGTCCCGAAAATATCTTTGGTGGAAGGTAGGTCAAAGGGACTTAATTGTCTAGACTAGGACTCTGTCTACCTCTGTATTGGGAATAGCGTAAAGATATTTATTATATTTATTTATTTTATTATTTAATATAAAATAAAATTCACGATAGTCGATTAGTTTGGTGATCAGAATTAGAATCAGGAGACTCGAGTAAGTTTGGCGAGGCTTCCTCATTTGGATAGTTCTGTACCACGCCGTCACAACATTGTATGAATATTCGCAAGATCGCGAATAGGAGAAGTGCTGGACGCATCTCTTAATAATGTCTGTGATCAGTATTGTGAGTAATTTTATATTTCTACAGTATGGCGACATTCCTTAATGCCAGATAGCCTTGCCTCGCAATATGGATACGCCCGCTCTAGGAAATTCCTTTCGTATTTCGTAAGTCGTCGTACTTTGAGTCTTGGACTAACTAACAATTTTATTCAGGACTAAGAACTTTAGTGACATTAAACTCGTTTATTAAAATATAAAGTACATTGAGACTCCTAATCTTGTATTGGCAGTGGAGAACGTGTGATGGGCTTAGTTCCTAGTGGCGCGGCAAGTTCACGTGTCCTAGCACGTCCGGAGCTACTGTGGCCTGTCCCTGAGAATTGGAGCCTGGAGGAAGCGGCGACAGTGCCTCTTGCCTACTGCTTCGCGTTTTACTGCCTTGTAAGTTATTTTTATAACTGGTGAATTTATTAACCTGAACCAATTCTATAATAATAGAAATATATATGCTGGTGTAGGAGCATTTTAATTAAAAAAAACAATATTTTTTTAAATTAAAATTCACACAATGATGAGTGAAAACTACAAAGAAACTAAAAAATAATTTTAAACTATTTAATACTTAAGTTAATTATTTATTATAGCACGCTTTGCCCAGGTAACGGTTATTAGTTATTAATCGAGATGAAGACTATCTCATATGTTGGAGTAAGTCACAAAAAGTGCAAAATATAAACTATTGCAAAATATATTCGGGATTTATATATATAAAGGTATATAATGTATGTTATAAATAAATAAATATCTTCAAGCCATTCCCAATACAGGGGTAGACACGGGTTACTAGACAATTAAGTCGTTTCGACCCATCTACCACCGAAGATATTTTTGGCACAAAGTGACAGGTGGTGAGCCCGTTGCCGTTTTTATGTCCAAGCCAACCATATAAACCTTACGTAAGTTTTTGAAAAAACCCATTGGTACGAGCCTGCCACCTGGGGACCGAACTTTGGGTGTCTTGACTCGAATTCCGACAACTCAGCTATAATGACTTTTAATGTATGTAATGTATGTTATAATGTTGTATTTACCTAATATCACTATCCAGTTACCAAGACACGGGGAATATTACTTTACTGACTGTGTAACGTGTATTAATATGTATGTGCGATATTATTTCTAATTCCTAAAACATGATATGTTCCGAAGTTTCAAGAAATTTACGGAAAAATTATAAAACCATGTTTTATAATTATTAAATTATTAAAAATGTGTATTTTAATATAAATGAAATTTTGAACCTTTAATCCCTAATCTGTCCCTAAATCTGTCAGGAAAAGAAAAAATCTTGTTATTTTTTCAGACTATAAAATATAAACTTAAACACGGTATGACTGTACTGGTGCACGGTGGAGCTGGAGCATTGGGCCAAGCTGTAATTAGTACCGCCTTAGGAAACGGCTGCAAAGTATTCACCACAGTTAGTAACATCAACAAAAAACGTTTCCTCCGCAAATTGTTCCCAGAACTTAAAGGTAACAAAATATTCGACTGTATGATAAATAAAGAAAAAACATGTTACGATTAATTGTATTTTTTTATCTTCACGCATTTCATCACCGGAGTTTATTTAAATAAATATACATTAAATATCTTCACGAAATTCTCAATACAGTGATAGACAGAGGTCAAGTCTAGACAATTAAGGCCCTTAGACCCTCCTTCCACCGAAGATATTTTCGGGACAACGAGACAGGTGGTGAGCCCGTCGCCATCTTCATGTCCAAGTCAACGATATAATTCGTACATAAGTTTTGAAAAACCCATTGGTACGAGCCTGCCACCTGGGGGTCAAACTTGGGTCTTGACTCGAAATTCCGACCACCCAACCACTCGGCTATCGTGACTTCATTTATTTGGATTTATATAAAATTACGACATGATATCATCATAAGTGAGTAATTTAATGATTCTAATTTCGATCACCCAACATCTGGGCTATAGTGAATATTGATGCGGCTTAATTATGGATAACATGATTGTATCTAATAATGACATATGTTGCTTAGGAGGCGTCTCTAAATCTATACAAATAAATAAAATTTAATTGTCTGTTCAATTAACAGCTTTTCACTAAATGCAAATAAAAATATTCACGGTAATTACATTAAAATATTTTCATCGTCATAATTTTCTCTGCCTGTTTGTTCTGGCTGATGTTAAAAAATAAATAAAATAAATAAATAATATAAATTTTGTTTTAGACGAACATATAGGAAACTCTCGTGATCACACTTTCGGAGACATGATATTATTGATGACGAAAGGTGAAGGTTGTAACGTTATAATAAGTTGCGTGGCTGGTGAACTGAAGGACGTAAGTTAATTTTTAATGTATTAACACATATGTAAATTCGAAGCTTATGGAAATGTTTCTCATGCTTATTTATGTATTTTATTTATTTAGATTACAATGAAATGTGCTTCAATTTCTGGCGCAGTGCTTGATGTAGTGCAAATTCCAAACAAAGATAATTTTTCATTCGGAATGCATCATTTGACTAATGAAAGATCTTTTGTATCAGTTGATTTTGCCTCTGCATTAGAAAATAGAGACGAAGTACAGGTTGGTAACAATTAATTTCCAAATTCAAAACCTCCAAAAAAAAAGAAAACTAAATCATTGTAATCACTATTTCCTTTTTAATATCCTAAGCCTAGCAAAGCCCAGAGTGAGACTACATTGACTCCAGCAAATAAGTATTTAATTAATTATTATACATTTCATGATAGCCTTCATGATAGATAGGGTGGGTAATCGGAATTCGAGTCAAGTGACCCGCGTTCGACCCCCAGGCTAGTACCAATGAGTTTTTCAAAAACTTATTGTACGATTTATGTGGTTGGCTTGGACATAAAGACGGCGACAGGCAACCACCCGACATGTGGTCCCAAAAATATGACTTCTGTGAAAGGTGGGTCGAAATAACTTTATCGTCTCGACCTCTATTTACCACAGTATTGGGAATAGCGTGAAGTAATTTTATTATACAATTAAATATAATTAATGAATTTAATTTCCCGAAGAAGCGAATTTTGGAAGACATAGGGCCATGAGCCTCATATCAAGAATTTAATTAAGTTTCAAACATATATAGCTTACGTTATTCTTGGATTGGATTGGAATCATCTACCTTGGAATCGTCGGATTGGATTAAGATGGTCATGGAATCAGTAACCTTCTACTGTGGCACGACTCTTTATTTCGACCGTCACTTTTTAACTATATTAACTCTTATTTCCAACATTGAAATTTAATGATATACATTTTTACTATATCCTGGGTACGATGTCACTAGTAAATCTAAAATCACGAAACTTACCTAATAACTTAACGGTCAAGATTACAATTTTGTAGATAAGCGCGAAAAAATCGTAAAATTTTTAGATATCATATACAACAAAATATTAAGTATGAATGAAGTTTTATGTTTTTAGAAGCTACAGCAAATGGTATCTGAGGGCATTAGTCGCGGTTATGTCCGGCCACTATCCAGAGTCATCTACGCTCCGCGGGATGCTCCCCGTGCCTTCCGTTTCCTTGCTACAAGTCGCCACCGCGGACGTGTTTTACTACAACTACACAGCAAAGCTCAGAGTGAACTTATAACAGCGCCTGAACCTAGGTAACTTGAGGAAATTAATTCGTTTTGACACTTTTTATAGTGTATATATTTACTATTTAGTATCTTTATTTGAAAATTTCATACTTAAGATATTTGTCAGAATGATAATCTCTTCCCACATTTATGAATAAAGTTTATTCAGCATGAACCTAGCCTACCTAGATGCCATAACTCCTTTTTTTAATAGTATAATTTTAATGCTTTCAAAGTTATATGTCACGAGCAAAAGGTAATACATAGATTTCCAAGTCAGCAACAGCAAACCATGGACGTTTTTTCTTGAAAATCTTGGGCAATTTTTTTTTATTTACAATTCTTTCCGAATATCACTAAATATAAATTTAGATCCAATAAAACACTGGAGTTCTACAATACAAATTTTAGAAAACCCTGAATAAACACATGAGTTATATTTCAGATTGTATTGCTCTCTTGATTCGAGTCATTTAATATTTTGCAACAACGACAACTGGGGTTTGCGTATTGCTGACAGATTAGTAAATCATGGAGCGCGAAAAATATACTTACACAATGTGAAAGAATCTAAATATCTTCATTATGAAATCCGGTAAGATTAAGTGTCTTATAATTTTATATATGTCTACAAAAGTATAAGTAGTGTCGGTTTAATTAATTAATTTACGAAAAATTTTATTTACAGGTGTTTTGAAAAGCATGGTGTCAAAGTGAGAGTTTGTAATAAAACTGTAAAGAGTAAAAATGATATTACCGCCATATTAAATAATTGCAACGATATGGGCACTATTGAAGGTGTTTATATTATAGTCAAAGATGGGGAATCTTCCGATAAAATCAACATGATACAAGAACTAGATGCAGTGTCTAGAAAGTTATGCCCGTCTCTTAAGTAAGTAAATAAAATTATATAAAGGTAAAGAACAAATTATTGAGAGCGAAAAGCAAATTGTTCGGTTAGACATAGTAAACAAAGAACCGAATGGTTCACGGTATAGAAGGGAGAGTATAGAAGCATTCCGACGCAAACGGATTGGGGCCCATTTGAGTTGATTTCGAAATTCAGAAACATGGTTATATTTACTTAAGCCAAATATGTAACGAATGGACAGGTTTTGGAGTCGCTCAAGCTTATTTAATTGCTCCACGGTGATGTCATTGTAGCAGGCATCGGCGTAATCTTAAATGGGCAATGGGGATGGATTATGCTGGAGTAATTTCGGTAGAAATTGGGAGAAAATTTTGAAGTATTTTAAGAATTCTAAACGCTGCAAACATCCTCTTGCTCACTTCTTCTAGTTCAAGTACCCATGAAAGTTTACAATCGATGAGAACGCCAAGATTTTTACGACCTTACTATATTTTATGTCAAGAGAAAACAAATCTATAAATAACTATACATACATAACAGCCTGTAAAAGTCAATTGCAGAGCATATGGCTCTTCTTACAGGATTTTCCCTAATCACCAAGCAGGTTGGCAATTGCAGATTCTTCGCACCTTAGACGCTATTGCCCATCAACTGTCTTTTTTTTGGTCTCGTATTTTTTGAGATGGCTATCTTTATCCATCTGTCGATAGCAATTACATTTTTGGAACTTTACCTTAGTCTCCTCTTACGAGGAACGAGAAGAAAGGAGTTGCCATATTCTAAGCCCGCAACTGTATAATTCTGACTCGGGCTGGAATATGATAACGATGATTTATTTCTACGTAATGAAACTTGGGATATGTTTATTTCATATCGTGTTCTTGTCTCCGTATGTCTAATAAGACAAACAAGTCACAAATTTAATAAAATATTTTCGAAAATAAAAAAGTCGTTATTTGATTGCCTGTTAATGTTAATGTTTTGCACATTTGAGAAGTAGTAGCTTTGTAATAGGAAAAAAAATTTTAGACTTAAAGTATATTCTAATGAGCAGTAATTACTTATATTTTGAAGGTATTTTGCTGTAATCAACTTCAATGCTGAGTCCGGCAAACAAGTTTGTGTATCTCGAGCTCAAGATAAATTACCAGCTACTTTAATCAAAATGCTGAAAGTTAAAAGGGTGAGGTGTTTTTGTCTGATATTGTATATCTCTAACCAAATCCTGTATATTACTGATGGTCAGAGGTGTGCGTGTGTGTTAAAATAAAACCAAACTTCTTTTACTTGCTGCTATTATATTATGTTTCGTCGAATCTAAATTAAGATATGGTAAACTATTTTGGGAAAATTTTAATGAAAAAAGCTAGTTTTCAAAGCACTAAATCGAGTTTGTGATTTAATTTAACAGTGTTTAGATAATTATTGTTATTTACACTTAACAGTATAATATTTAATTTACGCATATATCTTAATGCAGCAGAAAGTTCAGTACAAAGTTTTGTAGGATTAGTGTCATTTTCACCCACACACAACACGATATAATTAAAGTTGTTTTCCTGAAGCGTATAACACGTTTTTAGAGTTTCTTGAGCCGTAGCAAAGGGTTTAGTAATAGACGAGATATTGTATTTGTAATAAATTGATTGTTCTCTAGAAATTATCAAATGTGATGCTAGTCCGACACATTGCTGACTACCAATTATGAGTATTATCCTTTCAATATTGTTTTTAAAAAGTTTGTTCTTAAAAGTTATAGGTGATTTGTTAGCTTTGTTACTTGTAGCGCCATCTATTGTTATAAATTGTGACTTCATACATGTATTGCTGGTGGTTTGCAAAGTTTCGGTTTGCGGTTTTAGAGTTAGTTGAGAATCCTTATTTTGAATTATAGTGTCAGTTTTAATAGCTAACTCTAGGTAGCTAGTATTGTGTTCATCAAGTGAGTTTTCTATTAAAATCTTGCGTGATTGCCTTCTTAATGTTTTTTTGGTCGAAAAAATTTTTTTTGTACTGATAGGTTCAGTAGCAAGTTTTTTAGATTTTCTATAATTTTTTGTTGATCTTTAATTTCTTTCGATAAATTATATACTTCACAGTTTAGGTTATCTATTTCGCCATTGGCACTATCCAATTTGTTTTTCAATATCTTTATTTCCTCTCTTAATTCGTCTTGTTCGCTGTCATATCCATTAGATAAGTCGGGTAAGCTATGTCCTCTAATGTCTGATCTTTGTGATATAAAGGAACACTCGACGGAATCGTTTGTCCTATATTTGCGTATTGTAATATTGTCAGTTTCCATTATTATATATATTTTTTTTATTTTATATATAAAAAATAGTTATCAAATTGTCTTAAGAATATCTTAATGTCATAAAAAAGAAAAAAGAAGGAAAAACAAAATTCATTAATTCGCTGGATTTGACCTCTCGACCTCCGACCGTCAGTCTAAAGTATTCCTATTAAGCTAAAGATGTTTTGATTCTGTTGTTGAAAAAAAGTACTATATTTTCCTGTTTTTTCCACAACCTTTGAGTTTTAAACACTCTTCTTTTGTATTCTAATCAAAACACTTTACAATTTCACTTTATAACAAACTTTTTAACTTTATACAAAGTTGTATCACTTTCACTGTATTTTTGGTTGCATATTTAGTTTTTTGTTATGTTTGCATATATAAATCAATTAACTAAGTTTCTCACTGTTTAGTCTATAGGCACTTCATTCAGATGTATTTCTTTGATTCCTAATAGCTTTTTTTTTCACTTTTACTGTATAAAATCGAATTAAATTCGAAGAGTATATTTATCACCGTGCAATAGACGAGGGTAGAATGTTTGTTGTCTGTTAGCGATTGTTGTCTGTTGGTGAAATGGCGTATTATTAAAATTCATCGCTGCACACTTGTACCACATTCCCTTTATTCATTTATTATATTTTATTTTTACCAACCGGTTTCACCTTAACTTTGAATACCCTAAAGATGCCGTAAGAAGAAACTGGTTGGTTTAATTAAAATAATAAAGTGAATGTATAAGTGTCTAATTAATGTGACATTAAGTGAACAGCGACGAATTTTAATGAAATGTATGAATCTAAAAGTTGATTTCATCTAATACATTAGGTGGGCATTGACCTGAGCCCGAGGTGTCAAGAAGAAATATCCGAAGCAGATGCAATTAATGCATTTGAACGTGCACTGCGATCCAATGAACCTGTGATAGAAGTATATCCACCCCCAGCGAAGTCTACCTTTATCTTTCGAGATATTGCAAGTCTTGCAGGTGATTATGACTATTTTTATCTCCACGCTATTTCTTATATTGGGCTATTCCTTTAGGGATAACGTAACAGGTCAACAATAAAAGTCCAAAATAGCATTGATACCTGCCTCCGAGGGATAGAGCACAGATCCCCTGATTCAATTATCCGATCACACAGTTCTTCTACTGTTGAAATAATTATGTCTGGTTACGACTTGCGTGTTATTAGTTAAATTTTAATCATCTTATGAATTATATATCTGATGTCGATAGTCAATGGATTAATGGCTCAGTTAACACCATCCTTTTAAAGAAATAACATGAAAAGCTTTCCGATATAGTCGTAAAAATCAAAAAGATGAAATGGGGAACAGGTATATATTTGTTTTGGCAAACAAAAATAGGCTTACACTATATATGATAGATTGACGAACTGCCTAATTTCTTTGTATCTGAGGCAACATAATGATTATGATAATACAATTCATGTTGTACATGTACAATTGATGTTTAATTTTTTTCGTTTATTTATGTTGAATGAATATTTCTTAACCTATTATTGAAATATTGTCACTAATTTGAACCTCATAATCTATTGAGACTTTCGTTTCGATTGCCTGTTATGCATGACGAAGTCATGAGCTAAATATTGTTTTTTGAGTTTTTGTTTCATCTCCTTATATTAGCTTATATTCATTAGCTATTTAGGCCAATCGTTAATATATTTCTCATGGTTAAATTTCAGGGATTCAAACAATAGATTACATGGACGAGGAAAAGACTTTATTAGAATTGATTCTTGAAGAAGATAAAATTAAAATTATTTGTACTTACCTCCGTGAAGTTCATGACATATCGTTATCAGAAGAAGCCGTGCTAAGGTTAACGATTAAAAGGTAGGGTTTTCCAATTTGATGATTTTATAGATTGTTTATATACGCGTAAAATGTTTAAGATAATTTTAGGAATAACTACAGGTTCCGTCTAATGTTCTGTTACAGATTACGGGAAATAGAAAACACTGTGACGGATTTAGGATTTAAGGAAACAAAAGGCTTAGATGTGTTTTATTCATACGTGGACCCTGATGAGCTCCTTGTGACTACTGAGATGGTGTTTTTACCATGCTTAGCAAATAATTCTGCAATGGTAAAGATTTGCTGCTTTATTCTATAATTACTAGTTTACATAGAATGTATTGTTTTAGTCTCCGGAGAAATTTTTTAATTTATTAAAAATAACTACATTATTAATTTTTGTTTTCAAATTGTTGTAAAATTAAAATTTTTTAACTTTTTTAAGCGTGACGACGAATTCGATGTGAATCAAACATACTTAAGTATAATACCGGGCTTGGAGGGACACCACGAACGTTTTCGTATTTTGTCTGAACGCCTGAAGGTGCCTGCTATATCATTACAGCCGGGACTCGATCGTCCTGATGAAACCATACCCAGTCTTGCTCAGCGATACGCCGAGGTAATGAATTCAAAAGCACATATATATATGTATATATATATATATGTATATATATATATATACACATATATATGTATATATATATATATATATGTATATATATATATATATATATATATATATATATATATATATAGTATACAATTATACAATTTCATTCACCTATTCTAGACATTAAGTTAGTATACAATTTCATTCACCTATTCTAGACATTCAGATTTACCCAAAATTTCACACTTCGTTCTTTCTTCGTCCCTTTCAAATACCAGAACCTTAGTTTTATTAGCATTCAAACGGAGACCATTAATTTCACATTTTTCTTTCATAAACTTCACAGAAAATCTTCTGGTTAGCAGCCAGAAGCTTCTCCGTGATCATGCGGAGAGAAAACATTTGATCCGTGCATCCTCTTCCAGGTCTAAATCCGCATTGTGCCTCCCATAGAAATCTTTCCGATTTCTCTTGCATCCTACGTGTCAAAACCTTCGAGTAAACTTTACTTGCTAAACTGGTCAAGCTGATCGCCCGATAGCACCCGCAGTCATAATGTGAACCTTTACCTTTATATAAAGGCACAATGACCGCGGATCGCCAATCATCCGGAACAGCCCCCGTTCGCCAGCACAAATTGCACAGCAGATGAAAGCTGTCCCAGACGCGTGGCCCACCATACTTGACCATTTCAGCAGTAACTCTGTCTAGTCCCGCAGCCTTACCACATTTGAAACTTCTAATCGCACATTCAATCTCTTTCATACTGATGACCTCAGTGTCATCGAGGTCCGAATCTGGCGTACCAGTCACGGCGTCACCCCCGGATCCCTCACTAAGATCATCACACGCATACATCTCTCTATAAAATTCGCTCCATCGCTGCATGACGTCCGATTTTACTGAGAGGACGTCATTGGTTCCCGAAAGCACTTTATTCATTCTTAAGGCTGTCGCACCACTCCGGGTCCTTTCAACCTCTTTCCAGAAGAGTTTGGAGTTCTCCTTGAAGTTGTGCGACAACCTTTCGTCGGCTTCCATTCTACTCCTTTCACGCACTTCCTCAATCAATGCTTTCGTGTGAAATTTCTGGAGCTTATATCCTTCTTTCCTCTTCTCTCTCATATCCTTATCATTAATAGAGGCCAAGTAGTCTAACCATGCTTTCTTCTTCTTATTTACTGCTTCTATCACTTCGTCATTCCACCATGAATCACCCTTTTTACTACTTCCTCTTTTCACAGTTCCACACACGTCTTCCGCTGCACTAACCATTCCATCTCTAAGGCTCTGTCATATTTCTTCCACACATTCTTTCCTGACATCGATGATGTCCAGCTTTTCGGCTACCCTTGCTTAATATTTATCCCTAGTGTCCGCTTCCTGAAGCTTCCAGCTTCGGATGCTATCGACCGACTGTGGTTCTAGTATCGCCGTCCGGTGGCACCAACCTGCGAACAGACTTCTAAATCTGGTAATCACTAGATAGTGATCCGTTCCCAGGTCAGCACCCCGGAACACTCGCGTATCCATCACCTGTTTTCGCAGTCGGTCACCAGGAATAAATCGATCATACTTCTCTCATTCTCTCTTGTTCTAGTATACATATGGATTTTCTTGTGACTAAACATAGTGTTTGTCACAAGAAGACCCTTTTCCTTGCATACAGCCAGTATAAGCTTGCCAGCATCGTTAACCCTTTTATCGCCAAACATTCCAAGCACCGACTCGTACACTGGCCGAGCGGTACCAACCCATCCATTCAAATCACCACATACAACAATTCTTTCGTTTCCTCTAACCAAGTCTAGAACTTCTCTTACATTCTCCCAAAACTCCTCCAGCTCAGCTCTGGATGACGAAGCTACCGGCGCATAAACAGCCAAAAGGAATAACTTCTTCAGTCCCAATTTAAAGCGAACCCAGAGAAGTCTCGAGTTCACAACCTTATATTCAGTCATAACATCGACCAACCGAGACGACAGCAGCACCCCCACTCCCTGGCAGGCGCTCTCGCTCTCCGGGACTCCGGACCATAGAGCTAACGCCCCGCCAGGGAGCTCTTCAGTACCGCTGCCCTTCCGCTTTGTCTCCGACAAACACACGACATCTAATTCTCTTCCTTTCATTATTTCAATCAACTCATTCGTCTTATCTCTCATGCCTCCTCTAACATTCCACGTGCCAACTCTGCACTCCGTACTCCACCTTCCGCCGTGTCGGGCTGTGCGTGACGGGTGGCGGTCCCCATTACCGCGTTGTTCGCTGCATTTCACACCAACGGGGACGAACTGGTGTGCGTCGCCTTGGGGGGACGCCCTAACCCTCGTTGGCATGGGTGCGCAGCGTGTAGAATTGCAGCCCTGAAAAGGGCTGGCAGGGGTCGCGACGAGCACGCTTCTACAATAACCCCCGTATCTGTATCGCGTATATTTTCCACGATGAAGTAGGACTAGGAAATGTATATCATTATACCCTTATATACCGACACCATAACCTACTAGTACTGTACTACTGGTACTGTAAAACGCCCAGATCTCTTTCTGCACAAGTTTATTGGCCACAACGTAGCTGCCATATAAGGCGAAAGAAGAGAAAAAAGAAGTAAAAGGCCGGTATTGAAATGTTATCCTTATTTCAAAGCGGCAATAGGTGTGATTGCTCTTATAATGTTTCAAAATCCTTCTACTCCCATTTTGACCACTTTTCTCTTCAACTTTTTCCTTTTTTCACTTTCGTATTTTCTTTTAACTTTAAATAGGCTCCAGCGCGCACAATTCCCAGTTTGTTAAGCTAAAAATCGTTTGTCTTTTTAAGCGGAATGTTCCAGGATATAAGTATGTAAAATGTACTTACATAAGAACTAGGTACTATAAGTAAGTAGTAGTAAGTAGCGCTAAATAGCAGCTTCTAGAACAAGGACATCTTTTGGAATAAAATAGAAGAATATAATAAATAATGTTTGAAGACTGCCATGACAAGACTTTACGCAGACTTTTTTGACAGTCAATCGATGACAGTAAAACATTGATCTATAATTTATTGTTTGTTTTTTTTTTGTTGTATCGAACGAAGAACGTAGCACCTTTTTCATCATAACACCATACTCATACTTATAATGATATATATTTCGATCCTGTTAGATACAATTTCTTTTAATAGATATTGTTGAAGAAGACCCAGCTGAAACGACAGTTTTACCTGTTGGGCTACGAATGTGGAATTTTGGTGGCTTTAGAAATGGCTGCTATTCTAGAAGATCAAGGTAATTATTCTTGAGATGTATCATATCTTCACCTCATATCTTCACCCATGGAAGAATAGGGGTGGCATATTCTTAAACTGTTACCACACGGCTATTTACTATTGCATGTTAATCTTTATATCTAGCTGTGTGATATCCTTATTAAATAAAAGAAATTACTTTACGCCATAGCCAATACTGGGGTAGACAGAGGTTCTTTCCACCGAAGACATTTTTGGGACAACGTAACAGGTGGTAAACCTGTTGCCGTCATTATGTCTAAGCCAACGATATAAATCGTATATAAGTGTTGAAAAAAAACCATTGATTCGAGCCTGCCATCTGGGGATGGACCTTGTGTATTTCGACTCGAATTCTGATCACCCTAGCACTCGGCTGTCAAAACTCTTTAACAAATTATTAATTCTAATTCTATCATATTAATGATTACTAAATATGTAAGATGGTTTTCTCACCCTATCCTGCTATAGGAGGTGGTTATCACACTATAAAAGATATTGAATCGTCGAGTTCGTTGCATCATATAACACCCATATCATAACAGAGTCAGATAGGTATATACATGTACTATTGCCGACACAGCTCTACTAGGAACAGTGCGAAAAATTTTAACAGTAAATGAATTAATTACTAGAAAACTCTTCTAACAAGATTTACCAAAACTTTATATAAATTATTTTTCCCCTCTTTGCAGGCTTAACGGGAACCGTGTTTTGCATTGGGGGCACTCCGGAAGAATTACAAAATGTTCTTCAGGATCAGATTAAAGAGTTTGATACCGATGAATCATTGCAGCTTGCAGTGGTGAGGCACATGTACAAACTGATGGTTGGTGGGAATAGAGAGGCATTAGAGACCGCGTTAAAAGGTGCGGTGACATGGCAGGAGAAGATCGAAACATGCGTGCGCTGTATTTTAGGAAAAGTATCACATTCCGCTCAGTACGCTCGGCTGCTTATCCAAAGCGCGTACAGCAGACTCAAGCAAGCCCAAGGCTATATCCCCAAATCTCGGGCTTTGCGGTCGAAGCTAATACTACTGCGTTCAGCATCGTCGTTAGAAACATCTGAAGCTCTATCTCTGCAGCGTTACTCACAGCAACCTGTCATCGTATACAAGCTACGTGCACCCTTAGCGCACTCTGCTGCAGATTTGCGATGTTCCGCTATAATCAATAAACACCTTGACGCTACATTGTTGGAAAAGTTTGAAAAGAAAAATCTTTGCGATACTTATCTGCTCAATGCTGAAACCTTCATGACCGAAAATATAGAATGTACAGATTAAGTTTCGATATTTATAATGCATTATTTATTGTCTGTTATATTGGTTATTTTGGTAAATGTTAAGTCTAGTTTGCAATAAATTGTTTTACCTGCTAATTTAGAGTTTTCCTAATCTTAACTCATTATCATCATAACGGCATCTGAAGGCCACTAAGGACCTAGGACTCTCCCGTACGGCAGAGTTTGCCATAATGGCCACGCTGGGGTAGCGGATTGGCCACCAGCGCAGTACCGGACTCCTTGTACTTTAGTCCCTGCTGCCCGTCACCGGTTTGCTGAATCTTTGTCTGGATTTTTGCCAAAAAAAAAAAACAAGCAAAATTGTCACACCAAGAGAATTTATACAAGCATAGTAGGTCTAAACGAACTATATATTTGTGAACTTCTTTTTTGGAGGTAGTAGTGAAATATTACACACACTGTTCGTAATAAAATTAAGTTTTTTTACATATGTTAAAATATTACAGTTATTTGCCTTGTAACAAGATCTATATCTATATATATATATATATATATATATATATATATATATATATATATATATATATATATATATATATATATATATATATATATATATATATATATATAATGGAGGTTACAGTCAAGAGGGTTAAAGTGTTTTTTGAAGTCATCTATTGTTCGCCTAAAGTGGACCATTTCTCCGACTTGGAGGAAAATATGATGCCTTTAATGAATGGTCTTTTAGAAGCTAATTCCAAATCTCGTAAATTAAGGTCGATTATGGCGACGCTCAATTTCTCTATTTTGCCATTAAATGCTACTCATCGTAACATAACATAAATGCTACATATCCAAATAATTTTGACTATGCACACACCATATAACAGTTGATGGACACCATATAACAGTGGATGCGGGATGGATGAAATGGCGACAGGTCTCGGGAATAACTTGCGATCCACGCATGCCTCTTAAACTTAAGGGCAAAGTTTACAAAACGATCGTGAGACCTGTCGTATTATACGGATCACAGTGCTGGGCAACGAAAGTGACGGATGAAAGAAGAGTGCATGCTGCCGAGATGAGAATGTTGAGATGGATGTGTGGAGTGACTAGGAAAGATCGCATAA
This sequence comes from Sericinus montela, assembly GCA_029286605.1. Classification (NCBI taxonomy): domain Eukaryota; kingdom Metazoa; phylum Arthropoda; class Insecta; order Lepidoptera; family Papilionidae; genus Sericinus; species Sericinus montela. The sequence goes on from JAGSMR010000003.1 coordinate 3,418,762, forward strand.
AGAATGAGTATATAAGGGGAAGCTTGAAAGTAGCACCAGTGACAGAGAAAATGAAGAGTGGTAGGTTAGCATGGTTCGGGCATGTAATGAGGAGGGAAGAATGTAATATAGGCAAAAGAATGTTAGAGATGAATGTGGATGGACGAAGAGCTATGGGGAGACAAAAAAAACGATGGATGGATTGTGTGCAAGAAGACATGAGAAAGAAAGGAGTGAGTATTGACATGACGGGAAATAGAGGAGAGTGGAAGAAGAAGACATGTTGTGCCGACCCCACATAGCATGGGATAAGGGCAGGAAGAAGAAGAAGACACACCATATAACAGTTTCTTCTGTTGATCATATTGTTAATTATGGCTAATTCACAGCTTCTGGGTTTTCAAGGCATGATTTGCTGTTTCTCTTATATAAGCTAAAGTCTATATATATATATATATATATATATATATATATATATATATATATATATATATATATATATATATATATATATATATACATATATATATATATATATATATATATATATATATATATATATATATATATATATATATATATATATACATATATATATATATATATATATATATATATATATATATATATATATATATATATATATATACATATATATATATATATATATATATATATATATATATATATATATATATATATATATATATATATATATATATATATATATATATATATATATATATATATATATATATATATATATATATATATATATATATATATATATATATATATATATATATAATATTCGCGCAGGCTGTGCAAAAAATTTAAAGATACACAATTATAATTTAGCGGCGATATACTGTAAACAAAACTGTTTATTGGAAACAAAATCCAAAATAGAGGTGGAGTTTGTTATCTTAACAAAAAAAGAATTACATTATATAACTGTTGATACTGTTCTAAAATTAAGTTCTGATGAGGTTTTTGAGTGTTGTGGTATTGAATTACTATACCATAAATTTATTATAATCTGTATACCCCCTCCCCAAATAAAACTAATATTAATATTTTTCTCCATAAATTAGAAAATTTACTGTATATTAACAAAAAATAAGAAATACAAAATTATCTTAGCGGGAGGCCTCAAAATTAACACGAATAATAATTGTCCTAACACAACTAAATTGCTTGACTTAGTAATTAGTTATAACTTTATAATACACAGTAATAAACCCACTCGTTTTTACTCATGCATAGATCATATAATAAGTGAATTTGGAACTCTCCGATCATAACACTGCTCAGTTTCTAAAACTACCCTTAGAAACAATACGCACTCCCTTAACACATCATTTTATATTTATAAGAGATTACTGCAAAGAGAATATTTTATAATTTCGCCATTGCTTACAAAGCCTAAAATTCTTGGACGTCTATAAAGAAAGCAATATTAATAGAGCCTTTAATCATTTCTATGACTTGTTTTTACTATTATATAATTTCTGCTTTCCGGCTGAGCGTATAAAAGTTACAAACTTTACTCGACAACCTAAATGGCTTACGAAAGGTATAAAAACTAGTTGCAAAACCAAACGTTCTTTACAAATTAAATATTACAAGAATAACTCTGAAGAAAACAAATTGAATTTCAAAAAATACAACAAACTGCTAAGAAAATGGATACAAATTTCAGAAAAAAAAATGCTTTTTTTTATAGAAAAGAGAGGCAAACGAGCAAAAGGCTTACATGATGGTAAGTGATTACCGCCGACCATAAATATCCGCAATACCAGAGGCATAGCAGATGCGTTGCCGGCCTTAGAGTGCCCTCCCCCCCTCCCCCAGAATTGGGGGAGATTGGAATGGAGTCCCCTGTGTCCTGTGTGGGCCTCCGGTTACCTGCACTCACTAGACGAAACGCAGAAGTTTGTTATACTTCTACTTCACGCCGGTATTCTGTGAGGTTGTGGTCCTTCCCCGGTCGAGCCGGCCCATTCATGCAACAACAAAAGCTGATGCCTATCGCGATCTACCACTGAAAAAAATAATAGGCTAATAGTCGTCATATAAATCGTTCTAAAAATAAGTCTAAAGCAGCGTGGAATATTATTAAAATTGAATCAAATGATCTAAAAACAAAAAAATGCATTACAAGTTAATGGAACTGAAACGAATAGTCCAACAAAAATAGTATCGCTTTTAATGAATATTTTATAAACATTGCTAATAAAAAAAGACAAACAAATGCTGCAATACTAACAAAACTACGATAGTGAATAGTATTTTCCTGAAACCATACGGACAAAATAAAATTATGGATTAAAATTCATTGTTGAACACTTGTACACACTTTCACAAGTGAAGTGTGTACAAGTGTTCAACAATTAATTTTAATGCAATGCAATTTCACCAAGTGAAAATAACTAGCAAGTGATTATCGATCAATAACATTAGTGTCTATTTTCCCTAAGCTGTTCGAAAAAGCTATGTTTAAAATAATACATGAGTTTTCTTCAAGGTTTAGTATATTAAAGAAGGAGCAATATGGTTTTCGTTGCAATACGACACATCAGATACTAATGCATAAACTAGACGATTTGGGAATTGGAGGCCCAGCATTGAGCTGGATTCGATCATATTTAAGTGACCGAAAGCAAAGCGTAATAGTTGATAATCTTAATGCATGCAATGAAGTCGTAAATTATGAATACAAATACATGTATAACAGATTTAGTGTATCACAAGCTAGCATACTTGGGCCACTTCTATTTCTATTTTATATTAATGATCGTCCTGACGTGACAAAAAAAATATGACATTATATGCTGATGATATTCCAATTTTGAAAATTTTGTAATAAATTATTATTGTGACACTAATTTATTACAAAATGACATGAACAATACTATAAAATTGATAATACATTGGCTAGAACTTAATAATCTTGACAATAACTTTAGCAAAAGTAAATTCATTCATTTTATTAATAGAAATAAACACGAACACGAAAAAATAATGAATATCCAGTACAATGCACAAACAATACACTAGGTAGAAGAAACATCTTTTCTGGGAATTCAAATCGATCGAAATTGTACCTGGAAATCACATGTAGATAAAATTTGTAAAAAAATTAATCGATTTGTATACGTCTTGCGTAGGCTAGCTACAGTATCTTCTATGGATTCTGCGTTCAAAGCATACATTAAAAAAAATATCTTCACGCAATTCCCAATACAGGGGTAGACAGAGGTCAAGTCTAGACAATTAAGTCCCTTTCACCCACCTTCCACCGAAGATATTTTCGGGACAACGTGACAGGTGGTGAGCCCGTCGCCGCCTTTATGTCCAAGCCAACGATATTCGTACATAAGTTTTTGAAAAACTCATTGGTACTGCCACCTGGGGATCGAACTCGGGTCTATCGACTCGAAATTCCGGCCACCCAACAACTCGGCTATCGTGACTTTCAAAGCATACATGGATATATTTATTCAACACTTAACGTAGGAATTATAATTTGGGGAAACTCTTCACACATAAACAGGGCTTTCCTTGCACAAAAAATGTGTTCGTGCAATATGTAATATACCATTTTATAAATCACGTAAACCTCATTTTAAAAAAGTTATGACATTCCTTGTATATATTTTTGAAGTTGCCAAATTTGTAAAATATGATCCTAATATTTTTTTAACTTTGGCAGATGTTAACCATTCAAAACATTTTATTTATTTATTTATCTTCACGCACAATCCCTGACGGGGTAGCCAGAGAGAACAGATCGCCAAGTGTCGCGATCCCTACATACTTCTTTCGCTTCTTTCAGATTCATCATCTTCTTCATACATGCACGTCTAGGTATCCGAGTACTCTTGACCCTCCTCTCTTCGAGCAATTTGCTCACATGGTCTTCGAAAGTTAATCTCGGTCTACCTCGACACCTTTTAATATTAACTTTCGCGCTATATATTTTCTTCACCATTCGGTCTTCACTCATTCGCTCAACGTGCCCAAACCATCGAAGCACGCCCTTATCCATTTTTGAGACAAGGTCATCTTTCAAACCTGCCATATTGCGAATCTCTTCGTTTCGCTTTCGGTCGGCCATGGTAAGGCCGCACATTTTACGAAGAGATCGCATCTCCACTGCATTCAACCTGCTTTTATGCTTCTTCTGGCATACCCAGGTTTCGCTGCCATATAACAAAGTCGGTACCAACACTGCGTTATGTATTGCAAGGCGTGCACTTTTCACAACGCCTTGCCTTTTGATTAACGCAGTCAGGGCACCAATGACTTTGTTCCCGGCAGCGACACGCCTGTCCACATCTAAATCACATCTTTTATCCCGGCTAAACACACTCCCCAAGTATACAATTTCATTCACCTGTTCTAGACATTCCTGATTTACCCAAATTTCGCACTTCGTTCTTTCTTCGTCCTTTCAAATACCAGAACCTTAGTTTTATTAGCATTCAAACGGAGACCATTAATTTCACATTCTTCTTTCATACACGTGACTAATGCCTGCAGTTCAGCCTCTGATGGTGCTATAAGCACTGCATCATCAGCATAAAGCAGACAATTTACTTTTATGTCACCCAATTTCACACCCAAACAGCTATCTTTCAGCTTCTGTAAACAGTTGTCGAGATACAGTATGAATAGCCAGGAAGACATGACACAACCCTGTTTTACGCCCGTTTGGACGCTAAATATGGGTGACAGGTCATGCCCTACCCGCACACAGGCTTTACAGTCACAGTAAAGTGACTGCACAGCCCTTAGCAATCGACCATCCACACCATACCCCGGCAACAGTTCCCACATTTTCTTCCTTACAACCTTATCAAATGCTTTCTCAAGATCCACAAAAGCACAGAAAATCTTCTGGTTAGCAGCCAGAAGCTTCTCCGTGATCATGCGGAGAGAAAACATTTGATCCGTGCATCCTCTTCCAGGTCTAAATCCGCATTGTGCCTCTCATAGAAATCTTTCCGATTTATCTTGCATCCTACGTGTCAAAACCTATCAGCTTGACCAGTTTAGCAAGTAAAGTTTACTCGAAACTTTACTTGCTAAACTGGTCAAGCTGATCGCCCGATAGCACCCGCAGTCATAATGTGAACCTTTACCTTTATATAAAGGCACAATGACCGCGGATCGCCAATCATCCGGAACAGCCCCCGTTTGCCAGCACAAATTGCACAGCAGATGAAAGCTGTCCCAGACGCGTGGCCCACCATACTTGACCATTTCAGCAGTAACTCTGTCTAGTCCCGCAGCCTTACCACATTTCAAACTTCTAATCGCACGTTCAATCTCTTTCATACTGTTGACCTCAGTGTTATCGAGGTCCGAATCTGGCGTACCAGTCACGGCGTCACCCCCGGATCCCTCACTAAGATCATCACACGCATACATCTCTCTATAAAATTCGCTCCATCGCTGCATGACGTCCGGTTTTTCTGAGAGGACGTCATTGGTTCCCGAAAGCACTTTATTCATTCTTAAGGCTGTCGCACCACTCCGGGTCCTTCCAACCTCTTTCCAAAAGAGTTTGGAGTTCTCCTTGAAGTTGTGCGACAACCTTTCGTCGGCTTCCATTCTACTCCTTTCACGCACTTCCTCAATCAATGCTTTCGTGTGAACTTTCTGGAGCTTATATCTTTCTTTCCTCTTCTCTCTCATATCCTTATCATTACTAGAGGCCAAGTAGTCTAACCATGCTTTCTTCTTCTTATTTACAGCTTCTTTCACTTCGTCATTCCACCATGCATCACCCTTTTTACTACTACCTCTTTTCACAGTTCCACACACGTCTTCCGCTGCACTAACCATTCCATCTCTAAGGCTCAACCATATTTCTTCCACACATTCTTTCCTAACACCAATGCTGTCCAGCTTTTCGGCTACCCTTGCTTGATATTTATTCCTAGTGTCCGCTTCCTGAAGCTTCCAGCTTCGGATGCTACCGACCGACTGTGGTTCTGGTATCGCCGTCCGGTGGCGCCAACCCGCGAACAGACCCCTAAATCTAGTAATCACTAGGTAGTGATCCGTTCCCAGGTCAGCACCTCAGAACACCCGCGTATCCATCACCTGTTTTCGCAGTCGGTCATCCACCAGGAATAAATCGATCATACTTCTCTCATTCTCTCTTGTTCTAGTATACATATGGATTTTCTTGTGACTAAACATAGTGTTTGTCACAAGAAGACCCTTTTCCTTGCATACAGCCAGTATAAGCTTGCCAGCATCGTTAACCCTTTTATCGCCAAACATTCCAAGCACCGACTCGTACACTGGCCGAGCGGTACCAACCCATCCATTCAAATCACCACATACAACAATTCTTTCGTTTCCTCTAACCAAGTCTAGAACTTCTCTTACATTCTCCCAAAACTCCTCCAGCTCAGCTCTGGACGACGAAGCCACCGGCGCATAAACAGCCAAAAGGAATAACTTCGTCAGTCCCAATTTAAAGCGAACCCAGAGAAGTCTCGAGTTCACAACCTTATATTCAGTCATAACATCGACCAACCGAGACGACAGCAGCACCCCCACTCCCTGGCAGGCGCTCTCGCTCTCCGGGACTCCGGACCATAGAGCTAACGCCCCGCCAGGGAGCTCTTCAGTACCACTGCCCTTCCGCTTGGTCTCCGACAAACACACGACATCTAATTCTCTTTCTTTCATTATTTCAATCAACTCATTCGTCTTATCTCTCATATCTCCTCTAACATTCCACGTGCCAACTCTGCACTCCGTCCTCCACCTTCCGCCGTGTCGGGCTGTGCGTGACGGGTGGCGGTCCCCATCGCCGCTTTGCGCGCTACATTTCACACCAACGGGGACGAACTGGTGTGCGTCGCCTTGGGGGGACGCCCTAACCCTCGTTGGCATGGGTGCGCAGCTGTGTAGAATTGCAGCCCTGAAAGGGGCTGGCAGGGGTCGCGACGAGCACGCTTCTACAATGAACCCCAAAACATTTTAGAAGCAAAAATAAACTGATTCTTAACAGAATACCCAAAACAAAATTGTTTCTCAACAACTGCTACGCAGTGTGCATAAAGATATATAATGCATTACCTAATGAAATTAAGTCGCATAATAAAAAAGATTTAAAAATGTTCTAAAAATATGGTTAATTGATAAGATGTTTTACTTAATAAAAGAATAATATGATGAACGTTGACAATAAGACTAATATTTGATAATGAATTGTATCCTAAACAATTGTGTTAGATACATATATTTTATTTATCTTCACGCACAATCCCTGACGGGGTTGCCAGAGAGAACAGATCGCCAAGTGTCACGATCCTTACATACCTCTTTCGCTTCATTTATATTCATCATTTTCTTCATACATTCATCATCCGAGTACTCTTGACCCTCCCGTCTTCGAGCAATTTGCTCACATGGTCTTCAAAGATTAGTCTCGGCCTTTCTCGACCCCTTTTAATATTAACTTTCGCGCTATATATTTTCTTCATCATTCGGTCTTCTCTCATTCGCTCAACGTGCACAAACCATCGAAGCACGCCCTTATCCATTTCAGTGAGAAGGTCATGTTTCAAACCTTCCATTTTGCGAATCTCTTCGTTTCGCTTCCGGTCGGCAAAGGTAACGCCGCACATTTTACGAAGAGATCGCATCTCCACTGCATTCAACCTGCTTTTGTGCTCCTTCTGGCATACCGAGGTTTCGCTGCCACATAACAAAGTCAGTACCAGCACTGCATTATGTATCACAAGGCGTATATTTTTTACTACGCCTTGCCTTTGGACTAACGCAGTCAGGGCACCGTTGAACTTGTTTCCGGCAGTGACACGCCTGTCCACATCTATATCATATCTTACATCCCGGCTAAAAGTACTACCCAAGTACACAATCACATTCACCTGTTCTAGACACTCACTTTTTACGAAGAGATCGCATCTCCACTGCATTCAACCTGCTTTTGTGCTCCTTCTGGCATACCGAGGTTTCGCTGCCACATAACAAAGTCAGTACCAGCACTGCATTATGTATCACAAGGCGTATATTTTTTACTACGCCTTGCCTTTGGACTAACGCAGTCAGGGCACCGTTGAACTTGTTTCCGGCAGTGACACGCCTGTCCACATCTATATCATATCTTACATCCCGGCTAAAAGTACTACCCAAGTACACAATCACATTCACCTGTTCTAGACACTCCTTATTTACCCATATGTCACACTTCGTTCTTTCTTCGTCCCTTTCAAATACCAGAACCTTAGTTTTATTAGCATTCAAACGGAGTCATTTATTTTCACATTCCTCTTTCATACACGTGACTAATGCCTGCAGTTCTGCCTCTGACGGTGAAATAATCACTGCGTCATCGGCATACAGCTGACAATTTACTTTTGTGTCACCCAATTTCACACCTAAACAACTGTCTTTCAGCTTTAGTAAACAGCTGTCGACATACAATATGAACAGCCAGGAGGACATGACACAACCCTGTTTTACGCCCGTTTGGACGCTAAACATGGGTGACAGGTCATGCTCTATCCGCACACAGGCTTTGCAGTCACAATAGAGCGCAATAGAGCAGTGGGCCGTCCACACCATACTCCGGCAACAGTTCCCACATGTTCTTCCTTACAACCTTATCAAATGCCTTCTCAAGATCCACAAAAGCACAGAAAATCCTCTGGTTAAAAGCCAGACACTTTCCCGTGATCATGCGGTGAGAAAACACTTGATCCATGCATCCACTTTCAGGTCTAAATCATCGCACGCATACATTTGTCTATAAAACTCACTCCATCGCTAGATGTGGCCTCCGTAAAAACGACCATCACCCTTTCGTTCTCATCTCAATTGGCTGTCTATTCGAGAGTAAACTCTGATCCCTGTTTACAATTTTAAATGATAAATGTGCTCCTGAGTACTTGAAATGCAAGTTTCAATATCTGGGAAATTCTCATAACAGTTTTCTCCGTTCATCGGGTAATCTGAAGTTGCTCACACATAAAAATATGGAGACAACAACAACAATATATATATATATATATATATATATATATATATATATATATATATATATATATATATATATATATATATATATATATATATATATATATATATATATATATATATATATATATATATATATATATATATATATATATATATATATATGTAGGATGTGTAAATGAGTGAGAGAAAGGATAAGTGAGACTAAGAGGGAAGATATGATTGATTGAGATGAATGAGATGAGATAGAATGATGTGTGAGGGAGAGAGTAGACGAATGGCGTACGTGAAAGGAAGAAGAAAGTGATAAGACGAAATTAATATTCTAAAATAGTAAAAGTGAAAATAAAAGACTGAAGTGAGTTGAAAAACCAATTATTTCATTTAATCGGGATAATCCCTACAAATTTTGGGGGCTCGTCCGGGATCATCCCAAAATTTTTACGACGTGACCGGCGTGGTTTTTTTTTTTTCATAACCTCAAAGACGAAAAGACGAATAAACCAAAGAAGACGATACAATCACAATGACGACGGAATCAGAAAAGACGACTGATAAGACGGAAAAACCGGAGAAGTTGTTTGCAACCTATTTAGACGGATTCTACAACATAACCAAATTCAACGGCGATGACGATACCTATTCTGCTGTGAAGTGGGCAGAAGACATTGAGGACAACGCAGAAATATTCAATTGGACACCTCAGCAGCAGCTCATTATTGCAAGAAGATCACTAGAAGGTACAGCAGCACTATGGTTAAAGACGGAGAAGGTGTTCAAAGGCTTCAAAGAACTGAAAGCGGCATTGTTACAAGAGTTCCCTGAAAAGATCAACAGCAAAGAGATGCATGAGCTGATGGCAGCTAGGAAGAAGGAACCTGGTGAAACCTACATGCAGTACATGCTAAAGATGAAGGAGATGGGCAAGCGCGCTAGGTTCAATGACAATGTGGCAATACAGTACATTGTTGAGGGCATTCAAGATAGTGAAGTAAACAAGACTATACTTTATGGCGCTGTTACATACTCAGTACTCAAAGATAGATTAAAGCTGTATGAACAAATGAAGGAGAGGTCAGAGGCTAAAAGAAGCTCTGCACCAAAGGAGACCAGCGAGCGACAAGGTTCGAGACGACCAACGACGAGTGGCAAACAGCAGACAGGTGGTCAGCAGCGGAGACGGTGCTACAACTGTGGGGAGAATGACCATATGGCGAGCGACTGTCCCACAGGAATCAAGTGTTTTCGCTGTAATGCATTCGGACATTTGAGTAAGCATTGCAAAGTCGAGGTTCCACAATCCTCCGCTAGACGTGATGGCGCTGTTGGCAGCGGAAGCGGCGGAAATGCATTTAAATTTGGCGGCGCCGGAGTGCCAGCCAATAAGACGACGCCTCGAAGATTCGACCAACCAAACATGAAGCCGAGGGCGGCCATGTTTGCAAGTGATTGTCAAAACACGACAACAGCCAATGAGGAGCGAGAGTTCACGTTTGACAATGAAAACGGAGAACATGGCGGAATGTTTCACATTCAAAACAATAACAATGACGAGTTTAAGTTGAAAGTGCAGAAAAAAACCCATGAAAATGATGGAAATGTGTGGTTTTCAAGTCAAGACATTACTAGACACAGGATCATGTGCGAATCTAGTGGCCGACGACCAGTTTATGGCGTTTAACATCGAGAAATACGACGACAACTTGGTGATATCTGGACTTGGCCAAACAAAGGTGAAATCGAGCGGACAGTTTCGTGCTAACGTGACGATCGACGGAGAGCTCTACGAAGACGTGACATTCCATGTAGTGCCTAGAGACTGTATGCCGTTTACGGTTATTTTAGGGCAAGAATTTCTGAGTGAATTAGTGACGGTGTTATGTGATGGAGAGGCGAAGTTGTACCCGAAAGATGATGAATGGTGGAAGAGAGTTGATTGTTTTGCTAACCAAATTGAGTTAACAGGTTGTGCAGCAGGTGTAAACACTCGAGAGCAGGTGGAGCAAATGGTATTGGATTACAAACCGTGCCAAACTAAAGAAGCACCAGTACAATTGAAGATTGTGTTGAAGGACGACATCCCAGTTGCCCAACGCCCACGACGGCTGGCGTTGACGGAGCAAAAGTTAGTGGAAGACCAGGTAGAGGAGTGGATAGAGAAAGGCATTGCGCGGGTAAGTTTTTCTGAATATGCTAGTCCCCTGGTGTTGGTCAAGAAGAAAGATCCATCACACTACTAGAGTCTGTGTCGACTACAGGCTACTAAACAAGAAGATTCTTAAAGATGAATTCCCTTTGCCAATCATAGATGACGTGATTGACAAACTGAAAGACGGCAAGATATTTAGCGTATTAGATCTCAAAAACGGATTTTTTCATTTGAAGGTGAGCGAGGAGTCAGTGCCATACACATCATTTGTGACGCATCATGGGCAGTTCGAATTTCTGAGGGCACCATTTGGATTGACTTCATCGCCTAAGTGTTTCATGAGATTTATAACGATTATATTCAGAGATCTAATAGCAAAGAATGTGATGATGATATTTATAGACGATATTATTATTCCAGCAATCAGCGAGGTCGAAGCCGTGGAAAGACTACAGCAAGTTCTGAATGTGGCAGCTGATTATGGTCTAGAGATAAATTGGAAGAAGGCAAGGCTTTTAAATGAAGAGATTGAGTTCCTAGGACATCGTATCAAAGACGGAGAAGTACGACCCAGCCGTGACAAGATAGACGCTGTGGTGAGATTCCCAGAACCAAAGAACACAAAACAGGTGATGAGTTTTATTGGATTAACTTCATACTTCAGAAAGTATATCAAAGACTACGCAAAGATTGCAAAACCATTGACGGATTTACTCAGAAAGGATGACAGATTTAATTTTGGTGGAGAACAAAGATGTGCGTTCAATGAATTGAAGCAGAAGTTGGGGACAGATCCAGTGTTGAAGATCTATAATCCCAGACTACCTACGGAGTTGCACACCGACGCATCTAGCCAAGCTTTAGCCGCAATACTATTGCAAAGACATGCCGATGGTGACCTACACCCAGTACACTATATGAGTCATAAAACAAGTGATGCAGAGAGCCGGTATAGCAGCTATGAGCTAGAAGCATTAGCTGTTATTCAAGGAGTGAAGAAGTTTAGATAATACCTGTACGGAGTACACTTCAAGATAAATCGAAATGACACTGAGAAAGAAAGATTTAGCTCCAAAAGTGGCAAGATGGGCTTTGTTTTTAGACGAGTATGATTTCGAAATAGAGCACAGAGCAGGAACGAAGATGAAGCATGCTGATGCACTGAGCAGAAACCCATGCGTGCTAGCTATAACAAGCTTACATGACGAGATGAGACACAATCAAGAATCAGACGATGAGCTGAATGCTATCAGAACGATTATACTACAGGACGGACAATACAACGACTACTGGATGGACAATGGAATTATTTACAAAGGAGAACAGAAGCAGATGGTGGTACCAAGATCTATGGAGAAGGAAATAATCAAAAGATTCATGAGAATGGGCATTTTGCAACAAGAAAGATGAAAGAAGCCATAAATAAAGACTATTACATAAAGAACCTTGACAAGAGAATTGAAGAAGTCATACATAGTTGTATCCCATGCCTATTGGCTACAAGAAAGGCCGGCAAAGCAGAAGGATTTTTAAATCCAATCAATAAAGAAGGAACACCCCTGCATACCCTTCATTTAGATCACATAGGACCACTCACGGAGACGAGGAAGCAGTACAATCATATTTTAGCAGTGATTGATGCCTTTACGAAGTTTGTGTGGCTTTACCCCACGAAGTCGACAACATCCGCAGAAGTACTGACGAAGATGCAAGCACACCAGCAGATATTTGGCAACCCTACCAGAATCATAACTGATAGAGGAACAGCATTCACGAGTGGCGACTTCACGAAATACTGTCTAGATGAAAACATAGAGCATGCGAAGATCACGACGGGAGTACCACGAGGAAACGGTCAGGTGGAGAGGGTTCACCGCATACTCACTCCAATGTTTACGAAGCTGTGTATAGAGGACAAATCGTTATGGTACAAACATGTGAGCAGAGTACAGAGAGCGCTGAACAACACATACCAGAGGAGTACAGATACCACACCTTTTGAGTTGATGGTGGGCTCAAAGATGAAATGTAAAGATGACCTACAAATTGTTGAACTACTGCAACAAGAGCTAGCAGAACAACACAACGAACAGAGAGAAGAACTGAGGCAGAAGGCCAAAGAACAAATCCAGAAAGTACAGGAAGAAAACAGAAAGACCTATGATAAGAAAAGGAAGGACAGCAACAAGTACGAGCTAGATGAGCTAGTTGCTATCAAGAGAACGCAGTTTGGACCGGGGTTGAAACTGAAACCGAAGTTTTTTGGACCTTACAAAGTAGTGAAGATAAAACGAAATGACCGCTATGATGTGGAGAAGGTGTACGACACTACAGAAGGGCCGAACAAGACATCAAGCTCAGCTGATTTGATGAAGAGGTGGCCTGGAGATGATGATTAATGTGTCTTAATATTTTTGTATGTTTCAGGTGAACACTAATTTTTGATAGTTTTTCAGCAGTATGTGTAAGAGTGGATGAAGAATGAATGTTAAAGTAGGATATTTTTATTGTTGTTTTTGTGTTATAAAGTAACAACGTGTTACACCATAAGGTGTTATTTTCTTTTAAAAGTTTAGTTTATTTAAGTTTTATAAAGATGTCTAGTTTATTTAAGTACTAATTAAGTTAGTGATGATGTAATCTATGTTCCTACTAGATTAAAAATAAAGTTTTTTATTAAAATGTAAACCATATCTGAGGACAGATATGAAAGCAGGATGGCCGAGTGTAGGATGTAAATAAGTGAGAGAAAGGATAAGTGAGACTAAGAGGGAAGATATGATTGATTGAGATGAATGAGATGAGATAGAATGATGTGTGAGGGAGAGAGTAGACGAATGGCGTACGTGAAAGGAAGAAGAAAGTGATAAGACGAAATTAATATTCTAAAATAGTAAAAGTGAAAATAAAAGACTGAAGTGAGTTGAAAAACCAATTATTTCATTTAATCAGGATAATCCCTACATATATATATATGTATATATATATATATATATATATATATATATATATATATATATATATATATATATATATATATATATATATATATATATATATATATATATATATATATATATATATATATATATATATATATATGTATATATATATATATATGTATATATATATATATGTATATATATATATATATATATATATATATATATATATATATATATATATATATATATATATATATATATATATATATATATATATATATATATATATATATATATATATATATATATATATATATATATATATATATATATATATATATATATATATACATATATATATATATATATATATATATATATATATATATATATATATATATATACATATATATATATATATATATATATATATTGTTTTGTCTCCATATTTTTATATGTACGTTTTTTGAAAGTCTTCACGAATAGTCAAGCAGACTTGGGGACTTCCAGCCTCCCGAACAAGCTGATTTCCCACATTCACCACATACATACTCTTCGCCAGGTTGTGTAAAAGACGGAAGAGTACAATTTACCTGTGGCGGCCTGTCTACAGCTCAACGCACGAATAGCAATCGTGCGTCGGCGCACTGTTATAACTGTTCGGGCGTCGTCGGTCATCGTCGGCCGCTCTCGTTTTTCCCCGAGCCGGCAGTGATTCTCCGTATGCGACACCGAGAGGCTGCCCGTCCGCTGCGCACGTCTCGCTACGCGTAACCTTAATACAGTTACACTTAGTAATAAGAGTTATCGTGTAATATCTGAACAATATACTTTTAATGTGTTAGATTATCTTTCATTTCGTACTACTAACCCACAAGTGGTGACCCCGCGAACAGTAAAGTTGTGCAATGTTTTAACGTTTAGTGTTAACGGTTATTTCAATCAGTCACGCAGCAACGATCCGGCCATTGTACTACCTACGGCTAGCGATACCGCTTTTCTATAGACACCATAACAACGTCGCCTACCTTGCGGACAAAATGATGGAAGTAACTTCATTGACTACCAAACATCAGGTTGCAGCTGCCTCGCCCTCAACCTCTTCTAATATTTCAACATCAGTCGACGATTTGCGTAAAATGATCGTTGAACTTACTAGAACATTAGAGGAACTTACAACGTCGAGATAACGGAATCACTCCGAGGAAAGATCAAGATCCCGTCAGCAACAACGGTCCCGTTCCCGGGAAGAACGTCGTGCTGATGGTGTCTGCTGGTATCATCGCAGATTTCGTGGGAATGCATATAAGTGTATTCAGCCGTGCAATTACGATAATATACAAATAGGTCAGTCGCTCGTAGCGGAAAGTGACTGTACTCCTACGACAAAGCGTTTATTTGTAACGGACCAAGTGAGCAAAGTGCAATTTTTAATAGACACTGGTTCAGATCTGTGCGTTTATCCTTTCAGATACTTGCGTAGTGAAATACGTCATAAAATAGACTATGAACTTTTCGCTGCTAACGGCACTAGTATAGCAACATACGGATGGACTAGCTTATCCTTAAATTTTAATTTACGTCGTAGTTTTAATTGGCGTTTTGTTGTAGCTGACGTTACGAAACCTATTTACTTTTTATCTTTTTACGGGTTGTTAGTGGACCCTAAAAATCACCGTCTCATAGACAGTATAACGAAGCTAACTATAAATGCCTCTCCTGCTACCTGTGCTATCGCTTGTGTTACAGCTGTTGCAGGTTCTACTCGCTTTCACCAGTTACTGCAGCAGTTTCCAGCTATCACAAGGCCTGCTGGGGAACCTGTGGAGCGCGAGGTGAAGCACAGAACGCTTCACTATATCCACAGCCGACCACATTAAAAGAGCTTCGTCGTTTTCTTGGCATGTTTAACTTCTATCGCAGATTCACGCCGCATGCTGCTCACGTACAAAGCTCGCTTAACTGCTTACTGTCTGGGCCTAAAGTAAATAGCAAAACTAAAATCACTTGGACATCAGAACTTTCAAAAGCTTTTCTGAAATGCAAAAACAGCCTTGCTGAAGCTGCACTTCTTGCACATCCTTGTCTAAAGTCTGACTTAGCACTTTTCTGAGATGCCTCAGACATTGCTATTGGTTCAGTTATCCAACAACGTGTTAATGGTGCATGGCAACCTCTTGGACACTTTTCTAAAAAGCTTAATGCAGCGCAAAGAAAATATAGCCCGTATGATCGTGAGTTATTAGCGATCTATGAAGGTGTTAAGTATTTTAGATATATGCTAGAGCTTAAGAATAAATAAATAAAATAAATATCTTCACGCAATTCCCAATACAGGGGTAGACAGAGGTCTAGTTTAGACAATTATGTCCCTTCGACCCACCTTCCACCGAAGATATTTTCGGGACAACGTGACAGGTGGTGAGCCCGTCGCCGCCTTTATGTCCAAGCCAACGATATTCGTACATAAGTTTTTGAAAAACCCATTGGTACGAGCCAGCCACTTGGGGATCGAACTCGGGTCTCTTGACTCGAAATTCCGACCACCCAACCACTCGGCTATCGTGACTTTTTTTTTAGAGCTTAAGCCTTTCATTATATATACAAACCATAAACCTATTACGTTTGCCTTTAAAAAACCGCTTGACAAATGCTCACCTCCTCAATTTCGATATTTAGACTTTATCAGCCAGTTTACAACAGATGTGCGCTATATTACTGGACAAGAAAATATCGTAGCTGACACGTTATCCAGACCGGTCGAATTAATCAGCGCTCTCGACTACAACGGTCTGGCAGTTTCGCAGAAAACCGACGTCGAACTACAGGCATATCTGCAATAAGGTACGTCTCTAGAGCTTAAGATAATAAGTATACCTGGTTGTAGACAAGAAATATATTGCGACGTATCATCTGCTACTCCTCGTCCATACTTAACACCTGAGTTCCGTTGGCAGATCAGAAGGTTGCGTGTTCAAATCACGTCGGGGTCACCACTTGTGGGTTAGTAGTACGAAATAAAAGATAATCTAACACCACATTAAAAGTATATTGTTCAGTTATTACACGATAGCTCTTATTACTAAGTGTAACTGTATTAAGGTTATGCGTAGCGAGACGTGCGCAGCGGACGGGCAGCCTCTCGGTGTCGCATACGGAGAATCACTGCCGGCTCGGGGAAAAACGAGAGCGGCCGACGATGACCGACGACGCCCGAACAGTTATCGGATAACGGTGCGCCGACGCACGATTGCTATTCGTGCGATCAGCTGTAGACAGGCCGCCACATACCATTGTGTTTGGCGTATGTAGAATATGAGAAAGCCTACGATCACAGGATGCTTTGGGTGTCTTTTGTGATCTCTCTAAGACTTTTGATTGCGTTCATCATGAATCACTTGTCAGGAAATAACACCATCAGAAATACGGCTTTTGACCTAATTAAGTCTTATTTATCTAATAGAATTCTGAGTGGCAATCAATGGTGCGTATTCCTCTGGTCCGACGGTAGCTAAGGGCGTACCGCAGGGCTCGATTCCCTTCCTTACTAGAGAATAAACAAGATATAGTATTATGTGTAATATTTAAAATCAAACGACAAATTGTTACACTTGACGAGGTAAATGAATCTCTGTCAAAAATAGTTCATGGGTTCAATGCTAATAATTTACATTTAAATAGCAATAAGACTAAATATATAAAGTTTTCAATACCTAATGTTAAACATTTGGGTGATACCAATGTACTAATAAATGAGGAAGAGTTGAGCTTTGTGGATACGACTGTTTATCTCGGAATAACACTTGATGCAAGGCTTCAATAGGGCCCCCATATATTCCAACTTGCGAGTAGGTTAAGCTCTGCAGCATGTGCTGTAAGAAAAATAAGGCTGATGTACAAACAAGACTTGTTTGTTTTAGTTACTTCCATAGCATAATGTCATATGGTATTCTGCTATGAGGTCATGCAACTGACATAGGAACAGTATGTGTTTTACAAAAGAGGGCCATACGAGCTATATATTGTCTAAATTCCGGAGCATCTCTTTGAGAGAAATTTAAAGAAATTCATATTTTAACACTGACCTCTCAATACATATATGATAATTTAATGTATGTGCATAAAAACATTAATACTTTTAGCAAGACTTCTGATGTACATAATGTAACACAAGCTTGTTATTAGACTCCACAGAGTAAGTAACTCGGCGGTGTATATACTTCTACAACAAAATCCCGGTAAATGTGCAAAGCATATCTATTAACAGGTGTGAGAAATTTATTAAAGAGCAACTTTATAGGATGGGTTATTATAATATAAATGAATATATTAATGACAGTAACCCCTGGGAATGAAGTGATCGCTCCCAAGTTATTTCTAGAAAATATCACATCACATTTGTATAATGCATTATATTGTAAAAAAATATTTTTATTTTACCTGTACCGGAATTTATTTTGCCTGTTTCTTCTCCGTTAGAGGAACCCTCACCTCATTACGAAACGGTAGTAGATTAAATATGACTGTCGATAAACGGATTGATTGTCATTCTTATGTAGATGAATAAATGATTTGATTTGCAGTAACTGACTTTTTATCTTCTTCTTCTTCTTCTTTAAGAATGACGCCACTATCTTTTTTCTTATACTTTGACCTATCTTCAATTTAGTTGGCAACTCCTCGGAAGGAAACACGCACTGAGCAGATTGTCTTGTGGTTTCCGGATCATAGCAATAAATCCAGCTTTTGTCATCCGAAAGTAAATCGAACACAGCTTTTATGTCACCTCCGTTAAATCTTGGTATCATCTCACGGTAGCAATCAATACGACGGATTTTTGGGTCTCAGTCAAATAATAAGGTATCCACAGGGCCCAAAGCATGTTCTTCCCAAAGCAAAGGTTTTTGTGTACACGATCTGCTGATAGGTTACTCTTGGATCAGTCTCTATCATACACTGCACAACACTGATATTATCATCAGTCGTCGCGTTAGAAGGACGTCCCTCACGCAGAGCATCGTTGAGATTGATGCGACCACGATTAAACTCATTAAACCAGTTATAAACAGTGGCCCGAAAAGTAACTTTATCGTTAAGGCCAATCAAAGTTTGTATGACAGACTTCGACATTCTTGTTAACTTAAATGACACCGAAAGTTATAAAAAATCATAGTACGAAAATTTTCTCTCGTTAAATTCATACTGGCGTGACACAGACAAATTTCAATTTGCTGCCAAATTGGAAAACAAATGACAAATGAATAAGATTAGTTGTCCATAATATTAAGAAAGAGTTCTATTTTCAAAATTTAAACTTATTTTTTTATTATGTTCTTTAAAAGTGGCCAGTTCCTAAAACTATTAGCATCGCAGTACAGGTTTTATTGTATTAATTAGCTATTATAAATTACAAAGCTTCAGATTTAAAGAAAATAAATATTAAAACTACAAAAAATTTAGCGACGAATGAAACACAGCAGCAAAAAGTAGAATTAGACATACTATATTTACCGACGAATGAAGGTGGAAGGGGCCTAACCACCATAGAGACATTATACAAAACACAAATAATTAAGTACTAAGCCTACTTACATTCAGATCAAGACTACATATTAAGAGCAATAGGAGTTTAGTGTATGCGTGATTATGGTGTTTGGTAGGTAAGAGTCAAAAGTCTAGTTACACCGAACATTATTTATTATATACACACAGAACACAATACAATGAAAGACAGAAGGAGTGAAAGATATACGATAGTACAAGAGTGAAGCAAAATATAAAATACAGCGACAGCGTGAGACAAAAAGTAAAAGCACTTAGAAATTTCTAAACAACGAAAAGCGTAATTAAAAATAAAAACGTTATTGCACGTATCAGGTACCGAGAGCGACTAACTACCTGGCTCGGGCCGGCTACCTGTGGCCGCGCGCCCGACCGGTTCTTTCCGTATATAAAAAACGTTGGGTCGAGTGCGCGGCGCAACACAGCTGATTTGTTTACCACATTACGAAATAATTAAATAATGAAACATAAATACTATTGCTTATGAAGTAATAAAAGTAGTATAGATATTATTAATACATATAAAAGATTGATGTAATATATTAAGATATAAGAGATAGATAAATAGTAATTGTAATTTATAGATAAATATAGATAATAAAAGGTGTACAACACATCACTCCCCCGGAGACCGTCATCCTGAGCTGGGGTGTTCTGCCCTTTGGGAACCGGATGAGGTAAAGAACTAGGATGGGATGTGGGATTGGTGTTGGGAGGGTGACCGGGAGATGTGTTGGACAATATATAGGCCGGTTTGAGGCGGTCTATTGATACTGTAACACTTTTCCCTTAGACATGAATTTTGAAGGTCTTTTCCCCTCGCTCCAAAACTTCGTAGGGACCTGTGTAGGATGGCTGTAATGCCCCACGTAATGTATCGTCCCTTAAAAAGACGTGACTGGCAGAAGTCAATTCTTTGTAAACAAAGATTTTGTTTTTGTTGTGAGGTGCTGCTGGTGCTGGTTGTAGCTTTGATGCGAATTGGCGAAGGCGAGTGGTGAAGTCCGAAATGTTGGAGGAGTGAGCACTTGTTGTCTGGAAAAATTCACCAGGCAACCGTAATGGCTCGCCATACACCAACTCGGCAGAAGACGATTGGAGGTCTTCTTTAAATGCACTCCTAATGCCTAACAGCACCAAAGGTAATGTGTCTACCCAGTTGCAATCAGCGTGGCACATTATGGCAGCTTTCAATTGAGGGTGGAATCGTTCCACTAGCCCGTTACAAGCTGGGTGATACGCGGTTTTTATAGGACAAGGGAGGCAAACGATCAGGTGGCTCACTTGATGGTAAGTGATTACCGCCGCCCATGAACATCCGCAATACCAGAGGCTTAGCAGATGCGTTGCCTCCCTTAGAGTGGCACCCTCCCCCATAATTGGGGGAGGAAGGTGTGTGGGCCTCCGGTTACCTGCACTCACCAGACGAAACGCAGAAGTTTGTTAGACTTCTACTTTACGCCGGTATTCTGTGAGGTCGTGGTACTTCCCCGGTCGAGCCGGCCCATTCATGCAACAACAAAAGTTGATGCATGGCTCTACCTCTGTAAACCATGGTTGTCCTGCGATGTTTGAATCCGATCATTTTTCCAAGATATTGGAAAAGTGACGATTCAAACTGTCCACCGCGATCAGTGACAATATCCATTGGACATCCAAATCTGGATATCCAGGATATTAGTGCCTTCCCAACTGTTTCGGCAGTCATATCCACCATCGGCGTTACTTCAGGCCAGCGAGTAAAACAATCCACCGCTGTGAAGCAATAGCGAAAGCCTTGTGAAATTGGTAAAGGGCCAATAATGTCCACGTGAATGAAGGCAAATCGGGCACGAGGGAGATCGAAGGTGCCTGAAGAGATGGAGATGATACATGTCGATGTACCTTCGCGTGTTGACATGCCAAACATTGACGAGACCACTCTCGACAGTCTCTGCGCACACCGGGCCAAACAAATCGATCGGCGACTAGTTTTGCAGTCGCGTTGGAGCCTGGGTGACTGAGACTATGGAGACTGTCAAAGATTTGTCTCCTCAAGGGTTGTGTCACGAATGGTCTGGGGGAAGAGGTGCTGACATCACAATAAAGTTCTGTCTGACAATTCGGAACTTTCAACTTTTTAAACCGGAGTGAAGATCCTCCTTTAATCAGTTGAGTAAGTTCGGTGTCAGATGCTTGAGATTCTGCCAGTATATTTAAATCGACGAGCATCTGCAGCTCATCGACACGAGACAGAGGATCGGCGACAACGTTATCTTTTCCGGAGATGTTCGGATATCCGTCGTGAACTGCGAGATGAAGTCAAGGTGGCGGTACTGCCTAGGAGAAGTTAGCTTTCCTTACACTGAAGGCATAACTGAGCGGCTTGTGGTCAGTAAACACCACGAAATGTCTAGCCTCCAGCATGTGACGAAAGTATTTTATGCTTTCGTAGATAGCTAAGAGCTCACGGTCGTATGGTGAGTACTTTTGCTGGGAGGGACTCAGCTTCCATGGAAAGAACGCTAAAGGTTCCCAAGCACTTTGTTTTAGTTGCTGCAAAACTGCACCCATTGCCAGGTCAGATGCATCTGTTACCAGAGCAAGTTTGGCCTGACAATCTGGGTGTGCCAGTAGTGCAGCATTGGCAAGACTTTCTTTACACTTGCTGAAAGCCAACAAAGTGTCGCCAGAAATAACAACTGGTTGAGAGCCTTTCGTGCTGCCAGCCAGTAAAGCATTTAGGGGCGCTTGGACTGAAGCAAACCGAGGTACAAACCTTCTATAAAAATTGAGCATACCCAAGAACCGTCGGAGATGCCGGATAGTTTTAGGAACTGGGAAATCCATTATGGCCTTGACCTTCGATTCCAAAGGTTTGGTGCCGGATGCACATATTCGGTGACCTAAAAATGTTACCTCCGATGCACCGAAGACACACTTGGAAGTATTGACTAAGACGCCGTATTCGTTCATGCGACTGAATGGCTGATGGAGGTGTTTAATGTGCTCTGCTTCGTTTCTGGAAAAGAAAAGGAAGTCATCCAAGTAGCAGAAGCAAAAGTCAAGACCTCTGGTTATCTCGTCAATAAACCTATGGAACGTTTGGCTCGCATTTTTTAATCCAAAATTCATGAAGGGAAATTCATACAGGCCAAAGGGTGTAGTGATGGTGGTTTTAGGGATGTCATCCTCAAACACAGGGATTTGGTTGTATGCCTTCGTCAAATCGATTGTGGAGAAAACTGTACAACCAGAAATGGAATGGGAGAGGTCATGAATGTGCCTAACAGGATAACGGTCTGGTATAGTCCGTGAGTTAAGGATTCGATAATCGCCACATGGCCGCCAGCTGTTATCCTTCTTAGGCGCCAGGTGTAAGGGTGAAGCCCAGGGGCTTTCTGAAGGACGCGCTATGCCGTTAGCGATCATAAGCTCAAATTCTTTTTTAGCAATTTGGAGTTTATCCGGTGCCAGTCTTCGAGGGGTACATGAGATAGGAGGGCCAGGTGTGGTCCTTATATGGTGTACCGTATTGTACCTAGCGGACACCGGTGTACCTGAAGGTGGAGTAATTTCAGGAAACTTATTTAAAATTTCGTGATATCGCGAATCGCCTGTTGCAACCTTTACAGAATATCATTATTGGCTAAAACAGCATTTGATATTAAAGTTGATACAATTAGGCGTTAATTGCGGCAATCTACAATTAAATTATAAAAGCTAAGAAAATCAACTCCTATTATAGGTTTAGTCACATTAGCTACTACAAATCGCCAAACAAAATTGCGTCTAAGCCAAGTGTCTTAATCTAATTTAAGCTCTATAAAGCCAAAGGTGTCAATAACCGAACCATTGGCAGCATTGAGTTCTAAGTTCGTCTTGGCTCGTCGTTCCCGAAGCGCAGAACGAGGATAAACGCACAGGTCACTGCCAGTATCTACCAGGAACTGCATGTTGGAACTACGGTCGGTAACGAACAGGCGACCTTTGCGTGATTGGCAATCGTTTGTCGCCACTACCGACTGCCTTGACTTGTTGAAGTCGCAGGGCTTTATGCATTTATGAGCCTTTGCACCAAACTTAGCATGATACCAGCATCAAGGGTACTTGCGGTAGTTGGAGTTAGAGCGGATCCTCTGCCGTGAAGTTGAGCGCCGCCGAACACGTGACCTTGAACGCTCAGTGGAGTAGCAGGCAGCGCGGGTACGTTCCTCCAGCTTCAGGATTAGGTGCTGCACCATCCTCTTCAGTTCTGCAATTTCATCATCTCTGTGTACTCTACTGGAAGAGGCTGCAGCGACGTTGTCTGGTGAGGTCAACTCCTGTATACGATCGGCTAAGTCTGCTAGTTGCTCTGTGGAGTGCGTAGGCTGTGATGCTAGCACTGTCTGTATATTATTTAGAATTCCACTGCTCCAAATAGATCTAACAAATTCCTCGGGAACTGATGGTCCAGCTAGATCAAGTAGATGCCGTAGAAACTGAGAAGGTTTGAACTGAGAACTGAGAAGGAAGGTTGAAAAAACGTTGGGTCGAGTGCGCGGTGCGACACAGCTGATTTGTTTACCACATTACGAAATAATTAAATAATGAAACATAAATACTATTGCTTATGAAGTAATAAAAGTAGTATAGATATTGTGAATACATATAAAAGATTGATGTAATATATTAAGATATAAGAGATAGATAAATAGTAATTGTAATTTATAGGTAAATATAAAACATAACAAATAAAAAATATATTGATAATAAAAGGTGTACACCACAGGAGGACATGACAGATGTAAAGATAAGTACTCTGTAACGAAAGAAACGAAAATTAATTCAGAAGAAATATAGTTTTACACCAAAATATAGAATAAACAATTAATGAAATTAAAGTCACCGGACAAAAATTAAACTGAACACAATAAAAGCAAAACCACTGCACGGCCAATTTTCCACATTGAGAAGACAATATAGATAGAAATAAATCAATCCAGTAGCTTGAAAAACAAATACTATCTACCTCATCAGAGTTTTCAATATTTGCGATACAAGA
This sequence comes from Sericinus montela, assembly GCA_029286605.1. Classification (NCBI taxonomy): domain Eukaryota; kingdom Metazoa; phylum Arthropoda; class Insecta; order Lepidoptera; family Papilionidae; genus Sericinus; species Sericinus montela. The sequence goes on from JAGSMR010000003.1 coordinate 3,443,450, forward strand.
TCAAACGGTCGTCACTTGGCAACATGAAGATCCATCTTAAAAATTCCTGTGAACATTAGTGTCGATGTGTATGTTTATCGAAAGACGATACTACACAGCGTATTATAGCGGGAAGTGAGAAACTGGCTTACTTCACCAGAAGAAACAATAATGTAATTCAATACATTTACTGGATCCTAGGTAAAATGTACAGGTTACCAGCAGTCTCCAACCTATAGAGGCAAAATAAGCTACCTTAACCATAGGTAATAGAAAAGAGATTGGATGCGATATGATGACGAGATTTTATGCAATTGCATTGGTTACAATATTTTTCACTTTCTCTACTCTGCACGATAGCTCCGCTCCAATGACAGGTAGCCTGAGACCCACTTCTCTGGACACGGGTTAATAATAATAGCAGATCAACCTAAATGAAAACTGAATAAAAAAAATTTCTTCTTCATCTTCTTCTTTTTTACAGCCTATCAAGAGTCCATTGCTGAACATAGGCCTCCCCCAAAGCTTTCCACAATGAATGGTCCCCAGTCACCTGCATCCATCGCATTTTAAGTATACTAATTTAATAAATATAGTATAACTAAAATAAAATAATTTAGCCAAAAATGTCACATGTTAATTTTTGCATTTAGTGTCAAAAATTTTTGCATTTTATTATTATTCGCTAAACTTGAAGATAATGTGATTTATTTATTTAAACTTTATTGTATCACCTTAAAACTAAGGATAACAAAGGGCGAACTTAATGCCTTATCGGCATTCTATACCACTCAACCCGAGTCGTTAGAAAAAAATGTTTATATAATACTATTTTGTAAAATAGCCAGTCTAATGACAAATAAAGATAGTGATTATGATTGCAAATTAAAAATCTCAGATGTTAATATTATATAACGATTGTTGAAGTTACTAATATCAATGAATAAAGATTTGATCCATGAATTAAGAAGGAAACATACTCACTATCTATCTATCTATGCGTGAATATAAAAAGAGAAATAAAGATTTTTCTTACACTTCAGTACTTTCTTAATAAATGCATATCTAATTTCCTGTGTCAGTAATTTGAATCCCCGCGCCAAGTGCGAGCGGATCGGTATATTATCTTATGGCGATTGTGGTTGACGGCATTAAAGGTCTCATTTCAAATTCAAATGTAGTTTAATTTGCTTAATACAAAGTTCTTATAATTAATTATAGGAGTCACTTAGGTATAGCAAATGAAATATTCTTAAGCACATTACATTATTAAGACACAGAATATTATTAAATTTTTGTTATGCTATGTTTGACAAAACGAAAAAACTGATTCCGTTAAACAGAACTTTAATAAAATCGTTTTAATATGTAATATGTTAAGTAATTATAAATTGTAATATGTTAAAGGTAAACTATGTCTGTGTAAGACATAGTTTACCTTTAACTCAATTAGAAGCTGCTTGAAATAAAATTCTGAAAACAATTCTAATAAACCTCGCGAACGAAGTCGCAGGTAATACTAGTATTTGGATATAACAAAATTATTTACAAAAATATCTTCACGCAATTCCCTTCAGGGGTAGACAGAGGTCTAGTCTAGACAATTAAGTCCCCTCGACCCAACTTCCACCGAAGATATTTTTCGAGACAACGTGACAAGTGGTGAGCCCGTCGCCGTAATTTTATGAAAAACCCATTGGTACGAGCATGCCAACTGGGAATATAACTCGGGTCTCTTGACTCGAAATTCCAACCACTCGGTTATCGTGAATATAATTATTACATTTATTTATTTACAAGAATACATTCTAATTTAGATACGGACAAAGTGTGTGTACGCGTAGTGATTGTTGCAGTTTACTTTTTAATTAATTTTTATTAAATGCGCATTGAATACAAACACAATGAACTTGTTAATTAGTGTCAGAGCTAGAGGTTAAAATTGATGAATAACTGTTTGTTGAAGTGTTTTTAAAATTTTTTCAACTAAAGACAATTTAATTTTACCTATGATGAAATATTATCTTGTCATGGCGGTATCGGCCTCAGACAATGCCATTGCCCAACCTTCCCGTTTGGGGGTTCCCAATGCTTACCAAGCGTGGCAATTATGACAAATCCTCCTTACGGGTGAGACCTAGTCCAGCACTTTTACAGACACTGGGACTTTTACAGGCTGTAATGTATGTATGTATGAATTATTATCAAGACATAATTTATCACAAATCTACTGCAGGTCAAAACTCCTCTCATGAAAGGATCATAAACAGGATTTATCACAATCGCTACCCACGCTAAACAATTTCGCAATTCCAGTAACAGGCACCACGTACCTTAAATGCTACTTCGTGTCATCGGTTTCATTAATTTTGTCTAGTATTTTTCGATATTGTTAATTTATTAATAAATTTCTTTTAGTAGCCATATGAGTATTTTGAATTGTATTTTTATTTTGTATTGCAATTTCGTAGCATAATTCATATTTTTTTAAAATAAATCATCCAAGCATTTTTTGTTAAACCAACCAGACAATTAAGTCCTTCCACTGAAGACATTTTTGGGACAACGTGACTGGTGGTGCGTCTGTGGCCAACGTTATAAAACGTACACAAGTTTTGGAAAAAACCCATTTGTACGTCCTTGCCTCCCGGGAATCGAACTCGGTTCTATTGACTCGAATTCGGAATTAACTCAACCTATCTATCGCGACTAGCCTTTATATATACCTAGTCAGGTCATAAATTCTGTCACATGTTTAACCTAAAATAATTAAAACAAGTTTACTCATTATGTAACTATTTATATACCAAAATAAACTTAATAAAACATAGATTCTTATGACACCAAAGTTTATTCAAAATGACCTCCGTGATTTTGAATACAGGCTTTCAATCTATGCGACCAGTCGTCTATCGCAGCACGAACGAGGTCCATGTCAATATCGGCGGCTGCCTTAATCAAGGATGTCTTGAGTGACTCCAAATTGGGATGAGGCTTTGAGCACGCCTTTTCCTCCAAGTGTTGCCATATCTTGTAATCTAACGGATTCAAATCTTGACTGGAGGAGGGCCAGTCTTCGTGCCCGATGAAGGCGATTTCACGCGCCGCCAGCCAGTCTTGTGTGCTCTTCGCTCTATGAGCTGACGCCAAATCTTGTTGGAATACCCAGTGCCTGTTATTGAACATGGTATGAGAAAGAGTTTCCAAAAGGTTCGTCAGGACTGTATTTTGATACACAACTGCATTCGTTTTTACACTTTTCTCGCAAAAATGTACCTCTGTTAAGCCCCAATAAGAAACTCCCAACCATACCATGTGCGAGGATGGAAAATAACCTCGTTGGACACGCGGAATACGGTTGCTCGCTTCTTCACTACTGTTTGCGAACACCTTATCATTCTGTTTGTTGTAGCTCTCTTCCACGGTAAAAAATTTTTCATCCGAAAAAAGAATTTCCCGATATTTTTTTCCCGCGTACCGCTTAAACAAAGCGCGGCATCTCTTCAGTCTCAGGTGCATTAGACGAGCATTCAAACAATGTCCTGTTTTTCTTCGATATGCCCGAAGCCCTAAGTCTTCATTTAACACCCTTTTCACCGTGGTTCTGCTTAACCCCATCTGAAGGGCCAACAGTTTCTGCTTACGTTTGGGATTTCGCGCCAATTCAAGCTTTTATCACTGCTAGAGTCCTAATAGACCGAGGGCGACCACTTTTTGACCTGTCATCTACACTAGTCTTCATTGTATCGTTTGATGGTACGATAAACGAATCTTTTGCTTATATTCAAATTTTTCAGTATGTCAAAAACTTGAATTGGCGCGTAACCGCAACGATGCAACGCAATAACTGCAACACGGTCTTTTTTAAGCTTCCACTCCATATTTAAAATGAGTAAAATTCTAAAAATTATGTAGTTTTATTTTCATGAACAATTCGAATTTCGAATTCAATAAACTTTTTTGTGGCCTGCATTCTAAAAGAAAAGTTTTTACTGTGTGACAATACTTATGACCTGACTATGTATATAAGAAAAAGTAGAAAACACGAGGTTAAGTTATGGTAGAGGGAGACTACGATGGTTCATTGTGGTAAAATATTCTTCAATTTAATCTCTATTTCAGAAAGCTGGGTCAGGTACTTTTGAAGATTGTGTGTGATTCGGCAGCACCCTGAGTGACAAAGCGGGGAGAGGACCAGAAAAGGGGTCCAAAAAAGGCTTTGCTCTATCATATCACAGAGGTAGTAATCGCGACTGTCACTGCACCAACCTTTACGCGGTCAAAAAACATAAAGGAATAGACTGAAGATCTTAAAAACTCATAATATGACGTTTGCTGTGTGGAACGTGCGTCCACCTCCTTGATCGCGAGAACATCCCGTGCCCTCCTCGTAAAACTGCTCTCTGGTCCCGAGAACTCCGACGCTACGGTGGGGATATCGCTGCTCTTAGTGAAATGCACCTCGCTGACGAGGGAGAAAGGGTTGAACGACTGGGTGGGTATACTTTCTTTTTGGAAGGACCCGATCGTCAGAGCCTTGGACGTCTGGTATCAGTTTCGCGATCAAAAATGACATTGTACGAAAACTGGAGGAGCGTCCTATTCACATCTCGGACCACGTTACCACTTTGCGTTTACACCTTGCCAATGACAATGACCTAAATGTCATCCGTGTATATGCGCCAACCATGGACAAGAATGAGGACATCAAAGACAAGTTTTATAAGGAATAGTGTGCATAATTTAAGAAGAAATTAATAACTTACACCGTGAGGGTTCAGTATTTACTGTCCTTGTTATATTCATTTACAGTATAATTACAAGTTTTTCTTTTTTATAACATTTTTTTTTGGCGAAACGTACACACCATGCTCATTAAGAAGTTACTTATTTCATAGAGTTTATTTATATGTTTGTTCCTAATATTAATATTATTGTTTTTTATATGTTATTAAAATTATTGTTTTTATGTGAAGACACTAGGCTTTTATATAAACTAGTCTGGCCATAAATACTGTTACATAAAAACTTTTCTTTTCTTAAACTTTTTAATTATTTTGGACTCGGAACACGTATATGATTTTAAAAACTTCTTTCGATTTTGCGCCATTTCACATATTTTTTCATGTTCATTATCAAATTACAATATGGAATGGAGTGGTAAAGAAAATATGATTGTAGTGATCGCCTTGGACATAGTAGGTACGCAGCTGTGGCAGTGCAGAAAATCGAAACTATGCTTCTGGATACACTGCAAAGCGTCCCGTTCGACATCAAACTAATAACGTCTGGCTTAAGCTTGTAGGCAAGTTCATGTATCTGAGCAGCACTGTATAATCAAAGTGCCTCCTTGATGTCGATCAACAGCAGAATTGGAGCGGCTGCTGCAGCCTTTGGCAAGCTTCGTACCAAGGTCTTTCGTTTACACGATATAAAGCTATCTACGAAAGTAGCTGTGTACATGGCAGTCGTTCTGCCCAATCTCTTTTATGCCTCCGAAACGGGAGTCCTATACCGCAAGCATATCTACACATTAGACAGATGCCATCTTAGATGCCTACGCGACATTACAAACATCGTGCAAGGTCAGAACTATGCGGCGGATGCATTAACACCTCCCTGCCAAGCTCTCTTAATTTTTGCTGAGTGGCTAATAATGTGTGAGTTATAGCGTTATCATGATGAAAAACCACACCCCTTCTGATGATTAATTACGGCTGCTTTCTCTCAACTTCTTGCTTAAATTTCATCAGTTGTTCTCAGTAGAGTTCAAAATCGATGGTCCTGCCTAGTGATAATAGCTCATAATGAATTATGCCCTTACAATCCCACCACACACACAGCACCACCGTGTTGCGGGTTAACCCGGGTTTCCCCACAGTCTGTGATGCCTGACCGGCGTTTTTTACACGTTCTTGTCGTATATGACTCACGTTTCATCACCAGTTATCAGCTTCTTCAAAAATGGTTCGGTTTCATTATCCAACAGTAGTAGAGCCACGCATCAGTTTTTGTTGTTGCATGAATGGGCTGGATCGACCGAGGAAGTACCACGACCTCACAGAATACCGGCGTGAAGAAGAAGTTTAACAAACTTCTGCGTTCCGTCTAGTGAGTGCAGGAAACCGGAGGCCCACACAGGACACAGGGGACCCCATTCCAATCTTGATGCCGTCCATTACCTAATTCCTTACCTACTTTCTACCTACCCGGGGTACAAGCTTGAACATTCTTTTGTGCCTCGGGCCGGAGTTTGTGTGTACGTCAGAGAGGATATATGTTTTCAACGCCTCGGCAGTCTTGAAGGCAGGAACATGTCCACTTCCACCCCCCCCCCCACCCAACGTCCATATCAACGCCGGGAGATCTGTTTTTGACTTTGCCCTAGCATATGATCTGACACAATTGGTTACTTCGCCAACGCGGGTTCAGGATGTGAGGATCATACACCTTCCCTGCTGGATCTTCTGCTGACCACTCATTCGGAAGGTCCCTGTTGATGCCACTTTGGGTTCATCGGACCACTGCCTGATTCGGAGTAAAGTGCCCATCATGCGCCCCTTGCGGTCGCGATATGCTGGCTATCGCAGTGTGTGGAACTACAGGTCGGCGGATTGGGAAGGCATGCGGTGTTTTTTTGCATCCTACCCATGGGGGCAGGTTTGCTTCTCGCTAGATAGTCCTGACGCCGTTGCAAATTCCGTCGTCGATGTGGTGTTCCAAGGAATGTAACTCTTCGTTCCTTCCTCTGTGGTGCCCATCGGTGGTAGATCAAATCCTTAAATCTCTTTGCATCCAACTCGACTCTCGATGACAGGGGGAACTCACCGCCTATCCCGTGCAGTGAGTGCTCTGTGCCGGACATCCGGTTCTTTCAGAGCTCAGTGCGAAAAGCACTCCTCTCTCTGGACATCCAGAAGTCGAGTGGGCCCGATGGTGCCCCCCCTATTGTGCTGAGGATGTGTGCTCCAGAGTTGGCATCGGTTCTAACGCGTCTTTTTCGGTACTCCTACTCTAAAGGCGTCGTCCCGATGACATGAAAGACAGCTTTGGTGCACCCGATCCCTAAGAAAGGCGACCGCTCAGATCCAGGTAACTACAGACCGATCGCCATCACTTCCTTGTTATCCAAAATGATGGAGTCCATTATAAACTGCCAGCTCTTGAGGTACTTAGAGGAGCACCAGTTGATCAGTGACCGCCAGTACGGCTTCCGTCGGGGTCGCATTGCTTGTGATCTTCTTGTGTACCTCACTAATCGATGGGCGGAGGCAGTAGAGAGCAAGGGTGAGGCCCTGGCAGTTAGTTTGGATATAGCGAAAGCTTTTGATCGGGTATGGCACAAAGCGCTTCTCTCAAAGCTTCCGTCATATTCCGGCTTCCCGAGAAATTTTGCAATTGGGTTACTAGCTTTCTCACAGACCGGAGCATCAAGGTCGTAGTTGACGGTGCATGCTCGGAATCCAAGTCTGTGAACGCTGGTGTCCCACAAGACTATGTGCTATCGCCAACCCTGTTTCGTCTGTATATAAATGATTTGTTACAAATTAATAACATCCATTGCTATGCAAATGACAGCACTGTTGACTCCCTACCAATACCGAACGGCCGTGCCAATATTTCTAGGGAATACTTCGACGAGTACCGGAACAAACTTGTGTCTGAAGTCGAGATTTTGTTAGACAAAATCTCGGACAGGGGCCGACTAAATTTAGTCCAGTTCAACCCTTAAAAGATACAAGTTTGCGCGTTTACCGCTAAAAAGAAACCCTTCGTCATATCACCTCGTTTTGAGAGCACTCCCCTAGTTGCCTCAGCCAGCATCGGAATCCTTGGTGTCGATATATCGAGCAACGTTCAGTTTCGCGGTCACTTGGAAAGGAAGGCCAAATTGGCCTCTAAAAAGCTTGGCGTGCTCAGTAGAGCGCGACAGTGCTTCATTTCGGCCTACCGCTTGCAACTTTATAAGGCGCAGGTTCGGCCGCACATGGAGTACTGTTCTCATCTCCGGGCGGGAGCACCCCAATGTCAGCTCCTTCCATTTGACCGTATCCAAAGAAGAGCGGCTCGAATTGTCGACAACCATACTCTATCCGATCGGCTATATCCCCTGGCTTTGCGAAGACAAGTTGCATCTCTTTGCATTTTCTATAAGATCTACTACGGGGAGCGCTCCGAGGAATTGTGCGGATTAATCCCAGCCGCTGAATTTCACCATGGTACCTTACGGCATAACCAAAAATTTCATCAACACCACCTTGATGCTTGGCATTCCACCATAGTGCGTTTTTCGCGGAATTTTCTGCTACGCACTTGCACTTTGTGGAATGAGCTGCCGTCAGCGGTTTTTCCGGACCGATACGACTTAGGGACCTTCAAGAAAACAGCCTATACCTTTCTCAAAGGCCGGCAACGCATCCGCTATTCCTCCGGTATTGCAGATGTTCATGGGCGGCGGTAATTACTTACCATCACGTGTACCATATATATATATATATATATATATATATATATATATATATATATATATATATATATATATATATATATATATATATATATATATATATATATATATATATATATATATATATATATATGTATATATATATATATATATATATATATATATATATATATATATATATATATATACATATATATATATATATATATATATATATATATATATATATATATATATATATATATATATACACTATTTAGACATATTAATATAAACTTATAAAGCTTAACTCACACTTTTTAAGCTTAGTGAAAAACCATAATATATCAACACGAGTGTAATACGGTTGTTATAATTGACTTAAAAAGTGTATTAAAGTCAGTGCAGTGATAATTTTTTAGTGTGATACAAAGTCGGCGGTCTAGACGCGCCTGTTCAGTTCAATAATCAGCTCAACGCGTTGGCTTAACGCGTAAATTTTTTTTAAATATACATACAAGTAACATAATTTATTATTCATTTAACAAAGTCGAAAAACTGTCTAAAACGATCTATTGTGTGGAAATAAAATGTCGGTGAACTGTTTAACATTTTTTTAATGTACTCAACACAATTAGAATTAATAGAAGTGTGTGCATAATTTAAGAAATAAATAACTTACACCGTGAGGGTTCAGTATTTACTGTCCTTATTTTATTAATTTACAGTAATAATTACAAGTTTTTCTTTTTTATAAATTTTTTTTTTGGCGAAACGTACACACCATACTCATAAACAAGTTACTTATTTTATAGAGAATATGTATGTGTTTGTTCCTAATATTAATATTATTGTTTTTTATATATTATTAAAATTATTGTTTTCATGTGCAGGTACTAGGCTTTTATAATAACTAGTCTGGCCATAAATACAGTAACATAAAAACTGTTCATTTCTTAAACTTTTTAATTATTTTGGACTCGGAACACGTATATTATTTTAAAAACTTCTTTCGATTTTGCGCCATTTCCCATATTTTTTCATGTTCGTTTTCAAATTACAATATGGAATGGAGTGTTAAAGAAAATATGATTCAGCCGTATGTTCGTATATCGTACTATCCACAAATACAACTACACATCCTCTGCGGAGGAGCAGAAAAGATCAGGGCAACCGCTTGCTATTAGAACCACAAAGGCTGTTAATGCTGTTAAAGCCAAAATTCGTCGAAACTTATCGCGAGAAATGAAGACATCCGACCAAATCGCAGGCCATTATAATTAGCAGTAGGTACATACGCAACAAATTAAATTCCTCGACCATACCCAGCATATATATGCGTTGACGGCGTACCGGTTACCTATGCTGACACTGTCAAGAATTTATAGGGCCGCACACATCGCTGAAGTCAGCACGAAAATTCACTTCACTTTGCATTCGCTAAAGTGCCTCCAAAACGTCTTACCATTTAAAACTAAAATCTCGCTTTCCCTTTGTATTGTTCAGCCTTTGCTCGATTATGTTGACGCTTGTTATCTGGATGCTACCGAGGAGCTGCTAAATAAACTCGAGCGTTTACAAAATCTGTCTCTACGTTTCAGTTACGAGCTAAGAAAATTTGACTGTGTGTGGCTTCCAACTCGACTTCGCAGGAACACTCGACTACTCAGTCTCCTGTATAATATTCTATATAATCAATCCACTCCTGCTTTTTTTTTTATAGAAAAGGGAGGCAAACGCACCTCAGAAATCAAATTTCTTTTGTTCCTCCGCAAGACTTGCAGATCTAATGTCCGAACTTTTCTTCATTTCGCCTTTAAAGTCACAATAGCCGAGTGGTTGGGTGGTCGGAATTTCGAGTCGAGAGACCCGAGTTCGATCCCCAGGTGGCAGGCTCGTACCAATGGGTTTTTCAAAAACTCATGTACGAATTAAATCGTTGGCTTGGACATAAAGACGGCGACGGGCTGACCACCTGTCACGTTGTCCCGAAAATATCTGCGGTGGAAGGTGGGTCGAAGGGACTAAATTGTCTAGACTAGACCTCTGTCTACCCCTGTATTGGGAATTGCGTGAAGATTACTCTTACGACACCCACGGGAAGGGATGTATATGTTCGCCATACTAGTCACGGAAAAAAAATTATCATCTATCCTTTAAAATATAACTACGTACATAGATAATTAAATGCATACATGGAAAGGGACAACTTCAGATACATTTCTCTGATCCCAAAGTAAGCAGCTTAAGCACTTGTATTATGGAATCTGAAGCAACAAAGGTACCACTGACACCCAGACCCGAGATAATGTAGAAAGTGTTTTGTATATTAACCCGACCGGGAATCCAACCACAGAGCTGACACCATGAAAACCGGCGTGTACGCCAATCTTCGACGGAGGTCGTTAAAAATATCAGTGAATGTTACGTTAAACAATAAAAAAATCTATTTTTGGTACGAAACCCTAAAAATCAAGATATATATATATATATATATAGAGAGAGAGAGAAATGTTTGTTGTTCGTAGACAGTGCTTTAGTGGCAGAGTTAAGGCAGAACTTTTTAATAATAGTATAGTCAAATTAGTCTCGAGAAAGTCTTGAAGTCAGTCCTTGGGACTTTGAAGGTTTTTTCTTTGTCTGTAAAAGGTTTGTACTACAGTAAATACATTTTTTTTGTGACCGGTTAGACTTACGAGTATTTTCTTTATTTAGTTTATTACACTCTACATAGCGGCCTTTAAAAGTCTTCTGAAGGGCATATACTAAATATGCACTAGCTTTGGTAGTAAGCATCAAGAGTTGAAATAATTTGATTTTTAAAGATAATTTTATTAGTCGGTGTTGAATCAAGACGTATTAAGAACAGAATTAAAAACAATTGTTTTTGATTTAGGCTCTTATTTTGTCAAAAACTATATACTTTATTGGCACAAATTTAAGGGGGCAGTACCTAGCAGTAGATGAAGTAGCCTCAATGACATGAATTTTAATTTAATTATAAAAGTGCTTAAAGATGGACGGGTATTATTTGAAATGATTATATTTTATTATTTATTTTATTTATCTTCACGCACAATCCCTGACGGGGTAGGAACAGCCAGGAGGATATGACACAACCCTGTTTTACGCCCGATTGGACGCTAAACATGGGTGACAGGTCATGCCCTACCCGCACACAGGCTTTACGGTCACAGTAAAGTGACTGTACAGCCCTTAGAAATCGACCATCCACACCATACCCCGGCAACAGTTCCCACATTTTCTTCCTTACAACCTTATCAAATGCTTTCTCAAGATCCACAAAAGCACAGAAAATCTTCTGGTTAGCAGCCAGAAGCTTCTCCGTGCTCATGCGGAGAGAAAAAATTTGATCCGTGCAAATATACCGTGAGATGATTATACGTCCAATTATAGACATTATAGAAAAATATTGCTATTTTCAAGAATTTTCTAGTGGCCTTTCTTGAGTGTCCTTCACGGGTCAAAAAAAACGCCACCTCACGATGATTACACTTATTTTTTGTATATCACTTCTAGGCTATATTAGATACAATGGTACCAACGCCACAAGAACCGGTGGCACCTCGCCAAGAGATAGAGGACGACAGCTGTTCCGGCGATAGAGTTGTTATTTCCGGCATGTCTGGTGTCTTTCCCAGTTCTCATCACGTGATGGAACTTGCTGATATACTGTATAATAAGGTAAATATAATTTATCTGTCTGTTTCAATAGGTAGTTTATTTTAAAATCTGTAAAATCTTCATGTCATTAATTTTGAAAGCCACTATAGCCGAATGGTTGAGTGATCGGAATTCGAGTCAAGAATCCCAGTTAGATCCACAGGTCGTGGGCTCGCAGCAATGTGTTTGAGAAGATTTTAGGACATAATGACGGCGACTGGCTAACCCACCTGTCATGTTGTCCCAAAAAATGTCTTCGGTGAAAGATGGGTCATAATTGTTTCTGACCACTGTCTACCCTATTGTGGGGAATAGCGTGTAGATATTTTTTTATTAATCTTGGAACTCAATTTCTTAGGGTTTTTAAGCCGTTGGCGACGACTTGTGGTCATGTTCAGTTAATTGTCTAAAGTTTCGACTTCAGACAGCAGTAGACATTCAGCCGGACACTAGCCTTAACCCTAGATTAAATTTGCAAATAAACATAATTAATTGTTGAAATAAATTTCATGAGTTAATTCTGAACGAAAATCGCAATATACAGACATATAAAGACATATAATATATAATAATTGTTTCATATTATTTTATTTATATAAACATCTCTTTATTGTTAATACATTTATACAATTACACACAAAATGTATGCTACATTATTTAAAGTACTTTCTACTACTTCACCACTATACTCGTATTAATATCATTCCCACAAGGTATATTTTAACTACTATTTGTTACAAAAATTTCTGTACCGTTTAAGAGTGATTTTAATAGTTGCAATAAACCGATAACAAAAAGGAAGCCAGGATTAGAATGCAGTAAATGCGAAAAAACTTTACATGCAACACAGACTTGTTCAAAGCTATCGGCTAAGCAAATTGAGCGTACGTAATGTAATACGTAATGTAATAAATAATGTCTAGAATGGACATGTAAAGATTGTCAACGATACATACCCGCAAGAAGATCATTCATCATGCCAGAGGAAGCCATTGGAAGCCAACCATTAGAGCAAACCGACCAAATTCAATTGCAATCATATTCTAAATCGATAATAGACTTTTTTTTATGGAAAAGGATGGCAAACGAGCAGGTGGCTCACGTGATGGTAAGTGATTACCGCCGCCCATGAACACCCGCAATAACAGAGGCTTAGCAGATGCGTTGCCGGCCTTAGATGCTCCCCTCCAGAATTGGGGCAGGGGGATATGTGGGCCTCCGGTTATCTGCACTCACCAGACGAAACGCAAAAGTTTGTTAGACTTCTACTTCACGCCGGTATTCTGTGATGTCGTGGTACTTCCTCGGTCGATCCAGCCCATTCATGCAACAATAAAAGCTGATGCGTGGCTCGCCGTTAAGAAGCTTCTTAAGGATATTTTGGAAGAATTAGAAATCACTATTAAACGAGAGCTCGAGCCTTTAGAAACTTCTCTTAATTATTGCCACGGTAAACTAGATGATGTGTTAGAAAGTATGAATGTGTTAAAACGAAGAGTTATAGAATTAGAGGAAAAAAAATCTTACATTAATCAATAAAACTAACAATCTGGAATTAAAAATAAATGCAATGGAGCTACGCTTTGGAGGATTAGAACAAAAAAATATATGGGAAACGGTCCATATTGTGTTTATGATATTTAATTTTCATTTTTAAATATTCCTTGAATTCTCATTCCCAGAAAATTTTCCGGAAAATTGTAAATCCCTCATTTTTATTCATCAGTTACAGAATATTCCATAATTGCCAATTCAAACATTACAATAAAATTTGGTTGTTAAAAACTTTAATAAAAAACCCTAATAAAAAATGGCTGGATTGGTTTCCATTAAACGTTCTCTGGCAGACAACTCATGTTATAAAGTGCCTAGGTTACTTTCAAGAAAAATAACTATTTAATCGATTGCATTACTTAACTTACACTAACTGTCATACAACTGCTTTAAAGATAAGCAAGTTGGTGATGCGAGCTTGTAAGATTTAGGTATGCCAAAATCATCTAACGTAATATTGTATAGAATATTTTCAATTAAGAAATAATTTGCACAGAAAAACCCTGTATCTTCGAATCCCCGGTGGAAGTACAATCACCCAGAAGTGGCACAGTACACTGGAAAAGTGCCTGATCTGGATCTCTTTGACGCCCAGTTCTTCAAGGTTCACTACCGGCTCGGGCACACGATGGATTCAATGTCCCGTAAGATACTTGAACAAGCTTATCAAGCGATTTACGACGCCGGTAAGTTTATTTAATAAAAGTACTAAATTGTTATTGTAAATAATTTGTTAGTCAAATAGTCCAGTCGGAGTAGTTAACATTAATAAAATATCAAAAGTTATGAATAAATTGAAGAGAAAAAAAATATATTAAATACCTGTTTGGAAAATACAAGACTTGTGCAAAATAAGACTTAAATAGTTTAATTTGTAGTAAAATTAGGGTCACAGTTACTGATGAAACTTACTAAAAATTATGTTCGTATAAAAAGATATTTAAATATTGATATTTTATGGCAGGTGTGAGCCCGGAGAGTCTCTCTGGTAAAAAAGTCGGTGTATACATAGGCACTTGCTTCTCCGAGAGTGAAAAAACTTGCTTCTACGTTGCTTGCACTAGGACTGGCTTTGGTATTGCAGGGTAAGTTTAAATTAAAAAATACCGTATCTTACCAGCCTATGGTACTCCCTACCAGGTATTGCAGTGAAAAGGTAACCACAGAAAAACAGATGACGGAATGTAGGTGATTCGTTGTATTTCCTTATGACTACAATAATGTGAGGAGACAGCGGTTAAATTACGGTTACTTAATAGCAGTATAATGACAGTTTTCTTCGAGTGAAAAATACATTTATCAGTTTTGTATATTTAGCCTTTCAGATTCTTAATAAGTATCACTTTCCAGATGCAACAAATCAATGTTTGCGAACCGCATTTCGTACTGGTTGAACGCCAAGGGGCCATCGATGTCTATCGACGAGTCCTGCTGCAGTTCCATAGCAGCTCTCGAGCAAGCGTACCTAGCGTTGTCGCGAGGAGACTGCGAGGCGGCTATTGTCGGCGGCGGCAATATTTGTTTGCACCCGCAGTCATCAGTGCATTATGGCCGGTAATAGAAGTTAGATTTTTTCAGAAAAAATAAACAAGCAACATCACAAATTACACCAATGTGTTGCTGTAGATAAAATGAGCTAAGGTTATAAATAATGTTATATTTCATTTTAATAATATAAAAATGTGTGAGGCGTCCCGGGACGCCTGGCAGATGTAATAATAAAATAATAAAATATCTTCACGCAATTCCCAATACAGGGGTAGACAGAGGTCAAGTCTAGACAATTAAGTCCCTTTGACCCACCTTCCACCGAAGATATTTTCGGGACAACGTGACAGGTGGTGAGCCCGTCGCCGCCTGGCAGATGTGAAATTTCTAAATAGTTTTGTATACGTTATATGCATAAAAGAGCAGATTATGACAGGAATCAGATATGGCATAACGAAAAGATAAAGTGTTACAAATTTGTTCCATAAAATAATGACCGTTTATTATATTAATATTCATTTTTATCAAATTCAAAATACAAAAATTCAAAATTTTTAAATTTATTTGAAATCGCGAAGCGTCGCCACGGCAATTCGCCGATAATCAGGTCTACCCTAACCTATAGATGTTTCACATCAATAATATTAATTTTTATTTGAGACTAGATGACCACGTGGTTTGGTAATTTCACGTGAAGCCCAAGAGGAACCTCGTACTAGTGTTTTCAAAACTTGTATAAATTGTATTCTTGGTTTGGACACTAAGACCTGTTTGATGAAATTTCGGACCTGAGTACCTCAATATTTGAAAAGCATGAAGAAGAAAACCGATATAAGAAATGACATCTGTAAAAAAAGAAAATATTTTACTATAAAGGCTTTGATAATAACTGGTTGCCGCACGGAAATTGTCCAGTTCTAAAGAACCATTTAGTTATAGGTGATACATACCGACAGGATATTTGAAACAAAATCAAACTACTGATAGTAACAACTGATATTTTACTTTTACAGAATTATGACTATCAGCATGGATGGAAAAACTAAATCATTCGACGAAAATGCATCTGGTTGTACGAGATCTGAGGCCATTAATGTCTTGTTTCTTCAAAAGGCTAAGGATGCGTTGAGGTAAGAAGTCTCCTAAGTAAATGAACAAGTATTATTTATCCACAGTAAAAAACTTGCACAGCTTTTAGTTTTAAAAAAAATTCTTTGTATTTCAAATAAGAACCAGTGTTCTCTTAAATTGCAATGTGTGCATTATTTTTTTTAGAATCTACGCTAATGTAATTCACGTAAAAAGCGAATTCACTTCTTTATTGGAAGGCCAGACTGGTCCAAGATATGGATTTTATCGCGATCCTATAAACATGACTGAATTCCTAAACAACTTTTATAAAGAGGCACGAGTTCCACCTCAAGCAGTTGAATATGTGGAAGCTTTTGGATCAGGTATTATAATTGTTTTAAATATCAGAAATGTGATATAAATTCATAAAGGATAACAGAGGATTATGGACAAATATCTATTGCAGCTGTACCTGAAGCTGACAAAGCCGAATTAGAATCAATCGAAGAAGTGTTTTGTAAAAACAGAAAAGAGCAACTGCTTGTTGGCAGCGTTATGTCTAATATTGGTTATGGAGAAGCCGCTTCAGGAATTTCCGCAGTAACAAAGGTAAAGTTATTTTTTTTTCTTTTCTTCAAAATTACACGTTCATTCAGTTCATAATACTCAATTTAGTGTCAATTATGTCATTAAGGCTATAAGGAAATAGTTACACAATACAGCAGACCGGCGACGGGCAGCAGAGTGCATTGAAGTGCAAGGTGTCTGATACTATGATCGCTAAAACGCTTCCTCCAAGCGTGGGGTTTAGTACTAACCTGGGAGGAATTGTCATAATCGATTTCTCGTAATGTCAAAATGTGCGGAGAAACTTTGGCCATCGGAAAACGAAATGAAGACCAAAGATTAAATAAAATATGTAGCGCGAAAGATAACATTTAAGGGGTCGAGTTAAGCCGGTACATACTTTTGAAAACCATATGAGCAAATTGCTCAATGAGGGGAGACACGCAAGGCGTATAAGTAGAAAAAGATGAATTTGAAAGAAACTAAAGAGACATGTAAGGATCGGGATACTTGGCAATGGTGCGTGGAAAGGCTTTGTCATAATTGCGACGTTTTAGGATACAGGAGATACCTATTTTCTCCTGTGAAATTTGACAGGTATTTATTGTAATGGCATTGATGATGACGAAATTGGACAAACATAAAAAAAGGTTAATACGTAGATGGCATTGAAAGTACTCAGAAAATATAAAACGTATTCAATAACGATACTTTATTTAATTTTTTCCCTTAGTAATCTTCGTTCTTCTATATACATCTTAGCATACGATAGACATATTGAAAAATTAGGGATTTCTTTTATGGCATTTGCAAACGCGCTCACCGCATCTTCGGGGCTTGAAAAGAGAATACCTAAGATTGCCTTTAGTTCGGGGAAATAAATAAAGTCCCAGGACATCAGGAATGGCAGATAACTCTTTAGCTCGACATCTGCCATTGTCAAAAATTCAATTATTCGTTTTGCGGAATGCGCTTTAGCGTTATGTTGGTGATGTTGTTTCGAGAGAACTGCTGTCGAACATTTTCCAAAACAAAACATGTAGACATGCAGTCATGCAGACAAACAAATGTAGACATGCAGTCTGCAGTAACTGTTGTTATTCCATTTTCCATCATAACTTTCCCGAAATAACCTTTCTGACAATGTGACGTGGTTATCATCTTTTTAATTACCCCAGTGAGCTAATCATCAAAAGGAAATACCCTCTGAACAAGTCGCAGAAAATATTGATTACTATTGTAAATTATTTTAATACGAAAATTCCGTCAAGGGTACAAATTCGTATACATTTCGTATTATTCGTATACAAACGGATGGGTTGATTGAATTCATGAATAATGAAGTTAATTTTTATTGATCTCACTTACTTAGAAGTGTTTATGGTGATATGCATATATATTTATATACCATACCAGTCTAATACATAAATAATACATAAACATAAATAATGTATGCAGTACATATAGTTTCTTATGTTTAATAATTATTTTTTACTTGCATATTACTACTACTCTGTTTTATAACGAATTAATCGTCCGTTTCGACAGAAAATAACTTGTATAGCGAGTCCGAGCACAGGATAGATTTTCTACTTGGCCTAGTTCAATAGCTGGCGTTCCGCAAAGTGGCGTTTTATATCCTCTGCCATTTGCAGTTTTCATCAATTCTATTACTTTCCAAATATCTTCTCTCTACGACTTGTATGCAATGAACCACTTTACACAATCTCGAAGATGCAGTCGATATTATTAATGGAGCTAGTATTCTTGACTGGAGCCTACAGTTTGGTTTGACAGTTAATCCTACTAAATCTCAAGCTATTATAATAGGGAGTTCAAGAATAATGGCAAAGTTGAATAAGATTGAAATAAAACCAATTTTATTTAATGGCACCCAAATTCCTTACAATGACGTGGTAAAAAATCTAGGTAGATTTTTACCACGTCCACCAGGATACCTATACTAATAGACTCTAGTTTTTCCTGGTCTGCTCAAATAAATGCAGTTTGCCGTTAAATGTTTGCAGCATGTGGTTCACTTAGAAGGTTGAACTACTTTTTATTTATTTTCTAAATAAACATAAGTGACTCCAAAATCTATGTATATGGTTCATATTTGGACTGCGTAAATTTGAACATGTATCCGAATATCGCAGTAAGCTCAAGTGGCTCCCAATACGCCTTCGCCGGTATTCTCATATTCTTTGTGCTCTTTACTGCATCCTATTTAATTTATTACATCCACCCCATTTAAAAGAACGTTTTCTGTTCCTCTCATTTCCTTCCTCTACGTTCTAATGAGAGCCTCTTCCTTAAACATCCTATTCGATTCTCTAATTTTTACCATAAATCTTTTCCTGCTGTTGCTGTTAAGCTTTGGAACACTTTACCTCTATCTGTCATACTTGCTCAGAACCTAGATTCTTTAAAAAAAACAGGTCAAAAAATATTATCAATTACTCTAGCTCCTCTCTATCTCAATTCATCTTTCACTCAGATACTTTCTCTTTCCTAATGATCACTCAAAGTATATTAATATTGTTATTATTCAGGGGTATTTCTTATATTTTCTAGTCTGGTTGGGTTTTATTATTATTAATGTTTGTATTATGGTTATCCTTCTTCATTTTTTTTTCTAATGCAATTGAAATATGCAATACAAAGAAATTTTGTTCATTTCAGGTTCTGCTGGGTTACCATCGAGGTCAGCTAGCGGCTAACCTCAACTGTGACAATCCCAGACGTGACGTTAAAGCGCTGCGTGAAGGGCGTATGCGTATACTTACCGACCATCAACCATTCCGCCGGAGTTACGCTGCAATTAATGGTTTGGCCATTACAGGAGTTAACGCTCATATACTCTTACACGGACATTACAAGCCTAAGGTAATATTGTTAACAAACTTATCTTGTGGTCAGTAAATATCCACTGATCGACCTGTCCCGCAAAGAGAATAAGCCATAATTGTTACAATCGGCAAACACCTTAAACTGGTGACCGTTATTGGTCTGATTTCTTTTGGTATTGCTATTCGATATGATTCTCCCGCTAAGTACCAATAGCCACTATAATTTTCAATGAAGAAATGGGGAAAAATTTGATACAGAAAGAACTTTATATTTACGGTAAATTAATTAAACTTTTGGATAATCGAAAATCGACTTATGAAATGGCCCAGTCTCTTACTTTATAGACGATATATTCCTATAATAGGCATTAAAAACTTAAAATATACAGATATTAGACATATAATGAAGCTGAAGAAAAAATATAGAAAAGAAGGAGATTCATGCAATGCCACCTTTCGTCACTTCAAAAGAATATTAGTTTGTTGTTATGACATTAAAAGAGAATTTACGAACAATTTCTGTACATTTTTATTTATAACCCTACTTCTTTACAGGACCTCTCACGCTATAAGTCAAACATACCTCACTTAGTAACGATTTCTGCCCGACAAGATGTTTCCGTGAAACATATTCTGGACTACCTTAAGTCTCGTCCCATTGACCAAGAGGAACTCGCATTATTACACAACATACATCAGACTAGAATATCTGGTCATTTGGGCAGAGGATTTACAATTCTAGGTAATTGTGTGTTTTTTAATACAACACTCGACTAAACTCAATAATCGATAAAAATACTCGACTGGCCATATTTGTGCCAATTAATAAATTTTTTTTAATTTTTCTTAATTATAAATTAATTCATATAATTTCATTTCATATTTCTATTATAATAAATTATTTTTATACTATTTTAGATATTACATGTTTCTAAATATTTATTATATTATTATATTTTATACACAAGGATTTCAAACGACATAGCACACATAAAAACAACACTCGTAATTTAATGATGAACGTTTATGAGAATAAAATAAGTTATAATTTGTCAGATGTCAGTCGATCTTACGTATCAGTTTACACAGATTTAATTGTTACATTTTATTTTTTCCAATAATTTGATCTACTGTTTGGGAAAATGGAGAATGTGACATTTTCGTTTATTTTCATTATACTCATTTATAATTTCATAACAAATGAGTAATATATATCCTAAAAGGATACCACGTTAGACTACGTTAGGTTTCATAGTAAGTAATTTGATCTGTTTTTGACCGGTTAATTCAAAGAAAATAAGCTACTACACACGGATAAATAGATACGGGGATGGATCATAGGATTTTATTCCGGATAAAAAAAGAAAACCGAGACGCTTATAGAAGCTTATCGGTTTTCTTTTTTTATCCGGAATAAATAAATAATAACGTTTTTGAACAATCACACACGATATCTACATAAGTATGATTCCTTACAACCACGTGGTCATGACATAGAAACAAATACCTAGATAAATACTCATATAGCATATATGAATACTTATTTCGGTTTAAATATCTATGAAATGAGTATAAACTTTCATATTCATTTCACAGATATTTGTTTTGAACCCACAAAACTTAGCTACAAAGTCAAGGTCCAACTTGTATATTAGGTTGTGAACATACAACATGAGATGGCATTGGGCCGCCCACATAGCTCGACGAACTGATAACCGTTGAGGAGAAAAATATCTCGAGTGACAGCCTCGTATAGGCAAACGAGTGTAGGACGACCCCAAGCGATATGGAGTTATGAATTTCAAAATGTGACGGGAAGTCGGTGCATTCAGAAGGCTGAGAAACGTTCATTGTGGAAAATTTTGAGGGAAGCCTATGTTCAGAAGTGGACTCTTGAGACTCTGTAAATAAGAAAAAGAAGATACAATAATACCATATAATTAATATCGAAATGGGTCGTAAAAAACACATCACTTTGCCCGGTACGGCTCAATTCATTCCCAATACAGGGATAGACAGAGGTCTAGACAATTAAGTCCCTTCGGCCTACCTACCACCGAAGATATTTTTGGGTGGTAAGCCCTTCATATAGCTCAAGGTTCGATTTTGGGCCTACCAAGTATCTAATATATGTCATTTATATACAATAATAAAACGCTTTATAATAACTGCATTCATTAACATATACAATAAAATTGTCTTGTTGTAATGACACACGTACACGACACATTAATAACACACGTTTACTTAAGCTATATAAACGACAACCGCACTTAAGAGAAATCAATGTAAAAAAAATATTAGAACGAAATAAAATAATGTTCACGGTACGATTAACTTTGACTGAGTTGTCGAATAAATAGCAGTACATTATTGTGGATTTTGTAAACCCTAACTTAAAATCATATCGCAAAAATCATCCGGAGTGTCCAGTTTTTCATTCTGTTTTTGGATTTTAAAATGGTTCACATATCATTAATACACTATTTCACGTTTTTATGTATATAAACTTACGTACGACGACTCTGCAACACAGATAAATTCCAGAGATTTCCGTGTTATATACACTGAAACCTCTGTATCTTTTTGTATGTTTATGTAATAAAAGTTAATAAAAAATAATGTTCAACAATTAAAGATACGAATGAAGACCAGCAGACGGTGAGCCTATGCGAAAAGACGGATTACTTCGATGATGCGCGACGCCCGTTGTGGTTCGTGTACAGTGGAATGGGATCCCAGTGGGCCGGCATGGGCACACAGTTGATGCGCATTCCCATATTTGCTGCAGCTATTGAACGGTAACATTCCTTTTTATCCTTACAGTTTATCGTAAGCAATCGGAGGATTGGTTATTCCAGCGCCCAGCAATTTCAACATTAGAAGCTGCTGCCGGACCTCCATCTTTTTAATTCCCGAATACTGATCTCCACCATAATATAAGAGTTGCCAACCGCCAAAACCAATATCCATTTGCTGATTGCCATGCAACTGTTATCGAGAATCACTTCCGATAAAAGCATTGAAGCTTCAATGCCTTTATCCGAAGAATTCTTCAAGTATTCTTTAACTAATCTTTTAATGCTTTAATAATATTCTCTTTAATTATCATAATTATACAATGGTTTTCTTCTATATACAATGGTTTTCTTCTATATTACGTGGTTGATTTTATTAAAGTAGCACCTACTCTTAGTCTGTCACGAGATAACTATACCTACCGTTTCAAGTACACATAGAATTTTAATAATCATTAATGTTAGTATATACTACTGTTATAATTACTCTTTTATCTTTAATAGATGCCGTCGAGTTCTGGAGCCGAAAGGTGTTAACATTGTTCATATAATTACATCACCGGATAAATCTACTTTTGATAATATTCTTCACTCGTTTGTCGGAATAGCGGCTATACAAATAGGACTTACTGACATTCTTCGCGAGTTAGGACTTGTACCAGATAAAATAATTGGTAATGTATCACATATAATAATTCTGTAATTTATATTTATACAGAGGTTGCATAGGAGATGATAAACATTGTAAAATTTATATAGGACACAGCGTTGGTGAATTAGGATGCGCTTACGCCGACGGGTGTTTCACCGCTGAAGAGATGATACTTGCAGCATATTATCGTGGACTTGTATCGGTGCAAACACCATTTATTCGTGGATCTATGGCTGCAGTCGGCATTGGCTATAAACAGGTATTTATACTTATTTTAAAAGGAATATTCTTTAAATACATTTTAATAGCAAGTAAACACCTCACAAGCAATAGTGTGCATTATATAAATGTATAAATCTATATATCATATTAATCACTTACTAATTTTTTAAATTAGTTGGCGCCTTTAGAATTATATGTTACTAGATTTTTCATCTGCGCATTATATCTAAATTCATCATATTATTAGATCCAGATACCCAAGACAACAAGTGAAAATCCCTTAAGCAAAATAATACCTTATACCTCTCTAATACAAATCGCTAATTTTTCGGGGATTTAAAGTATTCTTATTGAATTCTACGAGTGTAGAAATTATTAGCGTTCCAAATTTCTTTTAAATCCATCAAATATAAAATACAAATCAGAACAATAGCAATTATATTGTAAAGTAAGCAAAGCAAATAACAATTGTTACCAAAAAAAATATCTACTTTTACTTAAGTATAAATGATAATAGCTGTAGAGTTTTCTAATAGAATATGATTACATTAACAAGAACTCACAGTATACATAACGCAATTCCCAATACAGGGGTAGACAGAGGTCAAGTCTAGACAATTAAGTCCCTTTGACCCACCTTCCACCGAAGATATTTTCGGGACAACGTGACAGGTGGTGAGCCCGTCGCCGCCTTTATGTCCAAGCCAACGATGAAATTCGTACATAAGTTTTTGAAAAACTCATTGGTACTGCCACCTGGGGATCGAACTCGGGTCTCTCGACTCGAAATTCCGACCACTCAACAACTCGGCTATACATAACAATAAAATAATTATCCTACATTAACTAAATGTTAACAAGGCAAATTTACAACGCAAAAAATAAGCAATGCAAATTAAAAGAAAACGTTAAGGCCAACGTTTATAACCTTTCAGTAATAATCCACAAATGAATGGATAATACGTCATCATTGTTTGGTGCGTAAATTAGGAAATTTTAATTGGGAACCTAAATGTTCAATATAATTTACTGCTATTTCAGGTGTCAAAAATGTGTCCTCCGGAGATCGAGGTTGCATGTCACAACGGTCCGGATTCCAGCACCATATCTGGGCCGGCGAATGTAATGAAAGATTTCGTCTCTCAACTGACTGCCAAACAAATATTCGCAAAGGAGGTTCCATGCTCGAATATTGCCTATCATTCTCGATACATTGCTGAAGCTGGTAAACTACGATCAATTTTATTTCTTTATTAGCAGTGGTCTAGATAATTTTTTGAAACAACGAGACCATGTAACGTGGCCGTCTTTATATCTAACAAGCCAACAATGTAAATCGTTCATAAGATTTAAAAAAAACCCTATTGATACGAGCCGTCCTCCTGGGGATCGAATTCGGGCCTCTTGACTCTGATTCCGATCACTCAGTCACTCTTCTATCGTGACTTATTGTGTTATAAAAAATCGTAAATATCTCTATTCCAGGTCCTGGGCTATTAAAATATTTGAGTGAGGTTATCAAGACACCGAAACCCCGTAGCGAAAGATGGCTATCGACTTCAGTTCCAGTTGAAAGATGGCACGAGCCAGCGGCGATGTTTTCTTCGGCTCAATATCATACTAATAATTTGCTGGTAAGTAGATAGTATATTTGAAAGTATGGAATTAAACAATTGATCACTTGATCACGTTATTGAATCATTCTGTTTCAAAATAATTTTGTAACGCACATTTTATCATTATAATTATGCTAATAAATTGTAACGTATGCAATAACTGTATCTTTTCTTTATATAGAATTCCGTGTTATTCGAAGAGACTTCGCGTCTGATACCATCGAATGCCGTGTTGGTGGAAATAGCACCCCATGGCTTGCTTCAAGCTATACTCAAGCGTTCCCTGGCTGATACCTGTACTCACATACCCCTCACTCGCCGAGGACATCCTGATAATGTATTATTCTTACTTGAAGCTGTCGGCAAGTTAGTACCATTTTCTATCAATAATATTTCAGCGTTTTGTTTTTCAAATCTGCAATATCTACCTTGTGTGTTATGGTCACTACCATTTTCTCAGTAACTCATTTAAATTTTTAAATAAGCTACTTAGAATTCCTTCCTTTTTTATGATAACATAATCATAAAAAATTTAACCCACCGTATTTGTTATTGAGTTTTATTTAATATTTGCCGCGTGGTATTACGATGAAGTTGCCAGAATCTACCAAACAATCCCAGGTACAAGAGCAGAGTTATGGGTTGAGAAATTTTATCTTTATGTAATTCCCAATACTGGGGAAGACAGAGGTCTAAACAATTAAGTCCTTCTGTCGCACCTTTCACGCAAGAATTTTTTTGGGTGGTGAACCAGTCGCCGTCTGTATGGTCAAGCCAACGATAGGAATCGTATATATATATAAGTAAAAAATAAAAAATATAAAAATAATATCGTATATATGTTTTGAAAAATCCCTTTGGTACGTGCCTATCACCTGGGGATCGATCCTGTGTCTCTTGACTCTAATTCGGATCACCAAACCACTCGGCTGTGGCGACTTCCTTGAATTTGCTTACTAAAATTACTACCAGACAGATTAAAATATAAAATACGTACTGTACATAACCGCCTGTAAAAGTCTACTTCAGTTAAGCTTGGCAAGCGGATTGGCGATCAAGGTACTAGAACGCCTTGCACCCTACTAAATGCTGCTGCCCATAACCAGTCTGCTAAATTTTAGTCTGATATATTTCAACATGGTTATCTCGCCATCTTTCAACCCAATGATTTTTTGCCAATGTTTTTCCCTTAGCCGAATCTTATGACGTTACTACGACTTATGACTTGGAAGAAAAGGGGTGGCCATATCCTTACACCGTTACCATGCGATAAGATATCAACAATCATTAATGAATTTTGCTTATTTCTTTTTCAGACTATACATGGAAGGATACAATCCTAAAGTGCGAGCGCTTTATCCTAAAATAGAATTCCCTGTTTCG
This sequence comes from Sericinus montela, assembly GCA_029286605.1. Lineage (NCBI taxonomy): Eukaryota > Metazoa > Arthropoda > Insecta > Lepidoptera > Papilionidae > Sericinus > Sericinus montela. The sequence continues at coordinate 3,469,759 of JAGSMR010000003.1, forward strand.
ACTGAAACGCCACTCCTCTCTCATCTTGTAGAATGGGCACATCATGAAAAATGGTAAATTTGAGATCCAATCTTTGTACTAAATTTATAATAAACATTGCAAGTTATATGTGTGTATAAAAGATAATTTTTATTTGAAGGAACGTTCCCTTCTACGTGTCAGCACACAGAAGAGTCGCTGCTTCTTGTAAATTTGTCTATTCCGTACATGACGAAGAAAACAAATACCTTACAGGAAATATTTTAAGAGGTATGTAATAATCCAGAATAAGCCGATCTTTAACAAGTTCTTTCACATCATTAAAAGAGCAGAAAAATTAAATGAAACGGTGATAATGTTTATTAATAGATTTATAAGAAAATTAATAAATTCGTAATATTAATATTATGCTCAAGTATACCATAATGTAAGTAAGTGAGTACGTAAACAACAACGTTGTGGAAATTAAATTTAATATTACTTACTCGTAATATAAAGGAGTACATACAAAGACCTTTCAACCATAATAGAAAAAGAATGCTTACATTCTGAATAAATTTTAAGGACTAGAAGGATTTTCAGGAACTTGAGCTTTACTCTTCATTCTTCCACTATTCATAATAAGACATGTCATACAACAGTAAATTTTAAATATTGAAACTATAAACTATATTTGTTTTGATATCAGCAATGCTATCAGCAGCATTTTATTAATTGGCTATTACTTTTACATGAATTTCATTAATAGTAATAATGAATTAAGTTATTTACTAAAAACAAAACGCTGAGTAATATAATAACATCTAACCATTTTTCTGTAAAGAATGAAGGTTATAATATATTGTATCGTTAACAGGGAAGACTATGTTCCCATTCGCTGCCGCACTGGTTGCAGCATGGGATATATTAGCAATGACAGTTGGAGTTGAGAAAAAACAGTTATCAGTACAATTCCAAGATGTGAAGCTCTATTCTCAGCCTATTTTGCACGATCAACGTCAGTTAAGACTTTTTGTTTCTCTCCATAGAGGTACCGGATATTTTGAGGTAAGTTTTACATCTGATGTTGGAGGATAAATTATAGATAGCAGGCAAATGTCTGCTGAGGGTGAAAGATATATATATTTATATAACAGGAATAAGATCTATAATCATAATACCCAGAGCATAAGCAAGAAAGGCAGTTTTTCCAGTAAAACTTTACCAGTATCACGTTCTTTTTATGAAAAATATAAAAAACTAAATTTCACACCTGATTTCAAAATGTTACCTGGTTAGAGTGTAGTGGTGGTGGTGCATACAGTGGAATTAGTGCACGCATCTGTGGGAGGGATGGTGGTGCTCTTCTTCTCTTCGGGCCAGGTAACATATACCTTTTTTTATTTGTACGTGGAATGGTGCGAAGTCAACTTTTCAATGAATTTTCGCAAATTACAAATCCAATAACAACTTTACAATGAATTTTCGCAAAAGTAACGCCTGAGCCAATTAACTATTTACAACGAAATTTTAAGTTTGAATAGAAAAGTAAAGTCGTTTTTTATTGCAGATAATGGATGAACATTCTAAGGTCGCTACGGGGTACATAAAGGGAGAAATAGTTGATGATAGACAATTTTCCATGGACTTCAAGTCATCTGAAGGATTGGAATTTCAATCTCAAGATATTTATCAAATATTTTACAAGAGGGGATATGATTACAGGTGCAATTTTTTCACATTTTATAAATTTTAATTAGGGAAGGAACATTTAAAAGGTTTATTACATAAGAAAGGTTTTTATCACGGGCATTTGATAGTCAATTATGAACATGAAATGTCTGTTTTTTACTTATTTTTTAAACATATGGAATAAGAAGCACTGAAATTTTCGAAGTTTTACATATTTAAGAAACAACAATAAAAAATGTTTTAATTACTGGTATAAAAGCGCAACACCAATCTCTGTACGAAAATATTTGAAATAAAAACTTTTTCCAGTGAAACTTACAGGCTGGTTCTTTACTGCGTTAATGTTATAATCAGTTACAAATTAAATTTTTTACAGAGGTGAATTCCAAAGTATTCATACAGCAAACAAGTCTCTAACCGAAGCCCAGCTATTTTGGCGGGATAATTGGGTAACACTGATTGATGCTATGCTTCAATTGAATGATATTAGACGTCCTAAAGACTCTGTATCTCAGCCCACACTTATAAGAAAAATTATAATCGATGTTAAAAGACATTTTAATGATCAAACACAAAGTATTGATAACGAAAAAGTAATGACTGCAAAGGTTTTTGAATTATACAACTTTATCAGGTTAGTAAATATATCCATCGTTTAGCTCGCAGAATATAGATCTGTATTTTTAAAACCTTCTTTACGGATTTGCATAAAATGTATCTAGATAAAGATTTACATTCTAATTTTACCCGACCTCATACAGTATATTTTCTAAAGGCAGAGGATCTTATTCTCCCTCGTTACACTCTTTTCATTAAACTGTGAGGTTTTTCAATTAATATTTTCATAACAGACACAAATAACATAGTAGGAATAAAGGTGAAAATAGCTGTTACTAGCCATCATATTACTCACTCCACCTAAGCTGCAATGTATCTGTCCGCACAATCGACTCAAACTTACGAAAATAATTGGCAGCTTGCACCTTAAATCATTAAGCTATTCAAGTTTAATCACCAATACTATATAAATCAGTAATATATCATAGTCAAGTCTAGATTGAGTAGGCTTGATATTGAATGTTTGTAAAATATTTCCTTTAATATACCTAGGAAAAATAACTGTTTTTCATGTAGAATCAACGGGTAATGATTTTTCTCTAAAACTCTATCATCAAATGTTTGTATGTATAAGTTGTATATAATAATTTAAGATAAACGGTCAGAAAACACCTACCTTCTATCTGTCAAGCAACAAAACGATGGCAATAATCAACAGTTAATAGATATTTGTGAGTTAATGAAGTCAACACTTGATTAACTAACAAACATCTAAACACAAATGTGCATATATATTTTCTGTGTCTTTTTCTTAAATTTTAGGTGTGGAGGTGTAATAGTTGAAGATGTTAAATTCCGTAACTTGCCAAAATTAAACATAGAAACTAATTTAACGGCTTTGAAATTCGTTCCTTACTTCCAACAAGACGAAACAGATGTAAGCAGAAATTACTTTTTTTTGGTTAATTTTATTTACCAATATATAATATCAAATTATATTTGATATAATAATATATAATTATTATGTTTTTGTAGGACCAAACTGCACTACTGGTATTTTTGCAAATTGTTGCAGAAAACTTAAATAAAAATGTCATTAACATAATTGAGTTGTGTGATACTATCAATAGCGAGTCGAATTTTGAAAAATTAAGAGACGTATTTAACATGTTTCCAACGATCAAAGTTCAACACAAAATAATTCACAGTAAAAATGTCTTTGATGAACGTGGTCACTTTTTGACGGATGTTGATGTGTTACTTGTTAGCAATTTAGCTTATGATGACAAAGTAAGTTTAAATTGGATTTTACTTATCACAACATAAGTTTTACTAATTTAAATATTAATTTTTTTTTTTTTTTTTTAGTTGTGCCAAAGATTGTACCGCGTACTTTGTCGAGACACTTTTGTAGTGAACAAGGAAATGCATGCAAAGAATTTTTCATTCAGTAGACCATCAGCACTCTATCGCGTTGTGAGTGCACAGAATTGCAAAAATTACCGCCTAGAACTAGTGTTATGGAGGCCCACGACAATTTCTCCCGCTACGAGTGCGTTTACAGTTCGCTCTTCTTCAGATTTAGCGCTCTTATCTTCTACTCAAGCGTCATTACCACAGAGGCATAAGCTCCTTATTATATCATCCTATCCCCCCATAGATGGGCTAAAAGCTCTTGTTCAGAAGTGGAGGAAAGATCGTAACCAAATTTATTTAATTATGATTAATAACAAAAATACTGAAGATAAATGTTTAGACCAGCTACCTAATTTGGACTTGGCATTTAATGTTTTAGACCACGTAAGATATTATTTTTAATATGTCGCGTAATAATATAATAGGATCCAGAATTAAACCGTTATTGAATTTTGCAGGGACGATTGGGTGGTGAGTTCTTTGTACCATTGCAGCAAACCTTACCCACAACGCAAAACTATTCTCTTCAAAGTTCCCGAATTGGCGATTTCAATTCGGTACAATGGGTGGAAATGCCCAGCATAAACGGAGCTGGTGTTAAAGTTACTGTAAGTTATAATAATTTACTTTTGTTATACAATTAGTTGAATGTATTAGCAATAGATTTAACACAGCTTAAAATAACAGGTACATTACGCTGGTTTGAATGACACTGATGTTAAACGATGCGCCGGAATAATCCCCAATGACAGCAAAAGTAATCAAGTTAAATACGGCATGGACTTTAGTGGTTTGACACAAAGGTAACAGAACAAATGTTTATTTATTTTTTCAACCATTTATCAATCCTCGAGTTTTTTTTTAATGGAATTAGGGTGACAGCAAGTACACATGATGGTAAATCGCTACGGTACTGTGTTGGAATGCCTCGTAGCTCATCACATCGATATACGCACTATAAATTTTTATCTCAAGCACAACTCTTGTTACAGTACTTTTTACTGCTATTCTACAGCAAAAATTGTAAATATGGTCAGTAACTTCGAGTGTGTGTATCCCTATTTGGATATTAATAGCATTAAATGCCAATGACGACCTACGTGGACGAGTGCCGTAAGCACCGGTGGTCAAGGTGTCGCCATCTCGAGATCCCGGGTTCGATTCCCGGTCGGGTTAATGAAGAACAACCACTTTTTCTACGTTTTCCCGGTTCTGGGTGTTTGTGGGGCCTTCGTTGTTTCCGATACCCATACCACAAGTGCTTAAACATCTTACATTGGGATCGGAGCAATGTATGTGATGTTGTCCCTGTCTGTATATGTACTTATTTATTTATATTTAATGTCTCTGAATGAAGCAATAGCAATGTAAAAAAAGGGTAAATGTTACTTCGAATAGAAGATATATGAAAAAATATTAAAAATCCATAATCCATAATTATAATGATGAACACATTTCCCAAAACAGGGTTAGTCAGAGGTCTAGACAGTTTAGACCCACATTTCGCTAGAGCCTATTTTGGGACAACGTGACAGATGTCTTAATCCAAGCCAACGATATAAATTGTAGATAAGTATTAAAAAAAACTTATTGATCGCCGGTCGCCTACCTCCTGGGAATCAAACTCAAGTGTCTTGACTCGAAGTCCGATTATCCAACCATTTGGCTATAGTGACTTTTAAATTCATGTTATTTAGCACAATTACATTATAATTTTTAAATTAAAACATCTGAAGAAACACCTGATTTTGTATTGCATTTGCAGTGGAGATCGTGTGATGGGTTTAGTTTCTGGTGGTGCGGTGAGTTCACGTGTCCTCGCACGTCCAGAACTACTGTGGCCTGTCCCTGAGCATTGGAGCTTGGAGGAAGCTGCGACAGTGCCTCTTGCCTACTGCTTTGCGTTTTATTGTCTTGTGAGTGTATCATTGTTTATAACTATCTATCTCAGACATTTATGTCTATATTGACGCTAGAAGACGTTGCAAAAACTACATTTCACAGTTTGATAATTATTTATTCTATTCAATTAATGATATTTAACACATTAGAGAAGAATCGACAAAAATCTGATTCCAGAGGATGTTGTCTAGACCTGACTGGCAGCAGGTATCCATGCAGACTTAATTCTCCTTGATAAGAATGAACATTATTACGCATTAACGGCAGGTGGTCCCCTTATGGGAGAGACTAATTTACATGATTGAGATTACCTGCAGTGGACTTTTACAGGCCGTTGCGTATTTGGGCGTTGCGTATTGCGTGTATGTGTACCTTATACGAAATTTGAAATATAATTATTAATTTCTCTATAATTCCTACTACAAGAAAAAGAAAACTAGGAAAGATCAGTATTTATTTTCGAACTGTTAAAATTAATTACTTGCGATATACTTGACATCTATGGAATAGATCAACATTCATTTTAATTAATTCAATGGACTCTGAAAGGCTGAAAAAATAATGATTATGATAAAATAAATAAATATCTTCCCGTAATTCCCAATACAGGGGTAGACAAAGGTGTAGTCTAGACAATTATGTCCCTTTGACCCACCTTCCACCGATGATATTTTCGGGACAACGTGACAGGTGGTGAGCCCGTCACCGTCTTTATTTCCAAGCCAACGATATAATTCGTACATTAGTTTTTGAAAATTGGTACGAGCCTGCCACCTAGGAATCGAACTCGGGTTCTCTACTCGAAATTCCGACCACCCAACCACTCGGCTATCGTGACTTAATAACGATAAAGTATTTTTTTTTCAGGCTATCAAAAGTAAACTTTGTCGCGGAATGACTATTCTGGTCCATGGTGGAGCAGGAGCATTGGGCCAAGCTGTGATTTCTATTGCCTTAGGAAACGGCTGCAAAGTATTCACTACAGTGAGTGACATCAACAAAAAACATTTCCTTCGCAAATTGTTCCCAGAACTTAAAGGTTAGTCCCAATTATATTGTTTTTACTCTGATACTGTATATTATATTAATCTGATTTATTGATTATGTAATAATGCTGTTGTAATGATTAACCTGTTGTTTTGAATGATGTTGTGATGAACCCAGTTAAATAAGTTTTAATTAATAACAAAATCTAAAGTTCATACTATACTATAAAACATAAAAAAAAATTAATAAAAAAATTGTTTCAGATGAACATATAGGAAATTCTCGTGATCATACTTTTGGAGATATGATATTATTGGCGACCATGGGCGAAGGGTGTAATATTATAATTAGTTGCGTTGAAGGTGATCTTAAGGACGTGAGTTAATTTTTGATTTAAACATAAAATAAATTCTTACATATAACACATACCATTTAACAATGATTTTAATTTTTTTTAGATTACTTTAAAATGTGCTGCAGCTTGCGGCGCAATAATTGATGTAGTGCAGATTCCAAACAAAGATAATTATTCATTCGGAATGTATAATTTGACGAAAGAAAGATCTTTAATATCAGTTGATTTTGCGTCTGTATTGGAAAACACCGACGAAGTTAAGGTAACACATTAGATACTCTGAAAGATATAATTTATAACGTGTTCCGTCATATAATGTATTCCGTCAAATCTTTTAACAATTGAAAGTTGATGATGAATTGTATACCTATTCCGCAAGCTTACTAGTTTTTCAAGAGTACAAAGGCAGTGTCAACTTAACATATACATTATGTTTATGTAAAGTTGAATTGGTTATGATAAAATACGTAAAAAAGCATTTTAAAAAGAAGTTTTTAAAGGGAATATGCTACAATAAATGTGTGAAATTATAAGTAAATTATATAAAAACTAAACTATAGATTGTAAATGTAACAAGTCAAACAAACAACTAACTTCCTTAAACGATTTAAACTTTTGTGAGACATTATTAATCAAATAATTAAAAAAGGCTTAACTCACGTTATAATAATCGGTGTAGGTAGCGACTAGTTTCGGACTTATCGGAGGACCTTCATCACGATGAGTGGAATGAGTTCGCGCTCATCTCGACAGGGTAGGGGGCGCGTGCACAGCAGTACCCTAAGTTTCGCCGTTTTTAATTATTCGATATACTAATAATTTAAAATATGGAAGATTTTTAAAAAATAACTGAATACATTCCAGCGAGATGTGAAGTTATTTCCTACAAGAAAATTATGTTGTTCGTATGTATATACTAATATCAAATGAACGTACTTCAATAGAAACTGCAGTTAATGGTGTCTGATGGCATTAGTCGCGGTTACGTCCGGCCATTATCCAGAGTCATCTACGCTCCGCGGGATGCTCCCCGTGCCTTCCGTTTCCTTGCTGCAAGTCGCCACCGTGGACGTGTTTTACTACAACTATACAGCAAAGCTCAGAGTGAACTTATAACATCGCCTGAACCTAGGTAATCTCAAATCTTTCTTTTTACTACTACTATAAATGTTTTGCTTAACGGATTTTGATTTGTAGTGTATTAGGGGCCTAGATAGGCTTTTTACTCTTGGAAATCAAAGCACCCTATAAGAATTTGATGTAATGCGCGGACACAGTCGTGGTCATAAACTAGTTTAACCATAATTTTACTTATGAATTTACAATACATTAGTATATTTCAATAAATACTAATTGAATCCAAACTGATTTGGAGAAAATCTATCAGGAATCCTATTAAGACATTATTTTCGTATTTTAATACGTGTTTTTCATTTTGTATTTGCTATTGCATTTGTTAGAGCAAGGTATATGAATTATTGGAACATTATTTTAAATTAAAACACGATAACATCTTAGTTAGCTCAGAACCAGTACAGAATGTATTACTATGACTTACATCTCTAATATATTACTATCTCTATATATACTATAATAAATTATATAATATATATCTTCACGCAGTTCCCAATACAGGGGTAGACAGAGGTCTAGTCTGGGCATTTAAGTCCCTTCAACCCACCTTCCACCGAAGATATTTTCGAGACAACGTGACAGGGGTGAGCCCGTCGCCATCTTTATGTCCAAGCCAACGATATAATTTGTACATGGGTTTTTAGAAAAACCCATTGTTACGAACCACTTGAGGATCGAACTCGGGTCTCTTGACTCGAAATTCCGACCACCCAACCATTCGGCTATCGTGACGTAATATATTACTATCTATATATCTAATATATTACTTTTAATTTCTAACAATAATGTTAAATTTCCTAGATCAAAAAATATCTAGTCAGGTTAAACGGAACACTTCAGGTGCTGCTAAACTTATTTTGAAAATGTCTCATTTTAATATAAATTATATTTCAGATTGTACTGCTCCCCTGATTCAAGTCAACAAATATATTGCAACAACAATTACTTCGGTTTGTGTATTGCTGACAGATTAGTAAGTCGTGGAGCTAGAAAAATTTACTTGCACAATTTAAGAATGTCGGAATATGTCAATTATGAAATCCGGTAAGTTTAAGCCTCTGATTGCCTCTCTATTAAAAAATAAATACAATTTAGGTTTTTTACTGAATTAATGGAATTTTTTTACAGATCTTTTGAAAAGCGTGGTGTCAAAGTTATAGTTAATAATGAAACGTTAAAAAGTAAAAACGATGTCATCACCATTATGAATAAGTGCAACAACGATATGGGCGCTGTTGAAGGTATTTATGTTATAGCCAATGATGAGGAACCTTACAATGAAATCAATATGGTTCAAGAATTAGATTCAGTGTCTAGAAAGTTATGTCCGTCTCTTAGGTAAGTAAATAACATTAACATATCTAAACTAATTTTAATAACAAAAAGTTCAGCATAACTTATATGTCAGTAAAAATTGTACATCTCTAGCTTTATGTATATTTATGAGATATATTAGTTTATTTTAATGAAATATTTTTAATTATAATATCAGTTGTATTACAATTTGCACCTTTTTGTTAATTGAAAAAATTACCCTCATCATTATTTTCATACCCCTGGTTTGTTAGACATATATTACTACCGATTTTAGTTTTAAGACCTTTGCAATTGTAATAAGCAGTTCTATAATATTATCGGCAATGAAGAATTATCTATTTTTTTTATATAAAACATATTTGATAATAGCAATAAATTACTTTTCTTTTTTAGATATTTTGGTGTCATCAACTTCAATAAAGATACTGGAAGTCAAGTTTGTGTATCCCGAGCTCAAGACAAATTACCCGTCACTTTCGTTAAAATAACGAATGTTGAAAAGGTACTTTACTCTTTTTCTAACCTCGGATTTTATTAGAATGTTTTTTTCTATAACTAGTTCTTATTAATTCAATTCACTGTATTCGTAAACCAATTCTCAAAAAGGAATAAAGGATCGATATACCGTCTATCCATCCTACTTTGATCCTTATTTTGATCTTTATTTCCATCATGTACTTTCATTTGCTGATAACCATCTCAAAAATATCAGACAAAAATTTAGCAGACCGATTGCCACGTAAAAAGTTGAGTAAATAAGTCTTTTAGCCTTCTTTTTCCACAGTTTTCGTGATATGATCAAGCGTCTTAAATATATTTTAATAACAATCTCCTAAAGCAAAGCCAAACGAAGCTAGCAATCGATTAAATTCAATTACCTGCAGAAGCAAACTGTGTGTTACATTTTTAAAATACTTTTAGATGGGTATTGAACTGCGCTCGAAGTATCAGGAAGTAATATCCGAAGCAGATGCAATTAATGCATTCGAACGTGCATTGCGGTCCAATGATACTGTGGTGATCGTGCGTCCGCGCCCATCGCAGTCCCTCTCTATCTTGCGTGATATTTCAAATCTTGCAGGTAATTATATCTGATTTTATTACCTGACTCCGGTTTCGCAGTAAACTTGTGTATATACAAAATATGTGAAATACTAGTTGTACTAGAGCTTATGTTCTCATTATTCACACAAATCCGTTGATGCATTATAGACACGAAAAATCAACAATAAAAATGTAACAGTATGTGTTTCTCTACCCGTTAGAATCTGTAACGATAACACCCGCAGCTGAACTAAGTTATTAAACACACAGCATATGTCGTGTTCTTTTCTATGTGTGGATAATTCTTTGTAGTGAGCACCATATTCAACAGTAAAATTTTAATACTTGTATGGAGCTCAAATAATAATGACGATGATGATATAGATTTAATTACTATGGTTTTATTTACATGAATAATTTTACTTAAAATTTCGTTATATGAATAATTTTACGTAAGGTTCGTGTTTCAAGTCAAGTCATTTGCGCTATTTTGAATCCTTTCGTAATTTTTATTATAGATAAATAAGAGAATTAAAATATTAATTATTTCAATTTACTAGTAAGTCAAGAAGTTTATGAAAATAAACCTTCGGTACAAGTCCTCCATCTGGGTATCTCGGGTCCATTGGCTCGTATTCCAATCACCCCTACACTCGACTATCATAACTCGGCTGTCGCCTATACATTGTTATAAAAAAATATGTATTGCATAATTTCAGATATAGAAATAACAGAAGACGTAGACCCGGAACAGACTTTATCAGATTTGGGCCTTAAAGGGGATAAAATCAAAACTGTTTGTACATGCCTCCGAGAAATTCATGACATATCGTTATCAGAAGAAGAGGTGCCAAACTTGACGATCAAAAAGTAAGGTTTTAAATTGATAAATTTTAAAAATAATTGAACTGATGATGATCTAATTGCGAACATCGACTTTACAGATTACGAGAAATAGAAGATACTTTGACTGATTTAGGATACAAGGAAAAAAAAGGTTTAGATGTATTTTATTCATACGTGGATCCTGATGAGCTCCTGGTGACAACTGAGATGGTGTTTTTGCCCACTCTAACGAATAATTCTACAATGGTAAATTATAATTGTAATGTGAAATGAACCTTTCGACATAGTTTATAATACTTATAAAAGCCATAATAATAAACTAAGTATGTATAGTTTATTATTATGGCTTTTATAAGTATTATAAAAGTTAACTTTCAAAATGTGTACTTAAAAACCGTTTTATTTAAGCGTGACGACGAAGTTGACGTGAATCAAACATACCTATGTATAATACCGGGCTTGGAGGGACATCACGAACGTTTCCGCATTTTGTCCGAACGTCTAAAGTTGCCTGCCGTTATACTCCAGCCAGGACTCGACCGTCCTAATGAAACCGTGCCCAATCTTGCACAACGATATGCCGAGGTAATGACATTTTTTACATAATTCTTTTCACCCATTTTAATTCAACTTTAACCTAATTTTTATTTTAAGACTGGGATAGGTTGTTGTGGTTCGTATTTAGTGTTATAGATATTTAGGTTGTTTATGATTTGTACACTCTTTATTTTAAGAATTGTTTTTGTTTTCAAATCTAAGAGACAAATATAATTATATATATATTATGTCTTCACGCCATTCCCAATACCCGACCCAGCTTCCACCGAAGATATTATTTGGGACAATGTGACAGGTGGTGAGCTCATCGCCGTCTTTATGTCCGAAACAACGATATAAATTGTACATAAATTTCGAAACAAAAAACGTTTTGGTACGAGCCTTGGGGATCGAACGTGGGTCAGGAAATTCCGATCACACAAACAGTCGGCTAGCGTAACTAAGAGTCCAACACATGTTATTACATTTATTTTGAGAAAGCCGCGTACCGGTGGACCCTTTTCTCCGCGTAGGCGACTGAGAGTAAAGCCATGGAAGTGCCATTGGTTATTGATAGATGGCGGAATAACCGTCTCAAAAAATATCAGACCATGATTCATAATCACTACTCCTGCCACTCGGCAAGAATAGTGATTAAGGCAAATCCTCCATTAGACCAAAGTCCTGCAGTGAACTTTTACTTGAGTATTTGTATATGTCTACAGTACTCATCATGACATTGTTTTTTGTTCAAGTTACTTTATCAAATTGCTCTTTTTCCTAATATACTATTTTTGCTACGCTAACTTCACTTCTGTCTTCGGAGGAGCGCGTGGATCGGTTATTATCGTTGCTGCCTTGTGCCTTACAAACATTTTTCGATCACTTAATGTATCCTCTCTGATAACAAATATATCGTAAATAGTTCTCAAGAAAAAGAGTATTTTATAAAGAATGTAAACTCTTTACAATAGAAGAGGGAGGTAACTATATCCTCTCAAGCAAGAAGGCATTAGTTAACATTGAAATGCTCCAGAACATTCTACGGTATACAACGCTACTAATGAGCATTTATCTACTCAAGAAACCTAAAATAAGTTGGTTATCAATGAAACATAACGTAGAAATGGTCCATTCTAATCTGACGATGAGGTTAAAGTAATATTCAACTCATATTAAAATTGGAAAAGATCTTAAGATTGTTGATTAATATTGATCACAAAAATGTATTATATAATTCATTCATATTATAAAAGGAGATTCAGTTACACCGACGTAAAGCAGCGTCACGAACATTATATTCTAATTTCTCTTATAAATTGTTATACAGAAAAAGAAGAATATAGTAGACGATAACAATTATATCGTTGATTTAGACTTAGGCTTAGTAACAGAATAAAGTACCTTACCTTTTCAACTTCCAGCATTTTGATTGAAAATCACGTCCAATTTTTCTAAAAATCTTGAGAAAAAGGTGCACAAGCTTTACCCCGGATCTCTCCGCTAAAGCTTATTACTCCAAAATACCTTTAAAAAGAAGTGATAGTTCGCAAATTTATAAACAGTTCATCAAAAATGCGCAAATATTGGTTATAGTCAAGGGCATAAAATATTTTTTTAATATACGTATGAGCTCTTATTTTCTGGATAATACAATATTTCTTTTCTAATAAATATTTTTTTAACAGATTTTGCTAAAGAAGACGCACCTGAAACGCCAATTTTACCTTTTGGGTTACGAAAGTGGAGTTTTGGTGGCTTTAGAAATGGCCGCCATCCTCGAAGACCAAGGTAACTCTCTGGAAATATCAAACCGTACCTTAGATTAAAGGTTTAGATTCATACTACAATAATATGAAACCTTTGATGCTTAATTCAGAAATTTTATATAAATAAAAATATCACTACCTTAGTACAACCACTAATAATCCATTTCAAGATGTTTTGTCGTTTTTGATTTTAGTATTATATTGAGATTAGATACTTATTTTAAAACTTATTTCTTTTTTTAAAACTTTGTATCTGACTGTGATATGACCAGTATCATAAAATAAAATAATTATAAATAGTACATAGTTAGCTTAGATTATATAGATTGAGTAACGGTAACACGAACCTCGAAAAATGGCTTACAACAGTTAAATGAAAATTTACTTAATGCACAAAATAACCAACAAGTATATACTACATACTCACACACTACATAATCACTATCTTATATTAGCGATCTTAAAGACACGGCGTAAAGACAGACACATGGCGTTTAAAAATTAGCATTTGTTATAAAAATTGATGTAAGTATAAAAATTATTAATTCTATTATTATTTATTTCTCTTTTAACCTATTTTGGGGTCATTGTAGAAGCGTGCTCGTCGCGACCCCAGCCAGCCCTTTTCAGGGCTGCAATTCTACACAGCTGCGCACCCATGCCAACGAGGGTTAGGGCGTCCCCCAAGGCGACGCACACTAGTTCGTCCCCGTTGGTGTGGAATGCAGCGAGCAAAGCGGCGATGGGGACCGCCACCCGTCACGCACAGCCCGATACGGCGGAAGGTGGAGGACGGAGTGCAGAGTTGGCACGTGGAATGTTAGAGGAGGCATGAGAAATAAGACGAATGAGTTGATGGAAATAATGAAAGAAAGAGAATTAGATGTGTGTTTGTCGGAGACCAAGCGGAAGGGCAGCGGTACTGAAGAGCTCCCTGGCGGGGCGTTAGGTCTATGGTCCGGAGTCCCGGAGAGCGAGAGCGTCTGCCAGGGAGTGGGGGTGCTGCTGTCGTCTCGGTTGGTCGATGTTATGACTGAATATAAGGTTGTGAACTCGAGACTTCTCTGGGTTCGCTTTAAATTGGGACTGACGAAGTTATTCCTTTTGGCTGTTTATGCGCCGGTGGCTTCGTCGTCCAGAGCTGAGCTGGAGGAGTTTTGGGAGAATGTAAGAGAAGTTCTAGACTTGGTTAGAGGAAACGAAAGAATTGTTGTATGTGGTGATTTGAATGGATGGGTTGGTACCGCTCGGCCAGTGTACGAGTCGGTGCTTGGAATGTTGGCGATAAAAGGGTTAACGATGCTGGCAAGCTTATACTGGCTGTATGCAAGGAAAGGGTCTTCTTGTGACAAACACTATGTTTAGTCACAAGAAAATCCATATGTATACTAGAACAAGAGAGAATGAGAGAAGTATGATCGATTTGTTCCTGGTGGATGACCGACTGCGAAAACAGGTGATGGATACGCGAGTGTTCCGGGGTGCTGACCTGGGAACGGATCACTATCTAGTGATTACTAGATTTAGAGGTCTGTTCGCGGGTTGGCGCCACCGGACAACGATACCAGAACCACAGTCGGTCGGTAGCATCCGAAGCTGGAAGCTTCAGGAAGCGGACACTAGGGATAAATATAAAGCCAGGGTAGCCGAAAAGCTGGACAGCATCGATTTCAGGAAAGAATGTGTGGAAGAAATATGGCAGAGCCTTAGAGATGGAATGGTTAGTGCAGCGGAAGACGTGTGTGGAACTGTGAAAAGAGGTAGTAGTAAAAAGGGTGATGCATGGTGGAATG
Organism: Sericinus montela; assembly: GCA_029286605.1. Lineage (NCBI taxonomy): Eukaryota > Metazoa > Arthropoda > Insecta > Lepidoptera > Papilionidae > Sericinus > Sericinus montela. The sequence continues at coordinate 3,485,067 of JAGSMR010000003.1, forward strand.
ACGAAGTGAAAGAAGCAGTAAATAAGAAGAAGAAAGCATGGTTAGACTACTTGGCCTCTAGTAATGATAAAGATATGAGAGAGAAGAGGAAAGAAAGATATAAGCTCCCGAAAGTTCACACGAAAGCATTGATTGAGGAAGTGCGTGAAAGGTGTAGAATGGAACCGGACGAAAGGTTGTCGCACAAGTTCAAGGAGAACTCCAAACTCTTCTGGAAAGAGGTTAGAGGGACCCGGAGTGGTGCGACAGCCTTAAGAATGAACAAAGTGCTTTCGAGAACCAATGACGTCCTCTCAGAAAAATCGGACGTCATGCAGCGATGGAGCGAATTTTATAGAGAGATGTATGCGTGTGATGATATTAGTGGGGACTCCGGGGGTGACGCCGTGACTGGTACGCCAGACTCGGACCTCGATGACACTGAGGTCATCAGTATGAAAGAGATTGAATGTGCGATTAGAAGTTTGAAATGTGGTAAGGCTGCGGGACTAGACAGAGTTACTGCTGAAATGGTCAAGTATGGTGGGCCACGCGTCTGGGACAGCTTTCATCTGCTGTGCAATTTGTGCAGACGAACGGGGGCTGTTCCGGATGATTGGCAATCCGCGGTCATTGTGCCTTTATATGAAGGTAAAGGTTCACATTATGACTGCGGGTGCTATTGAGCGATCAGCTTGACCAATTTAGCAAGTAAAGTTTACTCGAAGGTTTTGACACGTAGGATGCAAGAGAAATCGGAAAGATTTCTATAGGAGGCACAATGCGGATTTAGACCTGGAAGAGGATGCACGGATCAAATGTTTTCTCTCCGCATGATCACGGAGAAGCTTCTGGCTGCTAACCAGAAGATTTTCTGTGCTTTTGTGGATCTTGAGAAAGTATTTGATAAGGTTGTAAGGAAGAAAATGTGGGATATGTTGCCGGGGTATGGTGTGGATGGTCGATTGCTAAGGGCTGTGCAGTCACTTCACTGTGACTGTAAAGACTGTAAATGACCTGTCACCCATGTTTAGCGTCCAAACGGGCGTAAAATAGGGTTGTGTCATGTCTTCCTGGCTGTTCATACCGTATCTCGACAGCTGTTTAGAGCTGAAAGATAGCTGTTTGGGTGTAAAATTGGGTGACATAAAAGTAAATTGTCTGCTATAAGCTGATGATGCAGTGCTTATTGCGCCATCAGAGGCAGAACTGCAGGCATTAGTCACGTGTATGAAAGAAGAATGTGAAATTAATGGTCCGTTTGAATGCTAATAAAACTAAGGTTCTGGTATTTGAAAGGGACGAAGAAAGAACGAAGTGCGAAATTTGGGTAAATCAGGAATGTCTAGAACAGGTGAATGAAATTGTATACTTGGGGAGTGCGTTTAGCCGGGATGGAAGATGTGATTTAGATGTGGACAGGCGTGTCGCTGCCGGGAACAAAGTCAATGGTGCCCTGACTGCGTTAATCAAAAGGCATGGCGTTGTGAAAAGTGCACGCCTTGCAATACATAACGCAGTGTTGGTACCGACTTTATTATATGGCAGCGAAACCTGGGTATGCCAGAAGAAGCATAAAAGTAGGTTGAATGCAGTGGAGATGCGATCTCTTCGTAAAATGTGCAGCCTTACCATGGCCGACCGAAAGCGAAACGAAGAGATTCGCAATATGGCAGGTTTGAAAGATGACCTTGTCTCAAAAATGGATAAGAGCGTGCTTCGATGGTTTGGGCACGTTGAGCGAATGTGTGAAGACCGAATGGTGAAGAAAATATATAGCGCGAAAGTTAATATTAAAGGGTGTCGAGGTAGACCGAGACTAACTTTCGAAGACCATGTGAGCAAATTGCTTGAAGAGGGGAGGGTCAAGAGTACTCGGATACCTAGACGTGCATGTATGAAGAAGATGATGAATCTGAAAGAAGCGAAAGAAGTATGTAGGGATCGTGACACTTGGCGATCTGTTCTCTCTGGCTACCCCGACAGGGATTGTGCGTGAAGATAAATATAAAAATATATATCTTTTAACCTAACTCATTGATTGCTATAAATAAACATATTTCAAGTATGAAAATTAGGCGCCAAACATTTATGTGTTGCTAGTACACGAATGTTACCTGACATAATTTGAATATAGAAATGAAAATTACATAAACATTTCGTAGTTAATTATTTTATACTTTTCATGTTTTTTTAATAAATATATATAAAATAATTATTAAAATTAATTACATGAAAAGTATAAAATAATTAACTACGAAATGTTTATGTAATTTTCATTAATATATTTAATTAATTTATAATACATATATTTAATTAATTTTAAATCTGTACAAATACATATTCAATATTTCAATATATCGCCATAGTAGATATTATTTTTTCATAGTATTTATTAGGGTTTCTCGGCATGTTCGAGGTCCTTTGAAAATCAGAATAGCGAAAATAATTAAAAAAAAATATCATCATGAATATTTTCATGGTTTCAAGAGTTGTTTGTTGCTGGCTTGAGTTTTCAAAATTAAATCATCCAATATTCGAAAAATTTCCAAAACAATTTCTCACTTTCTCACATTTTTTTCAATTCGCATCAATTTGTAAAACCAAAATATGTTCGATTATCTGTCCGTTGTGTGCTATTTATTCACATGTTCGCGCAATTACGTCTTATATTATCTTTATTTCAATCAAACACAAGTATAGCATCACAAAAATATTACGCTTTTCTTATCGCACAAAAACACTACCTTAACAGCCTATAAATAGGCTGTTGGCCTTCTCTCCTGTATGAACCCATATATAATAATATTTACAATAATCGCCGCGCCCGGTACGCAGTCAGGCGATCACATTATCAGTCACCACAGATGCCGCTGACGAGCGTAGGGCTGCGACGATATTATTAGTAAGGAGGTCCTCTTTGTCGTAACCGGTACATACGAATGTCGATACCACTTATTTTTATTCTATGTTACCATTTTTCATTAAATTCGGTAACAGCAATATTAAAATCGAATTAAATTCTTCAATAGTACAAATAACAATTTAATAAAAACTTCATTTTTCCCTTTCCTTCCAGGTTTAACAGGTACCGTGTTTTGCATGGGAACTCCTGAGGAATTCCAAAATATTCTTAATGAAAAGCTTAAAGAGTTTGATACCGATGAAGCATTACAGCTTGCAGTGGTGAGGCACATGTACAAACTGATGGTTGGTGGGAATACAGACGCACTGGAAGCAGCATTAAAGGATGCTTTGACATGGCGGGAGAAGATTGAAGCATGCGTGCGTTCTATATTGGGCAAAGTGCCACATTCCGCTCAGTACGCTCGGGAGCTCATTCAAAGCGCGTACGGCAGAATCAAGCAAGCCCAAGGTTATATTCCAAAACCTCGGGCTTTGCGGTCAAAGATAATACTGCTTCATGCAACATCGCTTGCAGAAACATCTGAAACACTTTCCCTGCAGCACTACTCACAGCAACCTGTCATCGTTTACAAACTACGTGCACCCTTAGAGCACTCTGCTGCAGATTTGCGATGTTCTGCTATAATCAATAGCCATCTTGATGTAACTTTGTTAGAAGAGTTTGAAAAGAAAAATCTTTGCGATACTTATCTGCTTAACGCTGATACGTTCATGACTACAGATCCGGAACATTATGATACACATAATGATTAAGTGTCTAAGTTATTTTAAGATATTAAGGGTTATAGTACGTTATTTAATATTTATATCATCCGTTATTTTAATAAACTTTATTTTTCAATAAATATCTTTTAACATTTGATTTCGTTTTATTTTTAATTTCTTTTTTCTAGAATCACGATAGCCGAGTGGTTGGATGGTCGGAATCTCAAGTCAAGAGACCCGAGTTCGATCCTCAGGTGGCAGGCTCGTACTAATGGGGTTTTGCAAAAACATATGTACGAATTATATTGTCTAGACTGGACTTCTGTCTACCCCACACACACAGATCGTCAAAATAACTGTACTTCATGTACTGACAACACAAACATTTTATACATATGCATATGTGTGCGGGTGCGTGTGTGTGTGTGTGTGTGTGTGTGTGTGTGTGTGTGTGTGTGTGTGGGTGTGTGTGCGGGTGCGTGTACGTGTGCGTGTGTGGGTGTGCGGGTGCGTGTGTGTGTGTGTGTGTGTGTGTGTGTGTGTCAAACAACTAAGGTACCAGAAACACCCAGACTCAGATAAAAAGTTGACAATACAATTAATGCTGAGAAGAGTACACAGAGGTTGTCATTTATATATATCTACCGACCCTACTTAACGTGCCTGCGCCGTAACCAACTCCTTATATTCTGGTTAAATGTCATTTCAAAAAATCGCTAGACAGTTACAGTTACTACTATTTACTAGACATACTTTGCTTTTTTAAATGCATTATAATGGAGAGGAGAAGTTGAAAAAAATATGTCAACACAGGTCATGTTTCGTGCTGACACGTTGCGGTACAATGCCTTGCTGTCAATTTTTGACAATTACAATTCAACATTCAGTCATCGTACATTCTACTCTGTGCGTTCAATGTTCAGTTATTGTGACATAAAAAAGTGATCCATTGATTTTATCGTAAACGTTTATGAAAAAAGTTACGTTTTATATTGACGACGGTGTTTCGTGAAATACATTACAAAAAATAATATTTATAAATATAAGAAATAAGAATATATCATGCCTAACATTGCAGGTTTGTCACTAGGCAAGTAAAAGCATAATTTCAATATAACCTTACCATATCCTTGGACATTAACGTATTTCTTATACAATTTTTATAAAAATCAATTTCTAGCCGAATTGTTCACATCGGAAAAAAAGGGCAATGATGAAACAGGAGATGGAACTCGAGAAAAACCTTTCAAAACTATCCTCCAAGCAATGCGGCACGCAGGCAAGGAACCATTTCCGACTATATACGTCGACGGTAAAGAAGAAGGCAATGATTACGAAGTTGCAGCTAAATCACAACTAAAAAAAATTCAAAAAATCTGGGTCAGAGAATGTTATAAGGCTGCCGATAAAGCTAAAGCAGAAGAAGAAAGTAGCGAAAAAAGGCAACAAAACCTTGAAGAAGCTAAAAAGATTGTAATCAAAGAAGACCCATCGCTTCCAAAGGCAAAAATATTGAAGATTTGTGAAGGTGACTTATTTTCATTCTTTTAACATTGTAATTTAAATTAAATCTACAAGAAATATTAACTTGATACATTAATTAAATTGATTTAGAAAGAAGTTATATTACTTTTTAAGGATAGGGAACAATGAAAGATTTGGATGATGAAATACTGCATCACAGTTATATCATAATCGGGCAATAAATTATTACAATTTACAAAATTAAATTATTTTAAAAACTGAGCACTAGCATTATATAAACATGATAGACTAGTTAGTAGTGACACTGCCTTATAATCTTCGGGTGGTGGATTTGAATTTTAATTTTTGAGACAGTGTGATTGTTTAAAAATAATATATATAGGATTTAAGCATGTAATTTATTTGCCATTAACATACTGTACCTGTAATATGGTTCTGTAAAATATTATGTTAAATGCGCCAAATATTGTAAGCAGGATCTTGAATAATAAATTAAGCATTTTTAATATCTAAACAAATTTTTTGGAACTCAACACAAAACTGCCATAGCTGAGTATGCCTCATAACCAATTTGCAATTTTATTGATTTTTAAAGCATATTTATGCTGAACTTTTTTGTGATTAAATTAAACAGAAAAAAGTTAAAATTTCAACTAACATGGGCGGGATTCGAACCCACCACCTTAGCCGATCAGTGGCGACGCCCTTACCTCCGAGCCACGGTGTCATACACACATCAGTTGAAATTTTTAAATCTGTATTCTCTTTTATTACTTATGCCTTGTTTATTGGCATAGGGGCCATCTAATACCCCTTTTGCAAGTGACAATTTGATAATCCTGACATTCCAGTTAGGAATTATCAATACAATATTGCCAATTTTAACTTTATTATGCAATTTTATTGATTTTTAAAAAATATTTATGCTGAACTAATATGATAAAGTTCTTAATTACACACATAACTGCCTATTAAAGTCCACTGCAGGACAAAGGCCTCTCCCAAAGGGAGGATTTGCCATAATCACCACACTTGGCAATTGGATTGGGGATCAAAACCCAGAAAAACTTTAAATTTATTGTTGACCTCAGGGAAAGAACTTAGTAAGCTAAGATGCTTAGCCCATGTATACTGCCTGTGTCATACACCTAAGCAAGTTTTGGGACATTGTTTTCTCAATAATAATATTTAACATTGAATTAATTTGCCGCATTCGAATGATTTTTTGTTTTTTTGTCCACAGCTAGTGATCACCGAGGTGAGCGCATATGTGTCAGAGGATGGGTCCACCGACTGAGAAGACAAGGTCGTGCCCTCGCATTTCTAACACTCCGTGATGGCACAGGGTTCCTACAATGTGTGTTGCATGGGGTTCTTTGCCAGACATATAATGCGCTTGTATTGTCTACAGAGTCTTCCGTTATTTTGTACGGAAAGCTTGAAGTTGTTCCAGAAGGGAAGACGGTTAGTGATTATTTTTTGAATAAATGTGAGGAGCTATTTAGTGGTGTGTATTGACAAATAACAGTAAAAGTTGACTGCAGGACAGCCTTTTAACGTAAAAAAAGGTTTGTAATAATCACTTCTGCCTGTCACCAGTTTGCAAAATTTTGTGATGATAACCATCTCCATCCTGTCATACATTGGTAGCCAATGATATCTTGAAGTCCTTAGTCGCCTCATACAACAAACATCGGATGAAAAGGGGTGCTTATGCTGATACCACGCTGCAAATTATTTTAGGAGTGGCTGTAGTTGGGTATGGTTAATTACCTTGCACTATTATATAATACCAGTATAAAGGATTTTATTGTATTTTATTTTACTATTTAGGTTTTATTAATAATTTTATTTGTGGTGATGGAAGGGGTGTAAGAATTGAAAAATATATAATTGATGGATAGATGTATATATTTTAGGCTCCTGGTGGCCATGAGTTGACTGTCGACTATTGGGAACTGGTTGGCCTCGCACCACCTGGTGGCGCAGACTCAATCCTGAATGAAGAAGCATTGCCTGATGTACAGTTGGATAACAGGTGATTATTGTTTGTTAATTATTTTATGAGTAACCTTTCATCCTGTTTACCTCCTAGCTACCTATTATACCTCCATAATACTACAGAGCAGCAGTAACTATATTGTTAAATTAAGCCTGCTAAAATATACAGTACACATGATTAAGCAAGAGACCAATATTACATTCAATGTGAAACTTGTTAAATAAAATGATTTTACTTTTACTTATTCCACAATTTATTCATTTTTCTTGAAGTACCACACCAGTCTCACCCTGTCTTATCATTGAATGATATTTTACCTACTAATTTTCCGACTGTAGTATTGGCCATGTAGACTACTACTATAAATAGCAGAAGGAGCTTAATTACCAATTAAATACCAAAACCATATATAATTAAATAAAAAATATAAAAATATCTTCACGCAAATCCCAATACAGGGGTAGACAGAGGTCAAGTCTAGACAATTAAGTCCCTTTGACCCACCTTCCAACGAAGATATAATCTAAAAGTATAAAAATTTTAAATCTCTCATATATTTTATGCTAATATTTTTTTTGCTACAATACTCAATTTCAACAACTCGAATTCAATCCTCAGGATGAAGGTCCCAAATATCCTCTAACCACCATAGTATTGGATACCATAGTGAAACCTCTGACTATCCCAGTATTGAGTCTGTGTGAAAATATTAAAATAACAAACTTTTCGGCCACGGTAGCCAAGTAATTTAGTAATTGGAAATTGAATCAAGAGACCCAAGACCGATGGGATGTTTTTTTTTAAACTTATGTACGATTTATATCGCTGGCATGGACCTAAAGACTCCGACGGGCTCACCACCTGGCACTCTGTCACCAAGAAGCTCTTCGGTGAAAGCTGGTTTGAAGGGACTTATTTATCTAGATCTCTGTCCACCCCTGTATTGAGAATGAATATAATAAAAATAAAATATAAATACCTTCTCGCAATTCCCAATACAAGGGTAGACAGAGGTCTAGTCTAGACAATTAATTCCCTCTTTCAGGACAACGTGACAGGTGCTGAGCCAGTTGCCGTTTTTATGTCCAAGCCAACGATATAATTCGTACATGAGTTTTTTGAAAAAAACTCAATGGCACGAGCCTGCCACCTCGAACACGGGTCTCTTGATTGAACACTCGGCTATCGTGACCTGTATTGGTGATGGCGTGAAGATATTTAATTGAAATTTCATAAACCTCCCCAGGCACATAATGATCCGCGGCGAGAATACGTCTAAGGTGCTTCGCGCGCGCGCCGCCGTGACGCGCGCCTTCCGCGAGCACTTCGCGTCGCGACGCTACACCGAGGTCGCGCCGCCCACGCTCGTGCAGACGCAGTGCGAGGGCGGCAGCACGCTCTTCAAGTTCAGCTACTTCGGGTGCGTACGCCGACTCCTGGCTGTACAGTAGCGCACTTTGGTGTTTAGTTTTAAAAAAAAATTTAGTCGGTAGATTAAGTGCTGCACTGAGTTATCTATGCCACCTGCGCGTAGCAATGGTCTACTGCGAATGACGCCGCAGTGTTCAAGTATGGCGAAGACAAGATATGGGGGAGACCTATGTGCGAGATTAATACCTATTGAAAGTAAGACTAGTAGTGTGTGCTTGTAATATATACATATAAATAAAATTGGATGTCTTTTGGTAATATCGAAATAACCGTTTTTTACTACATTTGTACTATTTTTTTTTACAAATTTTGTCAGTCTGTTTGTTCCGGCTAATCTCTGAAACGGATGGACTGATTTTAACAGGACTTTCACTTCAGATAACTAATGTGATGAGGAGTCACGTAGGCTGCTTTTATTTTAGAAACATAATTAGATTTCCGCGTTAAGTGTTAAACTGCGGGCAAAGCCGCGGGGGGCAGCTAGTATCCAATAAAATTTACGATTATCATTACGGCTTATAAAATTTTACTGCTAAAGTATGAGACAGCCATACGAGATGGTTTGCCCTAAACGCCATGCTTGGCAATCGAGTATGTGACCCCTTACCGGTCTACTTAATTTGGTTGGTTTTTTAAGAAGTTATCCCGCCGTGTGTCGGTAGCCTATTACATTTAAAAGGTCCCTTAGCCCCCTCTTATGACGTTCACGAGAAGACAAAAAATATCTTCACGCCATCCCCAATACAGGCGTAAATTAAAAAGGGCTAGACATTGAAGTCCTTTCGACCCACTTTCCATCGAATATTTTTTTGCGATAACGTGACTGCCGTCATTATGTCCAAGACAAAGATATAAATGGTATGTAAAACATAGTCCTGGGATCGAACCACCACTCGGCTATGGTGACTGTGGTTGAATTCGAGTTTGTGTAACATAGAAATTGAGAGAATAAATGATAATTATTTTATTATACACCATAAATATACAACGTGTAAAGTAGAATGAATGAATGCATGATAATTCTTATATTATGCGCCACAAATAAAAAATATAAAGCGTGGAAAGTGGAATGAATGAATGAATGATAATTCTTATATTGTACACCACAAATAAAAAAAATATAAAGCGTGGAAAGTGGAACGAATGAATGAATGAATGCTAATTCTCAAATTGCACACCACAAACAAATAACAGACAGCGTGTAAATTGTTGCGACGCGTGCACAGCGAGCAGGCGTACCTGACGCAGAGCTCGCAGCTGTACCTGGAGACGTGCCTGCCGGCGCTGGGCGACGTGTACTGCGTGGCGCAGTCCTACCGCGCCGAGCAGTCGCGCACGCGCCGCCATCTCGCCGAGTACGCACCGGCTTGTTTGTTACATTCACTTATCGGAGGCACCGAGACGGGACACTTTGTGGAACTGTATTATGAAATTAATAAATAAATATAAATATCTTCACGCAATTCCCAATACAGGGGTAGACAGAGGTCAAGTCTAGACAATTGAGTCCCTTTGACCCACCTTCCACCGAAGATATTTTCGGGACAACGTGACAGGTGGTGAGCCCGTCGCCGCCTCTATGTCCAAGCCAACTATGAAATTCGTACATAAGTTTTTGAAAAACTCATTGGTACTGCCACCTGGGGATCGAACTCGGGTCTCTCGACTCGAAATTCCGACCACCCAACAACTCGGCTATCGTGACTTATGTAATATGAAATTAATAATATATAAATGTACATCCTACATACATACACATCGGCCTGTTAAATTCCTCTGCAGGATATAGGCCTCTCCCATAGGGAGGATTTGCCATGTTAGCCATCTCAGTACCAAACCACTAGCACCTCAGATGCTGCTGCCCATTTTCGTTCAAAGAATTTTGGTCTGATATTTTTAGAGTGGTTATCCCACCATCCGTCGGTTGCCATAACGATATTCAAGGCTGTTCTATACTAATGTGAAATTGAATGAAACTGTCAGCTGATGATTGGCTTAACTAACTTTGAAGAAAATTTATCCATAAGTAGTTTAAACCTTAGAGAAGGACAAGATGGTTTTTATCCCAGAAAAGAAAAAACAAATTTTACGCGAAAGTGTTCTATGGGCACCTTATTATTTAATTTGTCATTTATTTAATATCTAAGACTTCTCCCGTGATCCAGTGGCATACATACCGGTCTTCAATTCAGTTCCGATGTCCCGGATTTGATTTCAGACCAGTCAATATATATAATAGTGTCTCGGGTTTGGTTGTTTGTGGTATTCTTGTTATTTCGAATATATAGTATTACTATACATAGTGCTTTAGCTACTTAATTTGGGATCAAAGAAATGTATGTGGATGTCTCTATGTATGTATTAATATCGTAAGAATATACCACCACTTTTCTTTCCGCTGTTGTAATAAGATGCAATAACGGTAAATAGCACTTTGCGGTCAAAGCAATGTTTATAATGTTGTCTGCTTTTTTATTATTTAATAAATAATCAGACAACATGTAAACTCATGTAACCTTACTTAAGAATGTGACTGATGTCCTATAGATACAGTCACGTCGAAATAGTGTCCGTTCATTACTTTTGAGGAGCTGTTGGATAGACTGGAAGACTTGGTGGTGGATGTGGTGGATCGTGTGCTCGCCTCGCCCGAAGGACAATTGGTCTATGAACTGAACCCTAACTTCAAGGTACGGACTATAGTACTGCAGCGGTACTAAGATACATTTGTACTTTTAAAAATTCGAATGTTTAATTATCAACTTGTTCCATAACCTTTTGATGCAACAAATACAACTTACGAATACAGTATAAATTACGTATATAGATATTGGATCTTATGACATTTGAGAAATTTTATAAAACATCTTCACGCCATTCCGAATAAAGGGGTAGACAGAGGTCTAGTCTAGACAATAAGTCCTTTCGACCCACCTTCCAGCAAAGATATTTTCGGGACAACGTGACAGGTGGTGAGCCCGTCGTCGTCTTTATGTCCAAGCCAACGATATAATCGTACATACGTTTTTGTACGAGCTGTCCACCTGGGGATCGAACTCAGGTCTCCGGACTCGAAATTCCGATCACCCAACCACTCGACTATCGTGACTTATGTAATATGAAATTAATAATATATAAATGTACATCCTACATACATACACATCGGCCTGTTAAATTCCTCTGCAGGATATAGGCCTCTCCCATAGGGAGGATTTGCCATGTTAGCCATCTCAGTACCAAACCACTAGCACCTCAGATGCTGCTGCCCATTTTCGTTCAAAGAATTTTGGTCTGATATTTTTAGAGTGGTTATCCCACCATCCGTCGGTTGCCATAACGATATTCAAGGCTGTTCTATACTAATGTGAAATTGAATGAAACTGTCAGCTGATGATTGGCTTAACTAACTTTGAAGAAAATTTATCCATAAGTAGTTTAAACCTTAGAGAAGGACAAGATGGTTTTTATCCCAGAAAAGAAAAAACAAATTTTACGCGAAAGTGTTCTATGGGCACCTTATTATTTAATTTGTCATTTATTTAATATCTAAGACTTCTCCCGTGATCCAGTGGCATACATACCGGTCTTCAAGGTCGTCTGTTCCGATGTCCCGGATTTGATTTCAGACCAGTCAATATATATAATAGTGTCTCGGGTTTGGTTGTTTGTGGTATTCTTGTTATTTCGAATATATAGTATTACTATACATAGTGCTTTAGCTACTTAATTTGGGATCAAAGAAATGTATGTGGATGTCTCTATGTATGTATTAATATCGTAAGAATATACCACCACTTTTCTTTCCGCTGTTGTAATAAGATGCAATAACGGTAAATAGCACTTTGCGGTCAAAGCAATGTTTATAATGTTGTCTGCTTTTTTATTATTTAATAAATAATCAGACAACATGTAAATGCATGTAACCTTACTTAAGAATGTGACTGATGTCCTATAGATACAGTCACGTCGAAGCGGAGTGTCCGTTCATTACTTTTGAGGAGCTGTTGGATAGACTGGAAGACTTGGTGGTGGATGTGGTGGATCGTGTGCTCGCCTCGCCCGAAGGACAATTGGTCTATGAACTGAACCCTAACTTCAAGGTACGGACTATAGTACTGCAGCGGTACTAAGATACATTTGTACTTTTAAAAATTCGAATGTTTAATTATCAACTTGTTCCATAACCTTTTGATGCAACAAATACAACTTACGAATACAGTATAAATTACGTATATAGATATTGGATCTTATGACATTTGAGAAATTTTTATAAAACATCTTCACGCAATTCCCAATACAGGGGTAGACAGAGGTCTAGCCTAGACAATTAAGTCCCTTTGACCCACCTTCCACCGAAGATATTTTCGGGACAACGTGACAGGTGGTGAGCCCGTCGTCGTCTTTATGTCCAAGCCAACGATATAATCGTACATAAGTTTTTTAAAAACCTATTGGTACGTGCCTGCCACCTGGGGTTCAAACTCGGGTCTATTGACTCGAAATTCCGACCACCCAACCACTCGGCTATCGTGACTTAGAAATTTTAACGTTATATCAAATTAATACTATGTAATATCTGTTTGAGTTGCCATACGATTACGGCGTAAGAAGTAACCACCCTCTTTCTTCCCTTAGATGTCGTACATTAATCATACATTTTCGCTAAATTCCATCAATTTAATCTCTGATTAATATAGACTGATTATAACAATGAATATTGTTTTTTTTTTTATTTTAGCGCCCTGAGAAACCTTTCAAGCGGATGGCTTATACTGAAGCAATAGAGTATCTTCGCGCTAACAACATCACTAAAGAGGACGGTTCCTTCTACGAATTCGGAGAGGTAATATTAGAAAAATTAAAATGCACTAGTGTTATTTGTAGCATGTATTTGCAGTATATTGCGCGAATATAACAAACCATATTAAACATTGCAAATATCATATACATGCGGATGACACGCAGATTTATATACCTTGTCAGCCAGAGGATAATAAAACAGCAGTGAAGAAATTAAACGATTATCTTGAAAGCATTGCCGCGTGGTCAAAGTCGAATGCATTAGTCCTTAATGGAAGCAAGTCTAAATACTTGATTCTAGGTACGGCTAAACAAATTAGAAAAATTGCGAAATAAGAACCTTAAGTAATCATAAGAGACGAAAAAATCGAACGTGTGCCTGAGGCCAAAAATTTGGGTTTGATAGCTTTGAAGGTCATATTTTAAATAGTGTAAGAGAATGCTTCTATAGGCTCAAAATATTATGTCAAATCAGCAATTTTATAAATACTGATATGAGGATCAGACTGTGCGATTCTTTAATTCTTTCAAAATTTAACCATATGGACAAGTAGACGCGGGCCATAATGTGTCTACTTGTTCATAGTCAGAAGTTAATACAGCGAGTACAGAATGCTTGTGCGAGATTTTGATTCACAATACCTGCATGCACAAAACCAGCGCCGTAGTCTCGTATGTGTGTGTTTCACAACACAAGTGATCGACCTGTGTGTGTTTCACAACAGTCGTCTTCGTTCGTCTTTTATTTTTATTTTTGTTGAATTTTGTAAAATATACATACTCATGATGTTTATACTGTTTTATCATGGTGTGGTGTATCAGTGCAATAAATTTTTCTTTGTTATAAATTTGTAAGTATGCGTTTGTATACGGATTTTGATGATATTCTGTGTCGTAACAAAACGTCTGAACATGGTTTTTAAATGTAATTTACGTATTTTTATCATGTCGGAGTATTCTTTAAGTTATTTTTAGGGCTTGTAGGATTCGGGTCTTGAGACTTAATTCTTTTCCTCGCATCATCGCAGGGGCTGCTGCTCCACCTGGGAAAAGTGTGTATCAACCCATGCCTGTAGTTTATGGGTTGTAGTGTGCGTATGTCACGCCTTATGACGGGACTTGTCGCCCGTCTTCGACCCTCCTATGGTGGGGCGGCGATCTAATGAGTGCTCGTGGGGTCAGTCGCCAATCAGGTGGGCCAAGACACAGCGGCAGGGCCCATGTGGCTCGTTGTCGGCGCGAGCGAGCAGCCACGCGCCAAACGGACCACAAAGTATACAGTCCTCTAGTAGTATACAGGAAGTATATACGCATGGGCCTAGGTCTCTCGCTTTGATGCCATTCCATACGTAAAGTCCGGCTCCAACTATGATCTGGATTCTCTTGTTTTATTGCATCTGTAGTCTATTGTGCAGGTTCTTTGAAGTGAGCGCGTACCACGGTGGTGCAGCGTATGTAAGTCGCGAGCGGATGGTAGGCCTCCCGTATGTCGATCTTGGTCATTGTCGATCGGCAGTTTGGATGAGAGTACCGGGTGGAAGACCGCTCGCGCAGTTATGGTACGTTGGATTGAGTAATCGCACGAAGATCCGAGGTAGGTAATCTTCGTACTCCACTCTACATCCTTGCCTCGAGGCTGGAGTGGAGGTGGTAGGCGCCCTTGGTGGTCGGTGATAATGGCGGTTGTCTTGCTGACATTGATTGTCATCTGCCATTCTGGCAAGAGGCCCAACAATCGCTGCATCCTCTTTGCAGCGACGTCTGCCCGACGTGAAAGAAGTACAATACGCGCTGACGTCGGCGTAAAGCAGGACATCGTACTCCCACTCTTGGGCGCAACCTTCAAGCGTCGGTCAGCCATCCATACAGACTGCGTATAGGTATTGCGAGTGATAGCTTCCTTGGGTCACGCCAGCTTCTATGGGTCGCATTGCCGCATCGGCTTTCTCGACGTGGATGTAGAAACTCCGTCTCTCCGGGAATGACGCCACTAGCCGCACAATGGCTGGTGGTATCTCCGTCTGCTTGTAGATTAGCTCCTTATCTCAAGCCTTCTCCATGTCTAGTAAGATCCCTAAACAGCATCAACCGCGGTGTTACACGGTTGCTAGCTATTGCTCTATATAGCTGTTCCCGTATAACCTCCGCAGCAGAAGTCTGTCGAACATTTTCGCAATAAGCAGCTGTAGTGTGAAAGGGCGATAGCCGGGTGACTCTGGCTCTTCCCTGGCTTTGGCGGCCAATTTCCATAAAATATTCAGGTTTTAGTACTCCATTGAAGAGGCGTTCTAATACGTAACCCTTTCTAGGTAATTATCTCAACGCCATCGTAGGGATGTTGTCCATTTTTTATAATGATAAGGAAATGCTCTACTCGCATCGACTAAAACCCCATGATGTTCCGCCATCGCCGCATATTAGCAGGGCCACGAGGACACTCATATATCCGCAACCCCAGCCGCGCTGGCCGTCTTAGAAAGCCTTTCCTAATATATTCTCGTCCTCAACCCCCACGCTAGACGTATTACCTCCTTGACCTCCAAACACATGTGGTTTATGTAATTCCCTGTGTTCGCTTCGCGGAAGCCAAGTTGCTCAGAAAGGCGAGTGCTTGACCGAGCACCAGCTCACCCCCTTTTCTGCGGCTCCTTTTACATCTACTGCGGTTGGCGCACCGTAGAAGGCTAGCGCTTTCTAGTAGGCATCACACTTGCTTCCTGTTCTGGGACCTCTGGGTGCTACGGAGGCGGCGGTGATGTTGTTTGCTGTGTGTAAACTATTTAACTTTTTAAGGTTTCTGTTATTCATTTTAGTATCAGTTTAGAATTATCTTTTGCTTTAAAGCTTTTTGAGAGGATTACTTTACCTTGATATTGATATCAGTCATCTTCCTCCTTATTACTTACAGGCTTTTTCTTTATAGTACTACACACACTTTTACACCTTTTATATAAATATTGTGTCTGTCTGTCTAAACTTGGTTGTCTGTTCTCTCTGAATACCCTGTAAATAGTGCATGATGATATGCAAAAAGTTATAGAGCGACTGAGAGAAAAGCCTCGTAAATGGCAATGGCTTCTGAGAGGAGATATTGGGATAATGGTTGGCTAACAGCGCTAGTGAGCGGTCGTGTCATGTGTGCCGTGAATAGTCGTTAAGTAATATTATTTCTTTTTCAATTAAATGTTTATAAAAGTTGTAAACTAGTGTTATTTTACGGAATACTCGTGTGTGATAATATTCAAGCCAAAGGAACAAAGTTTTGAAGAATTATTAAAAACTCGCAAAATTCAACTTGCACAGTATAAGCAAATAATTCAGAAAAATGCTGCGGTCGCCAGAAAAAAGTAAATATTCATCACGTACAAACTTACTTAATTTCGATAGTGATGACAGTTCTTTGACAGTAAACAGGAGGAAAAGAAAAAATACAGATTGTGATATTACAAGTTTTAAGGAAGAAATGAAAGAAATGTTTCAATCAATGAAATTAGATCAAGAGATCATTCGAAAAAGTATAGATGATATGAAGGTACAAAACACAGAAATTCTGATATCACATGTACAGATACAAAAGATCCTTGAAGAAAATGCAACGGAATATAAAAAACTAACAGTACAGTTTAATAAAATAGTAAACGAACATAAAGAGGCAATTACTAAAATAAATTATTTAGAAGAACAACTTGACATTTTACAAAAAGGAGAACACCGATATATGTTAGAAATAAACGACATACTTAAAAAATACCAGGGTGATCTAAAAACTACCATATTAAACTTACATACTAGTCTCAAACTAAATATAAACAATCAGGACTTAAAACAGTTTTTGTATTAAAGAAAAGAAATAAGAACACCATCATTGCAGAGTATAAATATATAAATAGAAAAAATGAACTTCTCAAGGCGGTTAAATATTTTGTTAAATGTAATAAGGGACAGTTGAACTCGAGCATGTTAGGTATAACGGAAATCAAAGAACCAATTTTTGTTTCCGAATACCTAACACCAAAGGCAAGAAATTTATTCTTCTTAGCGCGTAAATTAAGAAAACAAGAAAAGTACAGGTATTGCTGGACTTCCGAAGGTAAAGTTTTAATACGAGAAAAAGACAATGGACGGGTTATTGTCGTAAAAAATATTTTGCAATTAAATTCGCTGGGTGAAAAAGTTTCAACTCAAGAAGAATGACTATATGAGTCTTTTAAAATGCCCTTATTGTCTACTATAGTTAAGAATATATTATCATTTTCTGTGTTTATTATATTGCATGCGGGTTTGCGTAGCTTTTATTTAATTATTGTTATCATACTACCTAATATTTCATCGACAGCCATTTACTACACAAATCACAGACATTACCACATCACAGTTGCATTCATAACTTTACGCCACTTAAATACATCCTTTGTTAAAAGCGCGTATTTCATGGTACAATGTACAAAGATTTACAATTTTGAAAATGGCTAATTGTAACGAAGTATTTTCCAGTATTGATAATGAAATTAACATGAAAAACGCGTTTTTAACATCAAATCCCAATGAATGTAAAAAATATTTGGATGTATGTGATAAATCTATAAACATCATTACATAAAATATAAGAAGCCTAACCCATAACTTTAGCGACTTTGAAGTTCTGCTGTCACAAATAAGTATTAATCATGACATAATAGTTTCGACTGAATGCTGGTTGAATTCTCAAGAATTCCAGGCTAGTGAATTACCTAGATAAATATAATATCCTGTCATCAAACCAATACGGTTTTAGAAGAGACAGATCGACCTCGGATGCAATAGAACAATAAGTTCGTTATGTTGTATCTTCGTTAGACGTATCAAAAAAATGTGTTGGAATGTTTTTAGATCTTGCGAAAGCATTTGATACGGTCCCTATTCCATTACTTCTTAAAAAGATGGAAGTTGTTGGCATTAGAGGAATACCGCTAGAATTGTTTTCTGATTATTTAACTAATAGAACCCAATTAGTCAAAATTAATGATATTCAAAGTGATGAGGAATTAATCACTTTTGGAGTTCCGCAAGGCAGTGTCCTTGGTCCAACACTGTTTTTAATTTATATCGATGATCTATGTAAAATTATTACTTTTGCAGATGATACTGTGATTGTCTTCAATGAAAATTCTTGGAGTAAGGTACAATGTGTTGCCAATGAGCAATTTGCGAAAATAATCGAATGGCTAAAAATAACAATGGTTTAACTCTAAACTTAACTAAAACTAAATATATGATCTTTAGTATAAACAATAATACCCAGCCAATAAAAAATAGATTTTTCATTAAAGCACATAATTGTAATAAAACTGAAGTATGTAATTGTTATACTCTGGAATCTGTAATAAAAACAAAATATTTAGGAATAATATTGGATCAGCATCTAAAATGGAATTATCCCCTCAAAGAACTAGAGGGGCGTGTTCGCAAACTAATATATGTTTTTAAAAATCTAAGGCACATAGGGGATACAAAAGATCAAAAATGTATATTTTTGTTTGTGCCAATCTATACTAGTTTATGGTATTCAGTCTTGGGGTGGTGCATCTCGGACATCATTTCTTATCGTTGAGAGAGCACAAAGGGCTGTTCTAAAAGTAATATTGTTTAAAAATTATAGATATGCTACAGCAAAATTATACCAAGAAGCGTCTGTTATAACGGTCCGACAGATTTTTATTAAATCTCTCATAATTAATCAACATAAGGTGCCGCCGGACCCACAAATTGTTGGGAAACGGCGGCATGACATAGTATATAATACTACACTGTGCAAAACCCACTATAGTCAGCAATTTTCATCTTTGCTTGGACCATTTACATATAATAAAATTAATAAAAAAATTAAAATTTCAAAATTATCTTAGTTTATATTAAAAATTAAAATAGATAACTTTTTAAAACAACTAGACTACTTACAAACAGAGAATTTGCTTACTTTTTCTAGATAGATATATCTTACTAATACACTATGTATAAAAGGTGGCTTCTTCAAATACATACTACATTCACCACACACACTGACAGACACCCACACCAATAATAGTTATGTAATTATATATTTTCTATCTTATTTATAATTAGTTTTATAAGCTTTCGTTTTAAAATATTTTAATTAGGATTAAAGTAATAAAATAAAAAAGGAAAAAAAAGAAGAGCTTCGTGTGTTTTTGCTCATACTACAATAGAATGAAATAGCATTGTTGCGTTTGAGGAGGAACACTGCGCCTGCCGTCACACAGTGCTAACTAGTACGGAAGGTAGTGATACTACTTTTTCGTGATCAATGTTTACACTAATTAAAAAATATTTCATAGGTATTAATCGTAATTGTATTCAATTTATTTACATTTATATAAGCTTTATTATTATGAAAGAATTGTTCTTACTTAAAATTTATAATAATAAAGAAATCAATGTACAAATTAAAAATGGTATAAACTGTTAGCAAGACGACGATAGGCTCACCATCTGTCCCATTGTCCCAAATAAGCATAGGTGAAAAGTGGGTCAAATGTATATTTCCTAGCCTTCTGCCTACTCCTTCGTATAGGAAAATGCGATAGGATAGAGGGTTGTTTTTTTTATATTTGCGCTCCTTCCAGGACATCCCGGAGATGCCGGAGCGCAAGATGACGGACTCGATCGGTGTGCCGATCCTGCTGTGCAGGTTCCCCGCCGAGATCAAGTCGTTCTACATGTCGCGCTGCGCCGACGACCGCCGCCTCACCGAGTCTGTGGACGTGCTGGTGCCCGGCGTCGGCGAGGTCGTCGGCGGCTCCATGAGGATCTGGCACCACGACGAGCTCATGGAAGGTACGGAGACCGGAGACCGAGTCTGTGGACGTGCCGGATTGATACATATATTCAAATACACGTAAACGTCCAGGACTCGAGTAGAAACATTCATATTCATCGCACAAACGTATGCCCCTAGCGGAATTCGAACCTGCTGCCGTTAATTTGGAAGACAGGGTCACTGCCATCTCGTCTATCAGATCGCCATACATACTTAACGGCATGCTGAGCTACCCTTAATTTGGAAGACAGGGTCACTGCCATCTTGTCTATCAGATCGCCATACATACTTAACGGCATGCTGAGCTACCCTTAATTTGGAAGACAGGGTCACTGCCATCTTGTCTATCAGATCGCCATACATACTTAACGGCATGCTGAGCTACCCTTAATTTGGAAGACAGGTCACTGCCATCTCGTCTATCAGATCATATACATACTTAACGGCATGCTGAGCTACCCTTAATTTGGAAGACAGGGTCACTGCCATCTTGTCCTATCAGATCGCCATACATACTTAACGGCATGCTGAGCTACCCTTAATTTGGAAGACAGGGTCACTGCCATCTTGTCTATCAGATCGCCATACATACTTAACGGCATGCTGAGCTACCCTTAATTTGGAAGACAGGGTCACTGCCATCTTGTCTATCAGATCGCCATACATACTTAACGGCATGCTGAGCTACCCTTAATTTGGAAGACAGGGTCACTGCCATCTTGTCTATCAGATCGCCATACATACTTAACGGCATGCTGAGCTACCCTTAATTTGGAAGACAGGGTCACTGCCATCTCGTCTATCAGATCGTCATACATACTTAACGGCATGCTAAAGTCCACTGCAGGACATATGCCTCTTCCATGGGGAAAATTTGCCGTAATCGCCACGCTCTTGGCCAGCGGATTGGCGATCGCAGTATCAGATCACTCGCACCTTAAACGCTGCTGCCCATCTTCGGTCTATTTTGATCTGATATTTTTAGATATGGTTATACCGCCATCTATCGGTTGCCATAACAATATTCTAAGCTGTTTCCTTTTGTCGTCTCTCACAACACCCACAAAAAGAAAGGGATTGGCAATATTCTTAAATACAAAAATATGTAGATCGTCATATAAACATGTAGTGTTATTAAATTAAGACATTGTAATTATCGATTAACACTCGTAGATATTGAACCCTAGGCTACCATGTCCCTCCAACCTTCTGCTCAACTGTTTTACGTTCAGAGGAGTAGAAATTTTTAAATCTTGTCTCATACGGTATTAATGTTTTCATTAATACACAATGAAAAAATTGAGTGTCGCGTATGTTAGCATACTCTTTCTTCCTGTGGGCTAAGAGAGGCTTCTTTCTTTCTTCCTGTGGGCTAAAGCTTCTTCTCGTGGGTTACGTAAGAGACGAATAAAGAAAAAAGTCGTGAACGCCGTGCTGGCGACCGACTGGTGATGGAATATCGTTATAAGACTCCACTACAGGATATAGGCTTCTCCCGTATTTGAGGGTTTTTGCTATGTACGAAAGAGCTTGGCAAGCGAATTGGCAATCGCAACCAGAATGGTTGCAACTTTTATGTGGTAAACTTCGAGATGGTTATCCCCCTATCGTAGTCCTCTCTTACGAAGAATGAGAGCAATATATTCTGGCGCAGACATCACACGGCATTTTTATAGCCCTCATAAGACCCAACTTTTTCAAGACCTCATTTACCTACAACTATCGTAATGAGTTTATATTTTCAGGTTATAAGCGTGAAGGTATCGACCCGACGCCTTACTACTGGTACACGGACCAGAGGAAATTCGGTTCCGTACCACACGGCGGGTACGGATTGGGCTTGGAGCGCTTCCTGTGCTGGCTGCTCGACAGACACCACATCAGGGAAGTCTGCCTGTACCCGCGTTTCCTTGAGAGGTGTACGCCTTAAGTACAACAGTCGGTACACGCTTCAGTTTGTTGCATTTGTTGGAATCTCTTTTCTCGCAATGTGTACCCAGCTGTATAAATATATCTATATATGTGTGTAAGAAGCTTGCTGTTATTTAATAAAAGGATTCTTTAATCGTTTGTTTTTTTTTAATTAAAAAATAAGTAAATAATGAGACAAAAATTTATTTAAAATTTTTGCTCAAGCAGCTATTTCTAATTAAAGACTAATTCACACTTCTAATTAAAGTGGTTGGGTGATCAGAGTTTGAATCAACAGCCCCAAATTCGATCGCCAGTAGAGACTCGTACCAAATTAGTTCTGTTGAAATTTGGCTCCAAAGGATTAAATTGTTTACAACTCTGAATACTTTAGTATTGGGAATTGCGTGAAAGTAAAAAAAGGTTTCCCGAAGGTTTTTTTTTAATTTTGTACGAACTACGTCGTTGGCTTGGACATAAAGACAGCGACGGACGCACCTATTACGTTGTCCCAAAAATGTCTGCGGTGAAAGGTGGGTCGAAACGACTTATTTGCCTAGACTTGCATATTTATTTCTTATTGAATTTTACATTTATAAACGTCACGCCTCTTACACAAAGTGTAGGCAGAGGCACATCCTTCTACTAACTACTTTACAAACTTTAAGCCATTGTTATTTACTTTTATCATCAATATAGTAATACATAAAAATACAATAAACATTTATTCCATTTATAACTATATTGCTTCACAAAGGTATAAAAATTCAGTATCATTGGTTAAAAATGTATTTCTATAAGTTCAGAATTTGCTACAACAAAAAGGGCATTTTTAAATATCAAAATATTATTTTAGAATAATATACATACACAATATTGACGAGTATTTTTTTTTATCATATTAACTTATAGAATGAAGAACTAATATAATTCTCTTGAGGCGGTTTTTTTATTACAAACGAAAATAAAAGTATGCATATGATTAACACATTGTTTGATTCTTATATTCATCCAGGTTATAATTTATTAAAAAGTTACCTTTTGTCTGACGACATAGCTTAGCTAAGCGCTGTGATCTCATTTGACATTATTGTAACAATAAACGTACCCTAGTAAACATACATTTTCTTTATTAACTCGGTATGATTTCAGCATGTAATAACGCCACGAGAGAATATTTAGAAATTTTTGTTTTAAAATTTCTCTTACTGGTGCCAATTGAAAGAAAGAAAGAAACAAATGTTTATTCGTGGCTACTACAACTCAATACACAACATATTAAACAAAAGGTACTTAAATTAATAATTTTACATGATATTGGATTGTAGTAACAAAAAGGCATCCGACTCAGCATTATGCTGCAGCAAAATTGCTACAGCGCTGATATTCTGCCCGACCCACACCGAAAAATCACCTGCGAGCAACTGCTGGAATAAACAAAAAAAATATATACTAAGATAATTTGCATAAACACAAATACAACATCTACTTAAGTATAATAAAACAATAAGAGTAATAATATTTTTGTTATTTTCGAACTGTTTAGTTTTTATTTTTAAAATTTAATACTTTACTATTACCCAAACAAAACCAGCATATATGAACAAATTTCTTACTTTTATATTGCTATGTTATTCATAGATTACTTAATCATATAAACACATATTAAATGATTCTTAAATAATAAAATAAATAAAAATCTTCACGCAACTCCCAATACAGGGGTAGACAGAGGTCTTGTCTAGACAATTAAGTCCCTTCAACCCACCTTCCACCGAAGATATTTTCGAGACATCGTGACAGGTGGTGAGCCCGTCGCCGCCTTTATGTCCAAGCCAACGATATTTTCGTACATAAGTTTTTAAATTTTAAATGATTCTTAATTAGCTATAAAAGATTTATTCAGTTCTTTGTTAAATATTGAGCCAGTATGGCTATGCTATGGCAACCATTCGGCGTCGTCGTCTGGTACAGCAGAGAGACGGTTCCTTTGAGTCGTTGATGCTTCACTGAGTTCTTCCTTACTGCCAGTTACTTTGTAATAAACTTTCTTCCCAGCTTCCACAACATATTTTACGCCATACGTTAAAATTTGAAATTGTAAAAGGTAGAAAGTATAAAATTATCAATAGTTTTAATCGTATTGTCTTATGACTTGAAGTCCTCCTAATTGTAAGTAGCTATTGCAGCCCATGGAGATAGAATGCCTTAAAGACCCTAATTTGCCTCTCTAATTATTTGGCTCTCTATACATTTCAAATCAAAATCGCTAATATATTGTTTAGAGATAGAAATCAGTGAAGATGTGGCCAGTCAACTATTCTTTGACTACGCATTTACGTGCGTAACATAACTATAAACTGTATAAATAATATGAATGTTCATTATGGACGATGCAAAAATTAACACAACCTGAATTGCTGTTTTTTTTTTTAATATTCTGCGCCATGCCATTCTGTAGGAAAGGAAGACCCTTAGGAAATATTTCTTACAGTAAAGTTACGACATTCTAGGGATAAAATGGTGGCACATTCTTGTCCACACCACACAACAATTCCATATTACTGACACACTAACTAATAACACCTATAACATCGCCAGTCTTTCTGACAACTTCGCCGATGTTGTGGGATGAGAACGTGCCCGGGCTAATGTTGATGTTGACCCCGCCGTTGCCTTCAGTGTGCTGAGGGCAATCACTCTGAGTGATAATAGACAAGTTGTAGGGATCAACGCCGAACGACGCTATCTTTGTATGCATCTGTAAAATTGGAATAAATAATTAAATACATAGATTAACACATACTCTGATCCCAAAGCAAGTAGCAAAAGCACTTATGGAATCAGAAACATCGGCGGTAATATAGACATACAGATTCGAGACAATGTATAAAAATGGTTTCCACATTGACCCGTCCGGGAATCGAACCCGCGACTTCTAAGCTGGTGACACTTTGAAAACTGATGTTTAAGTCCACGGATCTCGTCAGTATAATTGCATTTTTTTTTTCTTAAAACAAATCAAATAATTAAAAAAAGGTAATCAACAATAGCATGTTATAAATGTATGTTTACTAGAAAAATAAAATAGCTAGAAGATAAATAATTTTGTTACTGGTCGATTAACAAACATTAATAGTGCCAAATCTGACATTGTGAACAGTACCAAAAATCAGGTTTAATGTAGAAAATGTTGCTGACCAACCAGACTATCGTATCTTATCGACATACATCTTATCCAATTCCTTCGAACGAGAAAGGATAGTAGCTGAAAGTCTGTGGGCAAAGGCTAATTTCTGGGAAGCTACTATTGCGGCATAAGTATTGTAGTCTGTAGCCAAAACTGTGTAGCTTGCTACAAAATCACAAAAGTCTACAAAAATCAAGAAACGTTTACGTATAGTGTACTATTTTTATGTAGCATTTGTCTTATATACGTTATATACGTAATCGTAGCTGATCGCCATTTCCAACACAGGGGTAGACAGAGGTCTCGATAATTACGTCGCTTCATCCCAACTTCTACTGAAGATATTTTGGGACACCTTTTGTAAAAATAATAAACATTTATTTAACTTAAAATTGACTTTAATAACGCGTTTTTTTTGTGTTACTTGCAACCATTTTTTTTTTTCGTGTCTCTATGTGAACTTAAATAAACTTCTTTTACCACTAGAGCTGTACCAAAAGAAAATATAAACATACAAAAGCGTATATTTAGGTTGTAAGTAAAATTTAATGTATCATTTCATTTGGTTTAAAATAATACTTACTCAAAGGAAACCTCACTTTCATTCTGGCGGGGACCGCAGAGTCAGATACAGTAAGAACTCCTTTATATCTGTCAAATTAAAATAAATATTCAGGCAAACCGATCTTCCGAAATTTTAAGAGGAGGTATTTGTTCAGCAGTAGACTTTTGATTAACTGTTAAGAAGAAGAAAGAAGCTGATTCGACATTTGCATATTTTGTCTAATTTTGTATTAAACAATAACAAATACCATTTAGTTTCAAAGTACTGTTCTGTGTTAAGAAAGTAGTGATAAGATGCACAAACACATATTTATGTAAATAATTATAAATACACATCGTAAAAAAAGTCGCGTGGTTACCTTACGAAATGTATAAGTCCGATGTATGACATAGGCCTGTATTTTAAGAAGAATATAACTACATTTATGAGAATATCACCACGTTTCAAAAGTGGATTGGCGATAGCGTTAAGACACATCTCACACCGTTGATTGTACTGTCCGCCACAGCTCTGCTTAATTTTGTTTTAATATTTAAGTATAATACCTTTGTTTAATAATAGCTCTCTCACTTTTCTTTTTTCTTTGTTTTCAATAGCTACCAACTGATGGCTGGATAACCGTTTTAAAAATACTAGACCAACATTCAGCAGGTATCTGGTGGTCAAACGCTTGCCAAACGTGGTGATTATTATATAGTACCCCGTTGTGGGAGAGGGAAGACAGTTTAAAATAACTATAAGCATGCGTCATCAATGAACCTCAATTTTGCTATTGGGCTATCGGGTCCAAATTAAGACAATGTTTAAAAAAACTAGTTAATTAAAAAAAAAAAAAAGTACTTAGTATACTTTATGCTTTGGTAAAGTGTTAAAATATCAACAGTATCGACTTAACGACACCAAAAAAATATTAAAGTTAAAAGTTGTGGGTGGTTACTGGACAAAGACCTCTCAAATACACTCTGAAAAAATATGGCTTTTAAAAAGATATTTAAAAGAAAGAAGAACGTTTGTTCAATCGTCATAAGATCACGATAAGTCACGATAGCCGAGTTGTTGGGTGGTCGGAATTTCGAGACCCGAGTTCGATCCCCAGGTGGCAGTACCAATGAGTTTTTCAAAAAACTTATGTACGAATTTTATTAATTTACTAGATAAGTACAATCTTTTACCTCTTGCTTCTAGACGTAAAATACTTGCTGCTGTAACTCTTCACGGTACATGTAACCATAAGTTTAACTGTATAGATCTCGTAAATGAAATAAAATTAAGGGTACCTGGGTCGCTACAACGCGAAGTGCGCCTACACCGTTAGTTTCATACAAGAAATTGCCACACACAAGCTGGTGTGAGAGCGCCTTTAAGGCGCCTATGTGAATTGTATAACAATGAACTAAGCAACATAGATATATTTTTAACCCATCCTAAAGAATACAAAAAATTAGTATCTGAACGCTTAAGAAGAAAGACTTAAATACAATGGTAATAATAGAGAGCTTTATAACATTTATAACACTTAATATAATACTTATATAACTAATACTTTTTTCAGTGTAATGTAATGCAGTGTGACGCGGTTGAAGTTTTCTGTATCACGTAGCATATACCAAGAAGCTGTAGAAAAAGATAGAGATCGTTAGGACTTTTTTGTAACGAAGTGGTAACTGCAGCCCATTATACTTTACGACCTGCAAAAAATTATGGATGAACGTAGGTCTCTCCCGTAAACGAGAATATGTCGCCACGTTGACAAAAACATTGACGATCACAATATTCTCTGCTTAATTATGGATTTTTTGAAGTTAACAACTCAACCTTAGACTTAAAGTTCATTTACAACTTTCTTTAACTTTCAAACCAAAGTATAACTGTAATTTTAATAATCTAGGCGAGTCCTCAGCAGTCTTTAATTGATATTTGACCACATAATTAGGCACTTAATCTGGTTCTTGCTAATCTTGAACAGAAATGCATCGATACCATTTGAACTCGATTAACGAATTAGCTAATATATTGTAGTTGATAGTGAATTCGTTTTTTATATACGGCAAAAAACAATTAAAGCACTATTTATTAAAAAAAAATCTTATAATTTTTTCAACCATTTTGTTCACACCAAGCAGTGCGCATTCAGCTACTATGACTTTAATATGG
Source organism: Sericinus montela (assembly GCA_029286605.1). Classification (NCBI taxonomy): domain Eukaryota; kingdom Metazoa; phylum Arthropoda; class Insecta; order Lepidoptera; family Papilionidae; genus Sericinus; species Sericinus montela. The sequence goes on from JAGSMR010000003.1 coordinate 3,513,034, forward strand.
ATCGTATGTTCTTAATATTAGAATTTTAATTGTTTCAAGGTACGATTTGCAAGTATTATATTCACGTATTTCGGGACAGGTAAAAATACGCCTCGGCTAGAGCGTAAGTAATTTAAAACAAAAACCCAATAATGACATGCCTCATATACCGTTTATATTTAGTTCACTCTTTTTGTTCGTCATTCAATAGTTTATCAGCGACCTCCTCAGAGAATCTGCTAAAACATCTAGAACATATTTCATTGTTCCATAATTTATCTTAGACATTTCTTTTATTTAACCTTAAAAAGATCATAAATATATAATAAAATATCTTCACGCAATTCCCAATACAGGGGTAGACAGAGGTCAAGTCTAGACAATTAAGTCCCTTTGACCCACCTTCCACCGAAGATATTTTCGGGACAACGAGACAGGTGGTGAGCCCGTCGCCGCCTTTATGTCCAAGCCAACGATGAAATTCGTACATAAGTTTTTGAAAAACTCATTGGGACTGCCACCTGGGGATCGAACTCGGGTCTCTCGACTCGAAATTCCGACCACCCAACAACTCGGCTATCGTGACTTTTTCTTATCTTAAAAAGATTACACGTTTATATCAAAAATGTAATATTTTATATTTTATTTAAGGATTTTATCAGGTTCTATTTAGTGTTTTAAAGTATACCCCAAGTAAAGAAGTTTAGACTCAGTTATTATATCATCGCTTATTAAATTTTTTCGACCAATCTACATAGAACCAAGCTTATACAAACTTAAAGTTCTGCATTTGTATTCTTGGTCTACATTTGATTTTATTTCTCCCAAGCAGGGGGCAGAACCAGTCAATCGTGTTTATTGAAATTAGATTATTGGTTTTATTAATATACACGATTATTAACGGATTTAATTGCCTTTTATTTTGTTTTTTAAACTTCTCGTCGTTTCGAGTGCTTAAACTTAAACTTAAACCCGAGGTTGCGAGGAGACCCTACATGCTGAATTTTAATGTAGGTGTATTTTAATGTGTAGTACTTGCTTAAATACAAGAAATCATTATATTTTTATTTAAATAGCCTCATGAATCAGCCTTCCTAGGAAGTGGTAAAAATTTGCGAGGTTAGTTTTTGTTAATATGATGGTTGATGGTATCTTAAACATATAAGTGTACATATGTGTATGTTTTTATAAAAATATCAGGAAGTCTGTATCTGTGTCTACTGTTTTACTAGACGTTATTGTACTTATTTTAAAAGCACAAAATCTTCAATAAAACTATTATTCCACCAAAAATCTGTGTTTGTGTATATGCGTTAAGTTCACAGAGCTATCTAATTAGACGGCTTGAGTGAAATATATACTTTGTAAGAAAAATTCTATTCTGCCGCAGTATACAACCCAAATATGATCAATAACAAAACGTTCCGGAAATAGATTAAGAGGCGTCTGAGTCTGTACAGGATATGTCTAAGGGCGACCCTTTCTTTATATAGATGTTCTCTTATTTTTGAAGATCGTGACTCAAAAGATTGCTTTATCTCAAACGAGCAATGGGGCAAAAAATTCGTGTTTAGCATTGTAGGTAACCGGCACAGTAGTAAGGGAAAGAGTAGTAGAAACGGCAAATTTAAACCTTAATGTACCATAATCTGGACAACGTGGTGAAGAGATGATGTGAATGAATGCTTATCTACAAATTGCCTAGGATCGAGGTGTGTAGCAAAATTTGGTGCTCAGTAATGGACTTGACGAACCTTTATACATTCACGATAGTGTGGGTAAGATATAAACATAATAGAATGTAATAACACACTTTACTTCTATTTTCTTTTTGCTATAAAAATAAACTACGACTTAAATAAAAGAATATGAATAAAACTAAAGTAGTTTTATTATAACGTCGAATACTCGCGTAAATCTAAGAATGACTATTACGTACTTTGTTTTGTAAATATTTACGTAGAAGTTCATATTGTTTCGTTTGAATTAATTATCATTAGGATAGGTTATTTGGATAGGTTTATTGTTCGTTGTTCGTTGTGTTCGAACAGTGGTAGGGCCACGCATCAGCTTTTGTTTATTGCAATTATGAGGGGGGGCACTCTAAGGGAGGCAACGCATCTGCTAAGCCTCTGGTGTTGCGGGTGTTCATGGGCGGCGGTAATCACTTACCATCACGTGAGCCACCTGCTCGTTTGCCTCCCTTTTCCTATATAAAAAAAAAGTATTTTGTCTCGATTTGCAAAGGTCGGCAAATCAACGCTTCATCATCCGGGTTGTCCATATCAGGGGGGTGTAAAAGGCCTCCCTTTATGGTTTGCGAGTGTCGAGGCATAGCCTCAAAACTCGGGCGTCTTCTCAGGGGGCAGATGCTCCCCCGGTCTTGGGCGCCACCTTTCAGCGGCGTTATGTAGGCGTGTTACGTACTTTACGTCTTACATCGGTTCTTTTTGCACTTCCCCGGTTCCCTCCGGGCTGAGTGGCAATGTGAGAATATCTCTCGGGAGGGGTTGCCACTCCGGTGGTCGAGCGTGTAGAGGTAGCGTATCCTGGGTGATCGCCAGGCGATGTAGATGTTCTTGTAGCCCGTTGTCAGCGCGGTTGTACATTCCGCGCGACACCCGGGCCACCAATTCTTCCAGAGACTCGATCTTGAGGTCCCTGGCGATGACGTCGTTACGTACATAGCGACCCGCTCCCACTATAACACGTAGTGCTATATTCTGTTGGACCTGTAGTCGTCGACGTTGTGGTGTTGAGATGAACGCGTACCCCGCAGGAGCCGTGTAGGTTATTCTCGATCTTATGTAGGTCTTGTAAATACCTATCTTGGTTTTTATAGGTAGCTTTGATGAAAGTACTGGATAGAGAACCACCCTCGCTGCTCTCGCGCTGCTTATCGCATAATCCACCTGTGCGATGAGGCGTAGCGATTTGTCTATCCGGCAACCAAGATAGGTAACGGTGTTCTGCCACTCAATCTTCTCTCCTCGGAGTTCTAGTTGGGGTGGTACGCGCTCGTGGCGATTGGTGATTATTGCGGATGTCTGCCCGACGTTAATAGTCATTTATCTAGCCATTCAGGTAGTAGGTCTAACAGTCGTTGCATTTTCTTAGCAGCGATGTTTGCCCGACGGGACGACGTAAAGTACGCGCTGTCGTCCGCGTAGAGTGCGAGCATCTTCTTGCCACTCTCGGACGCGACCCTTGAGCGTTGGGATGTCGTTTGTGTAGACTAAGTACAGGCAAGGTGAAAGACAACTGCCCTGCCGAACGCCTCCTTCTATAGGGCGTACTGCCGAATCGGCTTGCTCGACGATGACGTAGAAGCTACGCTCTACTAAAAACGATTCTACTAATCGTATATAGGCAGGTGGTATTTTCTTCTCTTGCAGTAGCTTGAAGATAATTCCCGTATACCACACTCTGTCGAAGGCCTTTTCTATGTCTAGTTATACCCCAGACAGCAGCGGTCGCGATGTTGTTCGACCGCTAAGTTGTGTAGCACACGGGCAAATTGCGTAGATGTGGAATGACCACTACGGAATCCACGTTGCTCTACGCGTGGCTCAACGAGCCTCCGTAGCAGTAGCTTCTCGAATAACTTCGCTACGTACGATAGCAATGTTATAGGGCGGTAGCTTGGCGTAGACTTCCTGTCTTTTCCGTGTTTCGGCAGTACGACTATTCTGCCCATTTTCCAGTCTGTAGGGTAGTAATGTGTGCGCAATATCCCGTTGTAAAGACGGGATAGCGGCATCGGGGCTTCCATAAACTCCTGTACGCTTGCTCGATTTGCTTGTGGAATTCTGCAGCGACAGCAGCAGCAGTGTTCGGCTTGAATTGCCCCTCGAGATGTTGTGCCAAGATCTCTGCCCGGTCCTTGGCTCCGTAAAACTGTTTGCCCACATTGTCCGCGAGTGGGCAGATCGGGGATGGTTTCCGTAGAAGCTGCCGGTTAAGTTGATGTAGTGATGGGGGATAGTCAGCGCTCTCTTCAATACGACTATACCAAGTGAGACTTCGGTGAGCTTTTATCCCTTCCCTCAGCTCCTCTGTAAGCCGATTTAACTTGGCTTTGGCTAGTGGGCAACGTGTCCTGGTTTTTCTTTTCTCTTGGAGTAGTGTTCTCAACCAAAGTGGAACCTTTCGGCACGCTACTGGTACCGTCGTAGTGGTCGACAGATACACTTGATGTATCTTATCTCTGATATATTTGTCGGCCACTTCGACGTCGTTCGCTGTTGTTATAGGTGCGCCGTATCCGATGTTCGCTAAACCACTTTGGTAGGTGTCCCAGTCGGTCGTCTTTTACATTCATCTGGGCACTACGGAGTCAACCTACTGCGTTATGGTGAAGTAAAATGGAAGGTACTGCGTGTCCAGGTCGTACAGCACCTCCGTTTGGACCGGGTGAGTGATACCGTGATACAGTACGACATCTATAACATCCGGTCGGTGTTTCGGGTTGCTGGGGATATGTGTTGACGATTCTGTGCCTAACACTTCGGATCCCCATTTCTCTGCTTCTTCATACAATGCCTTGCCACTGGGGGTTATGGTGTTCGACCCCATGCCGTGTGTTTTGCGTTGAAGTCCCCGGCAATTATGGCAGGCGATGTCCCGTCGAAGATGCAGTGGATGTCCGAGGGGCTTAGGGGGGAACCGGGAGGGCGAAAATACTAAAAATCAGAAACCACTCACTCACAAAATTACATTATAAAAATCAGAAACCACTCACTCACAAAATTACATTCAAAACTAAATCACACTCACACTACACACGAAACAAACATAAATTACAATTACCAAAAGTCAGAACCAATAAGTATGGCTTAAGCACTACTGTATAACTGCCTCCCAAATGAAATACTTCATGAAAAATCCTTTTTGATTTTTAAGGCTAAGCTTAGAAAGCACTGTCAAAATTTGTAATACATATTAACATTAAGTTTTTCATTGTATAGAGTCACCACATACAGTACGCATAATTACATACTATGTCAATATTTAAGTTTTCTTGTAGAAGTGAAGAATTTTCTTAATAGGAAATAAAAAATTTCTCTAAACCTAAACCTAAATTGTCATAAGATAACGCCAACTAATTTATTACGCAATTTTTTTTTTTATTTTAAAGCATGTAAGTTATGCTTAACTTTTTGTTACTAAATTAAAGAAAAAAATTTTTAGCAGTTCTCAGCAGATCAGCATTACTTTTATGATTTAAAATCAATAAAAATTGCGTAATAGTAATGGTTACTTAAAGTTGCGCATGAATATAATGAATATAACGCCCTGGGCAGACAGGGTCTCTGAGATCCACTTTCACCGAAGACTATCTGTGACAACGTTACAGGTGGTGATACCATCACCGTCAAATTTAAAAAAAATCGACAGTTAGTATACTACTGTTACTAATTACATACTTCTTATTGAATCCTCTGACTTTTAAATTTGTACATTTGATCTTATCCGCAACTTCCTTCGTGCAATCGATTAGTTTCCCCAATTTTATGACTTAGATAATAAAGCCATAGATACAAAACGAGAAATGATTTAATATCTCTTTTATAATTGTTTAGAAATATAACAGAAAATTAAATAATAGATGGATAATGAAAGAACTTTTATTGAATTCTTACAGAGTATAAAAAAATATTTGCTTAATAACTAAATATCGCAGAGGAACTCCATAGTAGTAACTGAGTAGGCTTCTAAATGTAAGATTGCTTGTCGACTTCCACATTTCACGCTCACAGTCCTAGTGTCGGCCCTGCTCAAAGAAAATATTATTATGTATGATCGGATTTAAGTTGATCCAAAATGATTTAATTTAAAAGATACGTAATTTTTTACACTATCATCATGCATCGAAAGAAAATCATGGCCCAGATTCCTCAAATTTTTCTTTATTCCTCGGAGTGTCAAAGTGATTATGAAAACGTTATAACATTTAGTTTGGGGGTCATTGTAGAAGCGTGCTCGTCGCGACCCCTGCCAGCCCTTCTCAGGCCTGTAATTCTACTCAGCTGCGCACCCATGCCAACGAGGGTAAGGGCGTCCCCCCAAGGCGACGCACACGAGTTCGTCCCCGAGGGAGTGGAATGCAGCGCGCAAAGCGGCGATGGGGACTGCCATCCATCACGCACAGCCCGACACGGCGGAAGGTGGAGAACGGAGTAGAGAGTTGGCACGTGGAACATTAGAGGAGGCATGAGAGATAAGACGAATGAGTTGATCGAAATAATGAAAGAAAGAGAATTAGATGTCGTGTGTTTGTCGGAGACCAAACGGAAGGGCAGTGGCGAGAGAGCCTGCCAGGGAGTGGGGGTGCTGCTGTCGTCTCGGTTGGTCGATGTTATGAATGAATATAAGGATGGATGAACTCAAGACTTCTCTGGGTTCAATTTAAATTGGGACTGAAGAAGTTATTCCTTTTGGCTTTTATGCGCCGGTAGCTTCGTCATCCAGGGCTTAAGGAGTTTTGGGAGAATGTAAGAGAAGTTCTAGATTTGGTTAGGAGAAACAAAAGAATTGTTGTATGTATGGTATGGTGATTTGAATGGATGGGTTGGTACCGCTCGGCCAAGGTACGAGTCGGTGCTTAGAATATTTGGTGATAAAAGGGTTAACGATGCTGGCAAGCTTATACTGGCTGTATGTAAGGAAAAGGGTCTACTTGTGACAAACACTATGTTTAGTCACTAGAAAATCTATATGTATACTAGAGAAAGGGAGACTGAGAGAAGTACGATCGATTTATTTCCGGTGGATGACCGACTGCGAAAACAGGTGATGGATACGCGAGTGTACAGGGGTGCTGACCGGGGAACGGACCACTATCTGGTGATTACAAGAATTAGGGGTCTGTTCGCGGGTTGGCGCCACCAGACGGCGATACCAGAACCACAGTCGGTGGGTAGCATCCGAAGCTGGAAGCTTCAGGAAGCCGACAATAGGGATAAATATCAAGCAAGGGTAGCCAAAAAGCTTGACATCATCGATGTCAGGAAAGAATGTGTGGAAGAAATATGGCAGAGCCTTTGAGATGGAATGGTTAGTGCAGCGGAAGACGTGTGTGGAACTGTGAAAAGAGGTAGCAGTAAAAAGGGTGATGCATGGTGGAATAACGAAGTGAAAGAAGCAGTAAATCAGAAGAAGAAAGCATGGTTAGACTACTTGGCCTCCAGTAATGATAAGGATATGAGAGAGAAGAGGAAAGATATAAGCTCCAGAAAGTTCACACAAAAGCATTGATTGAGGAAGTGCATGAAAGGAGTAGAATGGAAGCGGACGAAAGGTTGTCGCACAACTTCAAGGAGAACTCCAAACTCTTCTGGAAAGAGGTTGGAAGGACCCGGAGTGGTGCGACAGCCTTAAGAATGAATAAAGTGCTTTCGAGAACCAATGACGTCCTCTCAGAAAAATCGGACGTCATGCAGCGATGGAGCGAATTTTATAGAGAGATGTATGCGTGTGATAATGTTAGTGGGGGATCCGGGGGTGACGTCGTGACTGGTACGCCAGACTCGGACCTCGATGACACTGAGGTCATCAGTATGAAAGAGATTGAATGTGCGATTAGAAGTTTGAAATGTGGTAAGGCTGCGGGACTAGATAGAGTTACTGCTGAAATGGTCAAGTATGGTGAGCCACGCGTCTGGGACAGCTTTCATCTGCTGTGCAATTTGTGCTGGCGAACGGGGGCTGTTTCGAATGATTGGCGATCCGCGGTCATTGGGCCTTCATATAAAGGTAAAGGTTCATTATGACTGCGGGTGCTATCGGGCGATCAGCCCGACCAGTTTAGCAAGTAAAGTCTATTCGAAGGTTTTGACACGTAGGATGCAAGAGAAATCGGAAAGATTTCTATGGGAGGCACAATGCGGATTTAGACCTGGAAGAGGATGCACGGATCAAATGTTTTCTCCCAGAAGATTTTCTGTGCTTTTGTGGATCTTGAGAAAGCATTTGATAAGGTTGTGAGGAAGAAAAGGGAACTGTTGCCTGGGTATAGTATGGATGGTCGATTTGTAAGGGCTGTGCAGTCACTTTACAGTAACTGTAAAGCCTGTGTGCGGGTAGGGCATGACCTGTCACCCATGTTTAGCGCCCAAACGAGCGTAAAACAGGGTTGTGTCAGGTCCTCCTGGCTGTTCATACTGTATCTCGACAGCTGTCTACAGAAGCTGAAAGATAGCTTTTTAGGTGTAAAATTGGGTGATATTAAAGTAAATTGTCTGCTGTATGCCGATTATGCGGTGCTTAATGCACCATCAGAGGCAGAACTGCAGGAATTAGTCACGTGTATGAAAGAAAAATGTGAAATTAAAGGTCTCCGTTTGAATGCTCATAAAACTAAGGTTCTGGTATTTGAAAGGGACGAAGAAAGAACGAAGTGCGAAATATGGGTAAATCAGGAATGTCTAGAACAGGTAAATGAAATTTTATACTTGGGGAGTGCTTTTAGCCGGGATGGAAGATGTCACTTTTTTTTATGGAAAAGGAAGGCAAACGAGCAGATGGCTCACGTGATGGTAAGTGATTACCGCCGCCCATGAACACCCGCAATACCAGAGGCATAGCAGATGCGTTGCCTACCTTAGATTGCCTCCCCCCCCCTGGGGGGAATTGGGGAGAGGGGTGTGTGGGCCTCCGGTTACCTGCACTCATCAGACGAAACGCGGAAGTTTGTTAGACTTCTACTTCACGCCGGTATTCTGTGAGGACGTGGTACTTCCTCGGTCGAGCCGGCCCATTCATGCAACAACAAAAGCTGATGCGTGGCTCTACCACTGTTAAAAGACTGTTACTTAGACGTGGGCAGGCGTGTCGCTGCCGGGAACAAAGTCAATGGTGCCCTGATTGCGTTAGTTAAAAGGAAAGGCGTAGTGAAAAGTGCACGCCTTGCAATACATAACGCAGTGTCCGTACCGACTTTTGTTATATGGCAGCGTAAACTGGGTATGCCAGAAGAAGCATAAATGTAGGTTGAATGCAGTGGAGATGCGATCTCTACGTAAAATGTACGGCCTTGCCATGGCCGACCGAAAGTGAAACGAAGAGATTCGCAATATGGCAGGTTTGAAAGATTACCTTGTCAAAAAATTGATAAGGGTGTCTTTCATGGTTTGGGCAAGTTGACCGAGTGAGTGAAGACCGAATGGTGAAGAAAATATATAGCGCGAAAGTTAATATTAAAAGGTGTCGAGGTAGACCGAGACTTTCGAAGACCATGTGAGCAAATTGCTCGAAGAGTGGAGTGTCAAGAGTACTCGGATACCTAGACGTGCGTGTATGAAGAAGATGATGAATCTGAAAGAAGCGAAAGAGGTATGTAAGGATTGTGACACTTGGCGATCTGTTCTCTCTGGCTACCCCGTCAGGGATTGTGCGTGAATATGAAGTTATAACAATTAGTCGATACTTACTCGTTCAAAATAACAACCACAACAGTGTCATCTGGTGTTAAAAAAGCAATATTTTTGAGGGACCGCGTTAAGATTGACTTCTTCTCTTTTATTTCTATTCTCCGAGAGCCACGTTTCAAAAATTTGGAGAAATGTCCCATTGCGTAAAACATTGGCTGCTTGTAAAACTCCTTATTGGCGGCATTCACTATAACAGCAGAATCTGCGTAGTTTTAACCCAATTAGGACCACCTTGCATGTCAAGGCAAAGGTTCCAATCGATCCAGCCAACAACATTGTGATTTAGGTCCTGCAAAATGTTTTTAAATAAATTAAAGTTGTCTTTGTTTCATAGGAAATACAGACGTCTATTTCTATCTATATGAGGCTATAAAATGAAATGATGTATACTCCACGAAGTTCTAGATTTATTATTTTACCCACAAAAATTTGTATTCTCTTTAACATTATTTTATGATATAAATCTACCCACAATTATAACAATAAAAATTCCGCCTCCCAAGAACATAGAACCATTTACACTACTCATGAACTATAACAACATTTTAATTATATGACATTGTTGGATTATTTCATTGTTCCATTCACACAATTAGCTTAGCATAAGATTATTGTAATTGACTTGATTATTTAATTTAAAAAATAAAAAATATTTCTTTATCATTATCACATATATTTTATCAATTCCATTTGTAAAATAAAAAATGAAAGAAAACATACTCTAATTAATATTTTCAGTGATTATTATTAAATTACTGTGAATTTAATAAACAATTTGAGACAAATGGACTGTATACTATATTTACATCATAATTAGGTACAAAATAATAATTATGCGATAATATCTAAACTAATTATAACAAAGTAATGGTAAGAACAATGGAATAATAATAACAAGACAACAATTGTAATAAATTAACCGTATTAAACAGAAATTGGTAATATACATAATTTGGTAATAGGTCTTTTTATCAGAACATTTTTACATCGCAATGTTACAACTCGGCTAATATTGTCTGCCACCGTTTTAACACCGTTGTCTGTCTTGCCACCGTTTTAACGTATTAACGTTAGAATTCTGGAAATCATGATCAGGGGTTCGCCAACCAAAAAATGACCAGGTGTTAAAGGGATGGGTTCCTCATATGTATCAGCTAGGAAGGCGCGAGTGATGGGCCTCGAATTGAGACAAGCTTCGACCTGTGCCAATACCGTCGCCATTTCCTCGAATGTGAGAGTAGAACTGCCGCAACGCGTTTTAAATGGTATTTAATCGATTTGACCCCCGCTTCCTATAGACCACCAAAATGTGGTGCATGGGGAGGTATAAAATGCCAGCTGGTGCCATTATTTGCAAGCCACTCTGAAACTTCTGGCACCATACTAGATTTTTCCTTTGAAAAAAGAATTTGTAACTCTCGTGATGCTCCTACGAAATTAGTCCCATTGTCACTGTATACATTACCACATCTTCCACGTCTAGCCACAAATCGCTTAAATGCAGCCAAGTAACCTTGCGCAGTTAGATCACTAACCGCCTCCAGGTGAACAGCGCGAGTAGCCATGCAGACAAATAAGCAAATATAACCCGTGTAACTGCGATGTCCCCTACTACCTTTGGAAACTCTCATATTTATGGGACCTGCATAATCCAACTCGCTATTAAAAAACGTACGATTTACGGTAACCCGGGATGCTGGTAATTGACCCATTAGTTGAACAGTACTTGAGGGCTTGTATCAGGCGCATGTGACGCATTTCCGAAAGTACTCTTTCACCAGACCTTTAATTCCAATGATCCAGTATTTATAGCGGAGATACGTTAACATTCCGGGGTCTACGGTGTGGAGTGTTTTGATGCGCTTCGGCGACTAACAACCATGTTAACTGTGTCTTACTGGAAAGTATAATCGGATGTTTCGTAGCATAAATTTCGTTGGAGTTATCCAATCGCCCTCGAACTCTCAGTATTCCTTGTTCGTCAATAAATGGTGTCAGCGTAAACAGTTTACTATTTTTCTTAACATTTCCGGTTTTAAGATGAAATGCAATATCGTCACAGAAATCTTCCTTTTTCGCGAGAATTTGCGCAACTCAGTTACAGATTTTCAAAGCATCGCTTATTTCTTCTCTGGTTATGTACGGTGTGAATTTGGTACGGCTTTCTTTCGGTTTCTTTAGATTTAGCATTCGTCTACAGTACGCGACTACTCTAAGCAGCTTGGCTAAAGAAGAGTACCTAGACCACATTAAATCAACCACATCGTTTACAGCCATTACGTGTGATTTTATTTCTTTCAGCTCTCATCATTCCAGGCGTGTAATCAACTAGATTCAACCCCCAAGGTTTCGGATACTTCTTTAAGAAGTTTTGCTAAAAGAGATGCACCGCATAATTCGAGCCGTGGTATAGAGATTTGCTTGATGGGAGAAACCATCCGTCTCAATTGATCTTAAATATACAACCGCTGCGTATGCAGCATTTGTTGCGCCACAGAAACCATGAAGAAAAAATCATCCACCGAGTGACTTCAATGTCACGCAAATTTGATAAATCATCACGGAAATGTCTCCATTCTTCTAAAAGATTTTGAGGCAATTTGTCATCTCAAGAAATGCCTGCCAACCACAATTTTTGAATGAATATTTTCGCCGTTATAATACATGGCGCAATCCAACCTAGAGGATCGATCAACCGTGATATATCTGACACAACACTACCCTTAGTTACTGGCAGCCTTTGAGGTGGCAATTGTATAGAATAGATAAATGAATCCGATTTTCAGCTCCAGGTCAATCCCAGTATTTTCATAACATCATCCATGAATAATCATGGATTTATGTTAAATTATTAAAAGTTAAATTCCATACCCATAAGGGTAAGGAATTCGTACCAAATGATTTGCTATTTATGGCTTACATAAAGGTATCACTATTACTAGACCATTTCTGAAGTTCAAATCCCCCTCACTTAATTAAACCATTCGTCTGTTTATATACATCCATAGCTTCTTCTACATTTTGGCAGGTTGTCATTAGGTCATCCATGTAGAAATCGGTTAATACTCTATCTGCTGCTATTGGGAAATCCTCAGCTTCGACAAGTACCAACTGCTGTAATGACTTGACGGCAAGGTAGGGTGCTGACGAAGTCCCAAAAGTTACACGAAGCAACTTATAATCTTTTAATTCTTCATTTTGGTCTTAACGCTATACTAATCTTTGATAATCCGTATCTTCTTAGGTCACCTTTAGCATTCGATACATTTTTACTATATCGGCCACAAGGCATATGATCGCATGATCATGTGTCGAAGGTCAGACTGTAAACGTGGACCGACCAACAGGTCATCATTTAAAGAAACGCCATTATCCCCTTTGCATTACGTATCCAATACTACTCGCAGCTTGGTAGTAGACTTATCATTACGAATAACAGCGTGGTGCGGTAAGTATACTACATCCGGTTTTCGTCTATCTGCTTCTCCTATAATTTCTTGCATATGACCCAACTCTAAGTATTCCTTAAGAACTCCGTCATATTTTCCCTTCATCTCATAGTCCTTAAGCAATCTTCTCTCCTGCGATACGAATCTTCGTACGGCTATGTCTCTGATGTTTCCATATTTACATGCAGGGTCATCATCTCGAAATGGAAACTTAACTACGTATCTGCCCTCAGAATCCCTGTATGTAGTGAAAGAAAACATCTCTTCGCATCTCTTTTCCCTTACAAATTTTTTTCTCTTACTGGTAGAGTTTCTGATTCTATCACCCAGAACTGCTTTAGAAGATTATAGTATTATCGACAGCTAAGAACTAGGTTGGATGCGTTAAAACCGTACAGGGATTCATTAGTGCGTGAAAAGAGGGAAAGAAACATGCATTATGGGAGAACAATCAGAAGTATGCAACCGGGAGATATAGTTTTCTTGAAGGAATACCCTAAGGGTGAAAAATGGTTTAAGGGCGAGATTGTAGAACAGCTACGGAAAACCAATTACAGAGTTCGTTCGTCTTTGGGTAAGGAAGTCCATCGTCATATCGATGAGTTAAGGCGGAGTTCAGGGTGCGCGATAAGTAATCACAAGCTCAAGACCTGAGTGAGAACCCGGTACACGACAGTGCCGCGAGCAATGACTCCGTCATTTCTAACGCAGCTAAAATATCAGGATCTGAACCGGCAACGGTAGTACACGAAAACCGGTCAACAACATCTAATAACCCAAACACGAGCGTGCCGTCTTGCTCGCCCAATTTTGTGAACACTAGGATTCGTGTAACAAAACGTTCTAGTATACTAGATTTTGATTAATTAAATCAATGAATGTAATAATAATAATTTGTACTTTCTTAAATTTTGTTAATTTTGTTTTGTAACATATAGTTGGTGTTATTTCATGTGTCAGTCATATATACTTGTTTCAAGTTGTTTTTGTTTTATTTCGTTTTTTTTTTGTTATTACTTAGAATAAGTGAGGAGGTGTAATGTAAGGGTACATGCAACTAGTAAGGTTAATGACCAGTCATGCAACCAGTGTTTGTTGTTATCCCACATATATACTAGAAATGATATCTGAAAAATAATAAATTTTATTTGGAGGGCATGTAGAACAAACACGGGCGAGATAAATCATTATCGCTTCAAACCGATCTAAAAATAATACCAAAGAGTAAAACAATCATACAATCTCCGTATTTTTTAGTCAGGTCAGGTCAAGGTTATATCAGTCAACAATATTGAAATTGCATATTGTCAGGCAATTCTATTGGTCTCAAAAATCGAGCGCATGTAACTGTTTATTAGCGAGTGTATGTTAACTGTTATAAATTCTCTCATCATATTAAATTGTACAGAAGTTACCTACTAAGGTCGGTGAGATGAGAACGTTAGAATCTTCGATTAGCATCAGATTACAACAATCGGTCCAAGAGAGCCGTTTCAGAGATTAGCCGAAACAAACAGACAGATAGACAAAAATTTGTAAAAAAAAATATTTTGGTGGTACATACACCGAAATATATATATCATATATATGTAGTAAAATCGGTTGTTTCAATATTTCAAACACACACTCCAATTTTAGTTATCTGTATAGATAATATAAAACAAAACTATAACTACCAACAAAATTATAAACGAAAATATTACCTCTAATATGTCTGCAATGTAGCTGACTGCCCTTGACCACGACCCGAATTTCACTTTTTCTGTTTGCCACGGGTATGTGCCTGATTTGAATTAGGTAGCAATGATAAAGTAGTGTAGGATATTTCTACACGAAAAGAAACCAATCAAGTGAGTTCTCATAAAAATGATCAAGTCTCTTCGTGTGTCTGACTGCATAAGCGATTATAAAGTGGCGTATACATATTATTGATATATTACATTGCACTTCAAAGATAAACTTGTTAAAAAAATAATACTATAAATAATAACCTACATTTCGGGTATTCCTAAAGACTATTCCATAACGACTCTGATGACCTCCGTGGACGAGTGGCGTACGCACCGGTTTTCATGGTGTCGCCATCTCAGAGGTTCCGGGTTCGATTCCCGGTCGGGTCAATGTAGAAATCTTTCTACATTTTCTCAGGTCAGGGTGCTTGTGGTACCTTCATTGTTTCTGATTCTACAAGTGCTTAAGCGCTTCCTTTGGGGTCAGATCAATGTATGTGATATTGTTCTTATCTGTGTATAAGTATGTATTTATTTAGTATTATTAAAACGGCTTTGTTTGTGATAGTTAATCAACTCGGGCGTTACTTTGCGGAATTCCACTTTGCAGAAGTTGTTATACAATGAGATTGCACCCTTCCGCTTGCGAAAATAAAAGGTCCTGTTACTGACACGAAGAAATGAAGTGCACCACCCTTCCTCCCACAGATGTATGCACTAATTCTACTGGATGCACCACCTCCAATACACTCAAAACCAGGTAACATATACCACTACCGACAAATGTATAATTGTATAATAACATTTTTATAGCTTTGTTTGTATTTAGTGTGGTTCAGAAAATAATGTAATAGTGAAATTGAAGCTGCAACATTACATTTCGCAGATCATTCGAAACTCGCTAAATACTAATACCAACTATTATTTTATTAGATTCAATCATTTTCCTGTCCTTTTATAATCTTAACCCAAGAAAGATGCAAAACATTTATTAAAAACCCCAAAGAAAAATATCTTCTAATTCGCGAACGTAACCTTTCTAAATGAGATTACAAGCTTTATTTTTGTGAATGTAAACTATATAACTGAACATATACCTAATGTAATGCATTACGCATCTTAGATTATTTTATAAGCACCTTAACAGTTACTATATCTAAAGAACGCATTTTTGGTCTCCTAATTTATAATATTTTTTCTTTATTACGCCTGCTACAAAATTTTACTACATTTGACCATCAGTCAAATGTAGTAAAATTTAAGTCGCCGTTTTGCTTTCTCTTTTTAAATGCGTTGCAATTATGATTACACCCTTTAATCAATTCATTGACAGGGTCAACACCACATGTATTACACAGATGCCAAACTATGTAGCTAAACACTTATGTTATGGAATTCAAACCATCCAACCATAAAGAAAGGTGTTTTTCTGCATCGACCCGTCCAGGAATCGAACGCGAAACCTCAGTGCTAGCGACACCATGACATGTACGCCATTCAACGACGGGGTTCTACAAATATTTCCTAAATATTAACTATGTTAATATCTTAATTATAACTAAATTAGTCGAAGAATCATAATACCTTGACATGCTTCCGTAGCCAATATGAATTTGTCAGGATGCGTCTTCGACACAAAATTCAAGATGGCCGCCGGTACCAGTTTATCAACATAGTAATGCACACCAACACCGTCGATGAAGTCCAATGCTAATGGATTTTTACGCAATATCTAGAATCATAACATGTGGTTAGAATGTATTTATGTAATGGTATGTAAAATTCATTAGTGTTATCGAAGCTAGATTACGGAGATGTAGTTTTTGGCCCATGTCTACTTTTGCGTACAAAAAATTGAATACAGCGTGTACAGAATGCTTGCGCGCGCTTTTGTTTCGATGGATATCTCGCTCGCATGTTACTCCTTATTTAAATAATGCCAATGTTCTCAAGATGGACAATCGCAGGCCACTTCCTTTTGCTACTTATTATTTGGTGTTATTAATGATAAAAGACCTCCATATTTGTATACTAAGCTATACTGGATGAGCGAACAAAATGTTCCATATTCTACAAGAGTATCTGGCTACAAATTAGTGTTTCCCATTCACTGTTCCGCCGCATTCCGGAGTAGCTTTAAGTATAGCGCAACAAAGTGCTGGAATAACTTGCCACCTCCTTTAAGAAATTTATATTAATGAAACGTAATCTTCAAATTATCAATCTGCTGTAGTCTACTTCTTTGTCTTGAACGATAAACTTGACACTATTCTCTTAAATCTTTGTTAAGGGGTAATTTATTATTTTTGTAGAACTTAATTCTAAACTAATGGCGTCAAATGCTATTGCAGGTCAAAAATATTTTACTTTTAGTCACAATTTTACTATACTAAGATAATTCACTAACTGATAATGGTATATATGTATGTAAGTTTACCTTTGTAACCTCCTTTAAACTGTTAATAATATTATGTGATTCTGTTTTGTAGTATTTTCTGTTACATGTGTTGTTTGGTTGACTTAGTAAATAATTATTTGTTGTTGTTCGGGCACTACCAGTCCAAAACTGTAAATGAGCTGCGCTGAAAATCAGAGTTGCGTCTACCCGCAACTTATACTGAGCGCATACCCTTTTGTTGCTTTTATATTATACCAACAAGTTTTTTTTTGTAATTTTAATTGTAATTTAAAAAAAATGTTATTTAGAATTTGTTATTTAGAATCACTCTTTTGTTTTGTTTTTTTTTTGCCTTTGTAAACTTGTTTTTATTTTTGGTTTATGTTCCGTTAAAAAAAAGCAACGAATAAAGTTTCTTTGTTTCTTTCTATCGTACATGTTGTAGCGAACACTCCATTCTTGAGGTGGTAATTGAATACCTTTAATATGGCATTGATTAAACAAAATTTGACGGCTATCTCTAAAATTTACAGACTAAATGCAGACTTTTCTCGCATTTGAATTTTTCGGTAGATATCGCCGGTATGCAGTTGTAACTTATCCCGTAAGGTGAAATGTTAGCTCGTTTTTATGGAATGATATCAAATATTTTTTATTTTCACGCACTTTCCCAGACTTGAGATAGACAGAGGTTTAGACATTTATCCATTTGACCCAATTTTCGCCGAAGCTTATTTAAAACATTCATTTACATTCACAAAAGCAATTATTCATCGAAATAAGTAACATAGATTCTATTCATCGATTGTATTTTATAATCTGCCGCCGTTTCCTTACGAAGTTCCTCTATAAGAGAAGAAGGATTTGAAGGAAACCTACCACGTTAAAAAAGAACGGCACTACGAAGCGTTGATCATCACAGGTTATTATTTTAACGTCCTTAAAGCTGGAGCTTCGTATCATAGGTCCCAAATCGTTGACTATCCATTCCGCCTGGAACAATAAATTTGTGCAATAAATAATATCTACTTGTATTAATTAAGCTCGAAGTAAATATTAAACTCTAAAAATTAAACTATTTTATCGTACAAAATAAGAATATGATAAAAAAATTGTATTGTAGAGGGTATATGGATACACAGTTAAATGTACGAAATTTTATTTGTAAGCTACACGAAATATTTTTAATCGTTCAACCTACATATAGAAAAAGTAATGTTACGATCACATAAAATGCTTGGTTTAATAAATAGGATTACGAAAGAGTTTAAAAATATATCGACACTTAAAATTCTTTATTTTGCGTTTGTACGGTCAATATTAGACTATGTCTTATTTGGAGTCCACATTATGACGTTCAGATAAATAGAATTTAACAAATCCAAAAAAAGTTTATTAACATCCTAAATAATAGAAATCCCTACAAAAATATAATCTTTGTACACTGAGAAATAGACGTATACATTTTGACCTAATCTTCTTATTCAAACTAATAAACAACCTTGTAGACTGTCCGGAGTTATTAAGAAAAATCAATTTCATAACGAAAAGTAAATATCTATTGCGACCCTCTCGCGTTCTTACTCTAAATAATAAATATTTAAATATATTTGTACCAGAAAACGCTAACAGAAACTACACTACAAACATATTTATGATCAGAAGTGTTAATTACTACAATAATAACTTTTGTAATACTGATAACCTAGGTTCTCAAATAGACATATCTAGCAACTCTTTAACCAATTTTAAGCGACTCACATACTGTAAGATTAATAAGGTACAGTAAGGTAAATGATTTAAACACAAACATTACTATGTCATAATACCTGTAATCTATTCTTTGTGATTAAAGGTATGAATTTTAATTATAAGTTTAAAATGTGAACATAATTTTTCACATAAGTTCATTACAAAAATATTTATAGATTCGTTTCGGCACTATAGGTCTGTAAACATGTATTTACTTTCTTTATCATTTATTATAAGTATGACTGTTTGTTGCCAAAATAAAGAGAGAAAAAAAATACTTCAATGCATTATACAAGCTACACCTGCTAGGAAGATTTGCCATAGTCAAAGAGTATATAATTAATACTTTGCAGCCATAATTACCAGTTAATTAATTTATACATACTTCTCCTTACCATATTTTCTATAGTCCAGCCTAACGAGTTAAAACTGGCCAGGCCAAAGTAGCCATTGATTGGTTCGTTGGTCGTCGTCACTGCCCATATATTCATACCTTCTTCGGCATATTTTTCTAAAAACCTAAAAAAACGATTATATTTAGATAAGTCTCGTCTTCCTTCACTTTGGTTCCTTTGAGATACAGTCGACTGTGGGTTGTGTGGTAGGCATCCCCGAAATATTTTTATTTATTTAATATTTACTGCACCAAAAAAATTAACAAAAGGCGAGCTTAATGCTATATTGCATTCTCTACCAGCTAACCCTAGATAGAACAGAAAACATGGTTAGGGCAGTAAAGGTAGTTAACAGCGAGTGTGAATATATATGTATGTTTTGAATGTGAATCCATAGCTACTCAAACCGTACGAAGTTATTGATTCAACTAAAGCTTTATATAATAATAATTTAATTGGAAAGTCAATTTTGTTTTTAATTAGTACAAATTTTGTCAGAATTGATTTTAGCCGGTCACAGACGTTACTTATATGCTTTTTCCAATTTAGTCACTATACGGCTGTAACTTTATAGTAAGGTTGTTGGAGAGGTTATAAATAACATCACTACTCACAGTTATAAAGTTTTTTGGGTTTCTCAGTAGTTTGTAACCTTCACACAAGCCACAGTTGCGAGGAAGGACTCTCAGCTAACTCTTTACAATCGGAGTATTTTAACAATGACAATGTTGCCGCAAAGGTCATGTATAACGTTACATTAAAGATTCCTTATTAATGTTCAAGAAACTTACTTCTAAATGCCGTATCCGCTAGTTATATGTTTGTATTTAGTTATACTCGACACGCTTCGCTGGCGGTGTGGCTGCTGCAGTAACAAAATCCAGCCAACTTAAGTGGGTTCAGTGCGCAGTTTTAAAAACTGTACATTAGCAGAATGATACCAGCAGCATGGCGATAAAGTGCGTGGTTTTTCGTGCTCTTTTGCTTGACAAGCATGTCGATTGTGGCAAATCACCCTTTCGGCAGAAGCCTTTGACCTGTTGTTGATTTATATGTGATGTTTGTATATACTGTATGTACAGAATACTTTGTTAGACATGAAATAAAAGGTTACATGTCACCTGGCGTCGTTCTTTACTTAAAGGTACCCAATATGCTGGCAGCGTTGTATGGCAAAAGACAGCAGTTGTATCGTGAATTATCCAGTAAGTCTTTGTAACATAAACAAATACACTCACTTGTAGTGGTACAGGGCATATGTTTTAAAATATTCCCGCTTTAGCTGTCCGCGCCCGGTTAATTTCTGATTGGTCTTCATCCACTTCGGCGGCGACCACGTCGTGGCGACAATGTGCACCGGCGACGTTGCCACGTTATTTATGGCTTTGATCATCGGAATCTAGAAATATTTTCTATTGGTTAATGAGTTTGGAAGAGAATGAATGAGGCGGAAAGAATCTTTGTGCGAAGGTGTCATTAAAGCGTACATAAGTAAAGTAAATAAAGGCAAGTAAAAATCAACAGAAGGATAACTATCATAAGGAGCATATCTATCAAGAAGATCTCTAGCATATGGAGAATTTGCTATAATCGCCATAATTGGCTATTGGGTCGAAAATCTCCGATGGTAAGATAAATAGGAACGAAGTAACACTCATTACTGATTTTAATTAATATTTAAAACCCATTATTAATTTTTCTGCATAATGACATTTAATGCGTGATTCTAATATTGGAGAGAGTGACTATACGTAAAGCCCGGCGTGTTAATGTTAAAGACAAATAAAATAAAAAAAAAGGCTTATTTTTTTCCATCTGATCTAAAACCCCGTCCCATATGAGTGTCAAATTTACTACCCCTCACCTTGCCGTGGGGGTCATGAGCAGCGATAAGAGAATAGCCTTGTAAACAGAGAGGACTTCCAGTAGATAACGGGGTAACCATTTCGAAAAATACCCATGCAAAATTAAATACACCGTCGTGCCGTGTCCGGTTTACACTGAAGTTTTCCTGATTGTTAAATAACTTAACAGTAGGTCACGATAGCCGAGTGGTTGAGTGATCCGACTTTTAGTCTAGAGACCCGAGTTCGATTCCAGGATCGTATCAATGGGTTGACATAAAGACGGCGACGGACTCACCACCTCACGTTGTCCCAAAAATTGTCTTTGGTGGAAGATGGATCGAAAGGACTTAGGAATTGTCTAGACCTCTGTCTACCCATATATTGAAATGGCGTTATGTTAAATAGTCGAAGTAAAAAATCAAGTTGTGCAATATACCTTGTAGTAATAGTCTTCATACACGAGCGTGTAGTTTGATAGCTGACCGTCATTTTCGGGCAGTTCATTGTAAGCGTAGGGATGAGTTGAGAAGTCACAACCGCCAATTGGCACGCGAAGCATATTATACTCGAGGCCCCTGCTACTGAAGTAAGAACTGCAAAATGAATGGCAATGTTTGTAACAGTGGTAAAGCCACGCATCAGCTTTTGTTGTTGCATGAATAGGCCGGCTCGACCGGGGAAGTACCACGACCTCACCGAACACCGGCGTGAAGTAGAAGTCTTAGCTATCTGTACTAAGTTTGTTCTACTGTTCTCAAAGTTGTTCAGAATAATATCGTCAATTGATTTCTTAACCCTTCCTGTCATATTGTTTAAAATATTCCATAAGTTTTGAAGATTAGATTTATTTTTATTTATGTTGGTTATCAAGAACAAATTTTTTGATTTTTCTATTAGCTATGTTAGTGTCTCCTACAATGAATATATCTGTGTCTTTATCAACTGTTTTGATGATACGTTTTAACTCTTTTACAAATAGATATCTAGGGCTATTAGGTGGACGATACACTGCACACAGTGTTGGATTGTGTTTTTATCGTAATCATTAGGCTTTCGAAATTAATCGTGTTGGTTTTAATTAATGTAGTTTTGTGTTTGTTGTGGACATACATAATAATACCTCCCCCTTTACGCGATTTGCGCAACTGTGTGTGCATTGTGTAGCCATTTATCATAAACATACTACATAATGTATCTGTTAGATTAGCTTCCGTCAAAATAATTACATCAATAATTTTTTTACAAGATAATATATAATGTTCTAGGGTAGAAAAATTTTTAACGGTAGATCTTATGTTAATATGCATGCAAAGTAGATTGACCTTTTTTTGTGGTACATATTTTAAAAAACAGTTTATATCCTCGCAATTAAACAATTCGGTTATGGAGTCTGTATACAATGGCATAATTATTAGAGAAAAGAAATAAAGTTTCAAAAGTAAAAAAAAATACTAGTAAATAAACGATTATAACCTTATCGTGCCAGTAGGTCTTTTATGTCTTCTATTGATCTAATTCTGATAACTTCTTTGTCTTTCTCCTCCTTTCAGGCCAACACTACACCTCTTTTACTCCACACAAACTTAAACGTATTCTTAAGTTCATTTTTTGCATTCCCAGAGAAGCATTTTGTTGTGAGACGTAAGTGCTTCCCGAATGAACACTGGTATGTCCTCAGATGTTCTTGAAACATTAGTAATTATGTCTTTCACCTTTAGCCTTTTATTTTTAGCTTCCGATATCCACATATCCCTTATGTTATCTTCTTTCATTTCGACAGTGATTGAACCGGGCCGGTCCTTTCTCCCCGTGTTTCGCTTTACGTTAAGAATGTAGCTGCTTAGCATCTTTAGTTTTGCAAGCAATATTATTTGCAATATCTGTAACATTTTCATTGTCTACCTGAGGCACATTAACGACTTCAATGCAGGATGATAACCTTTTTTGATCTTGTTCATTTAATCTTTGTTCAAGTGCAGCAACTCTGGTTTCTAGATTTTTATTTTAATTATTAAGTTCGACATTCTTACGCTGTAGTTCTTTTATCAATTGTTTACAGGCATCCACAGTTTCAGCTACTTCCTCAAGCCTATCTGTGTGATATTGAATAGAATCACAGATTTCTTTCATTTCTCTCTTCATTGCTGTCTCCACTTCCTTCGATATGGCCTTAGCCAGCTTTTTAACGTCAATCCGAGCAGAATCACTCCTATCTTCTTCATCTTCATCACTCGGAATTATAAACGATGTGCGTCTGGGAGAAGATTTATTACACTCCAGACAGGTCCACTCAAGATTTTCCGTAGCCCGGAGAGCAGCCAATTGTTTATTCGTGACTCCTGTACATTGAGTACTACAATGTACAACTTTTTCACATTTGCTGCACTCAATACCGGGGCTTTTTTCGTAACATTTTTTGAACATCTTTCGCACTTGTTCATTTTGAGGGTATTTATTTAAAACTCTCGCGCACTCGACACATGCGGCTCGTGTTCTCGCTTGTGACGAACTAATGGGTTTATGTAAGAATTATATCGTTGGCTTGGACATAAAGACGGCGACGAGCTAACCACTCGTAACAATATAACAGAGAAAGATCACTTACTGACTAATCAGTAACAGTGACGAAATCTCTGTGTCTACTAGACCTATGAAGAGAAAATTTACACGGAGACGGATTAAAAAGTAGCAAACGTCATTGAAAACTCAAATTAGTATAGTACTTAATTAGTAGTAACGATTCAAGTATCCAACTAGGTAACTAAATATTGATTGCCATCTGTTTATAACCATTGCCGATACTTTTGTTTTATACTTCTAACGTCTTTCATAATGCCGCAGCAACAGATACATCGGAGCTTAGCTGGTGCTACGCTCTACCGGTCTTGTTTCGTGATGTGTCCCGCCATCTGTCCGTAGCCAATAAGATTTACAAAGCTTAATCTCCGTTAGTCATTTCTTAGGACACCCGGGTTGAAAGGGGTTGGTAAATTTTTACGCCGCTACCATACGGCTGTAACTTTATAGTAAGGTTGTTGGAGAGAGGTTATAAATAACATCACTACTCACAGTTATAAAGTTTTTTGGGTTTCTCAGTAGTTTGTAACCTTCACACAAGCCACAGTTGCGAGGAAGGACTCTCAGCTAACTCTTTACAATCGGAGTATTTTAACAATGACAATGTTGCCGCAAAGGTCATGTATAACGTTACATTAAAGATTCCTTATTAATGTTCAAGAAACTTACTTCTAAATGCCGTATCCGCTAGTTATATGTTTGTATTTAGTTATACTCGACACGCTTCGCTGGCGGTGTGGCTGCTGCAGTAACAAAATCCAGCCAACTTAAGTGGGTTCAGTGCGCAGTTTTAAAAACTGTACATTAGCAGAATGATACCAGCAGCATGGCGATAAAGTGCGTGGTTTTTCGTGCTCTTTTGCTTGACAAGCATGTCGATTGTGGCAAATCACCCTTTCGGCAGAAGCCTTTGACCTGTTGTTGATTTATATGTGATGTTTGTATATACTGTATGTACAGAATACTTTGTAAGACATGAAATAAAAGGTTACATGTCACCTGGCGTCGTTCTTTACTTAAAGGTACCCAATATGCTGGCAGCGTTGTATGGCAAAAGACAGCAGTTGTATCGTGAATTATCCAGTAAGTCTTTGTAACATAAACAAATACACTCACTTGTAGTGGTACAGGGCATATGTTTTAAAATATTCCCGCTTTAGCTGTCCGCGCCCGGTTAATTTCTGATTGGTCTTCATCCACTTCGGCGGCGACCACGTCGTGGCGACAATGTGCACCGGCGACGTTGCCACGTTATTTATGGCTTTGATCATCGGAATCTAGAAATATTTTCTATTGGTTAATGAGTTTGGAAGAGAATGAATGAGGCGGAAAGAATCTTTGTGCGAAGGTGTCATTAAAGCGTACATAAGTAAAGTAAATAAAGGCAAGTAAAAATCAACAGAAGGATAACTATCATAAGAACATATCTATCAAGAAGATCTCTAGCATATGGAGAATTTGCTATAATCGCCATAATTGGCTATTGGGTCGAAAATCTCCGATGGTAAGATAAATAGGAACGAAGTAACACTCATTACTGATTTTAATTAATATTTAAAACCCATTATTAATTTTTCTGCATAATGACATTTAATGCGTGATTCTAATATTGGAGAGAGTGACTATACGTAAAGCCCGGCGTGTTAATGTTAAAGACAAATAAAATAAAAAAAAAGGCTTATTTTTTTCCATCTGATCTAAAACCCCGTCCCATATGAGTGTCAAATTTACTACCCCTCACCTTGCCGTGGGGGTTATGAGCAGCGATAAGAGAATAGCCTTGTAAACAGAGAGGACTTCCAGTAGATAACGGGGTAACCATTTCGAAAAATACCCATGCAAAATTAAATACACCGTCGTGCCGTGTCCGGTTTACACTGAAGTTTTCCTGATTGTTAAATAACTTAACAGTAGGTCACGATAGCCGAGTGGTTGAGTGATCCGACTTTTAGTCTAGAGACCCGGTTCGATTCAGGATCGTATCAATGGGTTGACATAAAGACGGCGACGGACTCACCACCTCACGTTGTCCCAAAAATTGTCTTTGGTGGAAGATGGATCGAAAGGACTTAGGAATTGTCTAGACCTCTGTCTACCCATATATTGAAATGGCGTTATGTTAAATAGTCGAAGTAAAAAATCAAGTTGTGCAATATACCTTGTAGTAATAGTCTTCATACACGAGCGTGTAGTTTGATAGCTGACCGTCATTTTCGGGCAGTTCATTGTAAGCGTAGGGATGAGTTGAGAAGTCACAACCGCCAATTGGCACGCGAAGCATATTATACTCGAGGCCCCTGCTACTGAAGTAAGAACTGCAAAATGAATGGCAATGTTTGTAACAGTGGTAAAGCCACGCATCAGCTTTTGTTGTTGCATGAATGGGCCGGCTCGACCGGGGAAGTACCACGACCTCACCGAACACCGGCGTTAAGTAGAAGTCTTACAAACTTCTGCGTTTCGTCAGGTGAGTGCAGGTAACCGGACGCCCACACACCCCCCTCCCTCAATTCTGGGGGGGGGGGGCACTCTAAAGCCGGCAACGCATCTGCTATGCCTCTGGAATTTCGGGTGTTCCTGGGCGGCGGTAATCACCTACCATCACGTGAGCCACCTGCTCGTTTGCCTCCCTTTTACTATTCTTTCACTTTAAAAAAGTGATAGAATACTTAACGAAAACATCCACTAAACAACCATGGTAACCGACGGAGTCGTAAGGATCAGCATGTTGAAATAACAATGGGCCGGTCACATAGCTCATAGAACTGATAACCGCTGGGGAAGAAAGGTAAAAAAAAATGTAATCACAGCTGCGTACTTTAATTGTGTACTACATGTTCTATCTACTACTAACTGTCTAACTAAACGGCCTGTATAAATCTTTCAAAGGACTTTCCAAAAGGGAAGATTCCCCATAATCACCTTATTCACCGTCCTACATAATTTTTTTAAAATGGTTATTCCGTCATTTATTGGTCTGTTGTTCTAGTAGAGTTATTGTACTCGTATATGTATTTGTTGTTCGTTGTTCTTACAGCGAGAAGAAGAAAGGAGGTGGTTCGGATATTTGAAACGATCTGTAGAGATTATTGATCATACATAGATACATTGATACATAGATAGAGACGACATCAAATACACTGATCCCAAGTAAGCGCTTAAACAATTGTAGTATGGAATCAGAAACAACGACTCTACCACAGACATCCAGAACCGAGAAAATGTAGAAAAGTGTTTTTTATACATTGACCCGACCGGGAATCGAACCTGGCGACACCATGAAAACCGGTGTGTACGCCACTCCACGGATGTCGTCCACGTATTGTAGCTATTACAGGGAATTCAGAACACTTACTCGATTAGATATTTTTGCATATTTTCTGGTAAACTCTTCCAATTAATTGCGGCCGCGTCTGTGACAGCGCCCCCAAATCCTTCGACGGTTTGGTATTTAATTTTTGTGTTTATCACGAAACTGTTAGTAATTTTGTGCAATGTTTCTGCTGGAATATTGGACACAGATGTTAATTATTTTAGGCTATTGCTTAAGACATACAAGAAATTGGTGGGTAAATTCTTAGACCGGAACCAAGTCGACGAACGATTATTTAGCACTTTAACGTGGTTTGTGTGCAGTGCTGGGTGTTAAATCCTTAAAACATCAATTGTGTAATGGGGACTGCGAAACAGACTCGCAGGCTTAGGCCCAGCATTCGAGTATTGTCGTAAACTACTCCAGACACAAGAATTGCAGCTTAGTTGGTAAACATGTAGTACAATGTGAAATTATTAACGTTATTTAACGTTGCCATTATTATTAAAAAAAATAATAAATAAATAAATATCTTCACGCCATTACCAATACAGACTCTTGACTCGAATTCCGATCACCCAACCACTCCGCTACCGTGACTTTGACTTATCTTGACTTTAAAAAAAAACTATATACATAAAACATACTTACATGTCTTATTTAAAGATTGAAACATTCCTGTATCCTTCCGAAACCGCGATCCGGCCTGAAAATGCCGAAAAAAATTAGAATAACCATATTACATATTCAGCATTATGTTTAGACACATAGCAAAAGTATTAAAAATCTAAGGTTTCCTATGTAAGTTTTCTCTTACTTATCTGAATAAAAGAGAAGTTAAAAATACCTGTATTAATTACCTGTATTAATATTACCTTACTGTAATAAGATTCTGTGATAGATACCAAACTTTCCATTATCCTAGTATACTGGTGATGTTATTTTTTTCCTAAAGATCAATACATCTTGTGGTGTACAAATATACTTCTCATGATTGAGCCCAGTGGATGGGTCTCCTGTCTTGTGATATGGTGTATGCACATTTTGTGCTTCTGCCTTTTGTCCTGCATATAGGCAGGACAAAATGCAGAAGCACAAAATGTGCATACATTCATTCCTGTCTCTTTCCTCATCTTATCTCTTTCTTGTTTTAAAAATGTCTTTCTTTAATGTTATGTCGACGCAGCCCTTTCAGGTGTTGCGGGTGAAGTGGAGGATGTATTGCAAGAAAAGGGTAGGAGAGGACGTCTCCTCCACTGGTGTGCGCTATCGGTAATCGTGTATATGCTTGTAATCGTGCGAACTTCGATAGCGCGATGTGGGACGTCGATGTTTGTTCCTGAATCCGCCACTAGCGAGCTTCCAATTTGGAGACATAGATGTCGCCACACGGGTATACATGGGCGAAGGTAGTCATTTACCGTCAGGTGAACATACTGCATTTTTGCCACCAAATTGTATAAAAAAATCTCTAGAAAATTGGCATACACACCGCCTTTTTAAGTAACTGACACCCTGCCATTACGGCAATAATTATCGTATTTTCTTGGATTATTAATTTCAAAGTTAAAAGTGTTTTGCCGATGGTTTGGATTCGATATACCAATAAATAAATTTATGTACTCAAGTTTAGATAGATAACACAGCATTCTTTTTAATTGTTAAAAAAAAAAATATCTTCACGCAATTCCCAATACAGGGGTAGACAGAGGTCGAGTCTAGACAATTAAGTCCCTTCGACCCACCTTTCACCGAAGATATTTTCGGGACAACGTGACAGGTGGTGAGCCCATCGCCGCCTTTATGTCCAAGCCAACGATATTCGTACATAAGTTTTTGAAAAACTCATTGGTACGAGCCTACCAACTGGGGATCGAACTCGGGTCTATTGACTCGAAATTCCGACCACCCAACCACTCGGCTATCGTGACTTGATTTTTAATTGTTGATTACAGTATACCAAACTAGGTATAGTATACCAACCTTCGATGACGTATAAGTGACATAAAAGCCGTATACGGGCGACTCCCTCGAGAATTCATCGCAATAGGTTGAGTTACATACGCATATCACGGATCGACCATCCACGTGTCTTGCAGCACAGGGTTTGTCTGAAACAATTACAGTCAAATTAAACAGCGGCATGTTTAAACTACTTTTGGAAGCCAGGAAAGATCCGTCATGTTCTTTTAAGTCGAATAGGTAGCCTTACATCATCGTCATCATTACAGCCTACCTAAAGTTCATTTCTGAACATAGATATCCCTCAAATATTGCCTCATAGAACTGTCCTGCACCATCTGCATCCAACGACCACCCGCAACAGGTCATCGCTCCATCTTGTGGTTGTCCTACAGTGCTTTTACCTTTCTTCCTCAGCGGTTATCAGTTCTATGAGCTATGTGGCCGGCCCATTGTTACTTCTGCGTGCTGATCCTCACGACTATGTCGGTTGCCATGGTTGTTTAGTGGATGTCTTCGTTACGTATTCTATCACGCAGAGAAACACCGAGTATATAGCCCTTTCCATAGCCCGCTCAGCAACTCTGAGCTTCCCCATTTGGCTACATATTCATAGGTCGATGCCCATCACGCCTCCACTAAGTTCCGATCTTTAAGTTCATGAAGCATTAGGACGTTGAAAGTATGTACCACATCGAATGTACCACAAAGACCTAGAGAATGTCAAGTCAATGTAGAAAAATTGGTTTTTAACATTGACCCATCCAGGTATCGAATCGATGTCGATCATCCGGGGATCTCCGGTTCCTCAGAGGTTGTGATACCGGAGTGCACGCACTCGTTCGCGGAGGTCGTCACATATAATCCTATCCTCATATTATCATTGTTTTAATGCTTTTATTCGTTATCGAAGGTTCAAGGTCATTTAAGCCGTTAGCTCTTGCAAAATAGTCTTTGTATTTGTTTATACATATACATCAGATTATAATGTAATCATCGCCTTTGAAACTTGGGCAACAGAATTTTTAACAGAGCAGGCATATGATCCGAATAAACCAATGACATTATTTTTGGAAAAGAAACAAAAGATAAGTAAAGGAATCCAAATTGAAAATTTTTAATTATCTTCACAATCTATATACATTACATCGCAGGACGTTGACCTTTCCCTTTAGCAGTATATTTACCACAAAAGCCGACAACCGTATTTACGTGGTTCGTATATTTTGCGTTGCCGTTATCTTCCGTTCATTTTGTTCTATTAAAAGTGAATGTTTTAAAATTTTGGGACGACAAACCTGGTCCAAAGCAACCTTAGTTGTTTTTATGTACAATTTGTTGGTTGGTTCTTTTGAAATTTTCATATTACGCGACTGAACCGAGTACAATTCCCGGTGCTTCTCTGAATATATTTGATAGCAATTGTAACTGTTTAATTTGCCTTAAGCTAAACATTTGCCCACTTTAAAAAAACTAATCTCATGTCTGATGTGTTTTTTCTGTTTACTCCATTCTTGTGTATATATTGTGTCCTATTATATTATCTGTACATTGGATAATATTTTTAGAAGATTTTGAATTGTGTTATTATTATGAGATTGTGGGAACAAAACAAAATACTCACCAGAGCTGATAAACTTAGCGAAATAAATAACTAACGTAAAACTTATAAATAACAATTTCATTGTACACTGCTACCAGTTCACTTATATTACAAGAATATCTCAATTATTTTGTTAATACATGTCTTTCATACACCTTGTACGATATTAACTGATGTTATTGAATCAGTCTGGCATTGCGACTTGAAATTCAATAAATTTTAGATATAAGCACACAAAACTATAGTCTACACTTTCTACCTGTCATATTATGAATGAAAAAACGAGATAGTGATATCAAAGATTGACATACAAGTTCAGTAATCTTCGTATGTATCAGATTTATAGGGACTAATTCGAAATTTGGTAAAAAATACTGTGTTCATATTTAAACCATCGCTTATTATTAAAAGCGATCTCAGAACTTTAAGCGAGTTGATCTTGTATACATTTTCTAAATATATAATTAGTTATCTCGGAAACCTCTCTTACGAATTGGCCAATATTTTTTATTAATATACTATTTGACTCTTCATGTTTAACTACATAGGTGTCATCATAGATAATTTATTCTTCTCAGTATTAATAATTTACTCTTTGGTGTCATCTCAGAGAAAAATATTTACTAAAAAAATGTTATTCATCTTTAAAATTTCATTACAGCGCCATCTATGGCCTCCGATGTAACACTACATAATAATGGAGATGCATTCTCATCCCTGATGACTAAAACCAAATCAATTTTTTTTTAATATTTACAATACTTATTAACAAGTAACAATACTAATTACTCGTGGCATGGTACCAAGAACGCTGGCTGCATTTCCACGTTGAATGGCCAGACTTAACCGTTGAGCGAGAAAAGAACCAGCCCTCTTGTCACCAGTGGCAACGATAAGTCGCGGATTCAATTCCTTTAGAAACTACATCGCGCGGGAACCCACGGACCGATTGTCTCTACGGCAAATGTAACAAATATAGTCTCCTTTCAAAGACTCATATTTACGCCATTTACCCGATTCAGCTGCCTTTGATGCCGCCCCGGCCCTTATGTGAGAGGCCCTTACCCGTACCCTTGATATGAGAGGCCGCTAATGTATCGACGCAAGTTGCGTCCCACACAAGAGCTTTGCCTCTCTCCCAAGGGACTAAAGTCCAGCCGTCGGGTCTCTTACCATCCTCCCTAAATATTCCACAAGGCTCTAAAACCGATGGAATATTTATGGAAACAAGAGCCCTTCGGATGATTTCATTCAAGGAACCGTGATGAGATAGTCTGCCGGCACTTTATTGGCATGAAAGTCCGTGGAGGCCTAACTCGTCGACGTCGCTGCCACAAGGACATCGATGTGGTTGACAAATCGATGCTCCCAATCGTATTCCTACAGCTATTCGTAAACTTTCGTTATCTAGTAATGTACCAAGGTTACTTGATGGTAAAGCATGTAGCCAGTAACTGGATTCCTTTGTCGAAACACCTAGAAAGCGGGCGCGGTCTCTGTCACAGTGAAAATTGTTCAGTAAGCATTTCTGCACATTCTGAACCAACGGGATATCCCACCGTTTTTGTGAGTTAGGTTCCAGAGGGATATCCTCGCCGAGACGTAACCATGCTTCTCTTGCCTCGGTAGCAAAGGTCAAGTCCAAATCATTCTTAAGAATTTTACGTGACAAATCATGAACACTGTGTACGGAGGCAAGAAAAGCCGGCAGCGCAATATTTGAAACCTCTCTTATACCGATACCTCCAAATCTAACAGGTAAAGTAGCTTGAGTCCAGCTAGAGGAGACTAAAGATAAATTTAGAATTTTTTCCAAAGCTATTTTGAGATTAAGGTCAATTTGTTTTAAAAAATCAGAACATTTCCATGCTGGACTCGAGCGGAGTAATTAAGTAAATTTAGGAACAAGAACGCAATATTTTAAAATAGTAAGCGCTATATGAGAATTAAGAATATACAATTTATTAACATGTTCTAAAAATTGATCAAATTTTACTTTCAAAAGAGGTTTCATACTCTCTATAAATAACGGCGCTCCAAGGAGGTAAAGATTTTTTTTTAACCAAGCCAAAAGAGAAAGCCGATCTTCTAGGTTCTCTCTTTGCGTCCAACTCGACTCTCGATGACAGGGGGAACTCACCGCCGACCATCCCGTGCAGTGAGTGCTCTGTGCTTACATCCGGTTCTTTCAGAGCTCAGTGCGAAAAGCACTCCTCTCTCTGGACATCCAGAAGTCGAGTGGGCCCGATGGTGCCCCCCCTATTGTGCTGAGGATGTGTGCTCCAGAGTTGGCACCGGTTCTAACGCGTCTTTTTTGGTACTCCTACTCTGAAGGCGTCGTCCCGATGACATGGAAGACAGCTTTTGTGATCCCTAAGAAAAGCGACCGCTCAGATCCAGGTAACTACAGACCGATAGCCATCACTTCCTTGTTCTCCAAAATAATGGAGTCCATTATAAACTGCCAGCTCTTGAGATACTTAGAGGAGCACCAGTTGATCAGTGACCGCCAGTACGGCTTCCGTCGGGGTCGCTCGGCTGGTGATCTTCTTGTGTACCTCACTCATCGATGGGCGGAGGCAGTAGAGAGCAAGGTGAGGCCCTGGCAGTTTTTTTGGACATAGCGAAAGCCTTCGATCGGGTATGGCACAAAGCGCTTCTTTCAAAGCTTCCGTCATATGGGCTTCCCGAGAAATTTTGCAATTGGGTCACTAGTTTTCTCAAAGACCGGAGCATCAAGGTCGTAGTTGACGGTGCATGCTCGGACTCCAAGTCTGTGAATGCTGGTGTCCCACAAGGCTGTGTGCTATCGCCAACCCTGTTTCTTCTGCATATCAATGATTTGTTACAAATTAGTAGCATTCATTGCTATGCAGATGACAGCACTGGTGATGCCCTTTATACCAAAGCCGTGCCAATATTTCTCGGGAACACGTCGACGAGTACCGGAACAAACTTGTGTTTGAAGTCGAGATTTTGTTGGACAAAATCTCAGTTGAAACCGACTAAATTTAGTCTAGTTCAACCCTAAAAGACACAAGTTTGCGCGTTTACCGCAAACAAAGAAACCCTTCGGATGATTTCATTCAAGGAACCGTGACGAGATAGTCTGCCGGCACTTTATTGGCATGAAAGTCCGTGGAGGCCTAACTCGTCGACGTCGCTGCCACAAGGACATCGATGTGGTTGACAAATCGATGCTCCCAATCGTATTCCTACAGCTATTCGTAAACTTTCGTTATCTAGTAATGTACCAAGGTTACTTGATGGTAAAGCATGTAGCCAGTAACTGGATTCCTTTGTCGAAACACCTAGAAAGCGGGCGCGGTCTCTGTCACAGTGAAAATTGTTCAGTAAGCATTTCTGCACATTCTGAACCAACGGGATATCCCACCGTTTTTGTGAGTTAGGTTCCAGAGGGATATCCTCGCTGAGACGTAACCATGCTTCTCTTGCCTCGGTAGCAAAGATCAAGTCCAAATCATTCTTAAGAATTTTACGTGACAAATCATGAACACTGTGTACGGAGGCATGAAAAGCCGGCAGCGCAATATTTGAAACCTCTCTTATACCGATACCTCCAAATCTAACAGGTAAAGTAGCTTGAGTCCAGCTAGAGGAGACTAAAGATAAATTTAGAATTTTTTCCAAAGCTATTTTGAGATTAAGGTCAATTTGTTTTAAAAAATCAGAACATTTCCATGCTGGACTCGAGCGGAGTAATTAAGTAAATTTAGGAACAAGAACGCAATATTTTAAAATAGTAAGCGCTATATGAGAATTAAGAATATACAATTTATTAACATGTTCTAAAAATTGATCAAATTTTACTTTCAAAAGAGGTTTCATACTCTCTATAAATAACGGCGCTCCAAGGAGGTAAAGATTTTTTTTTAACCAAGCCAAAAGAGAAAGCCGATCTTCTAGGTTCTCTCTTTGCGTCCAACTCGACTCTCGATGACAGGGGGAACTCACCGCCGACCATCCCGTGCAGTGAGTGCTCTGTGCTTACATCCGGTTCTTTCAGAGCTCAGTGCGAAAAGCACTCCTCTCTCTGGATATCCAGAAGTCGAGTGGGCCCGATGGTGCCCCCCCTATTGTGCTGAGGATGTGTGCTCCAGAGTTGGCACCGGTTCTAACGCGTCTTTTTTGGTACTCCTACTCTGAAGGCGTCATCCCGATGACATGGAAGACAGCTTTTGTGATCCCTAAGAAAAGCGACCGCTCAGATCCAGGTAACTACAGACCGATAGCCATCACTTCCTTGTTCTCCAAAATAATGGAGTCCATTATAAACTGCCAGCTCTTGAGATACTTAGAGGAGCACCAGTTGATCAGTGACCGCCAGTACGGCTTCCGTCGGGGTTGCTCGGCTGGTGATCTTCTTGTGTACCTCACTCATCGATGGGCGGAGGCAGTAGAGAGCAAGGGTGAGGCCCTGGCAGTTAGTTTGGACATAGCGAAAGCCTTTGATCGGGTATGGCACAAAGCGCTTCTTTCAAAGCTTCCGTCATATGGGCTTCCCGAGAAATTTTGCAATTGGGTCTTCACCATTGCACCTTTCGGCATAACCAAATATTTCATCAACACCACCTTGATGCTTGGCATTCCACCACAGTGCGTTTTTCGCGGAATTTTCTGCCGCGCACTTGCACTTTGTGGAATGAGCTGCCGTCAGCGGTTTTTCCGGACCGATACGACTTAGGGACCTTCAAGAAAAGAGCCTATACCTTTCTCAAAGGCCGGCAACGCATCCGCTATTCCTCCGGATTGCAGATGTTCATGGGCGGCGGTAATTACTTACCATCACGTGTGCCACCTGTTCGTTTGCCTCCCTCTTCTATAAAAAAAAGTTAATTGTACAGCCGATTGTCGGCAGAAATGAGATAATAGATAATTCTTAAGCTGGAAGCAGAATATTCCACCTGTACCGTAAAGGTTATATGAAATCGGTGATAGTTTTTAGTTTATGATTTATTTTTTAAATTATCTGTCACAAATTTGTTCAAAATTTAATTTCGAGTAAATTATTGGTGGTGCTTAAATAAGACCTAGCTAACTTATTTTAGCACAATTAAACTTATTTTAGCATTTATTTTAAAACGCTTGTACAATAATTTACTTAATGCCAATGTATTTGAAATATTTAAATTAAAGAAAATTGTAAAATTTTTCATCCAGTGAAAGAAACTCTGGGTACGTAGTACATTATTTGCTTTCAGCTAACTGGACTATCCAGTGTAATAATATTTGTTTGTGTGTTTGATCCCTAGTTTTAATTAACATTTGACTCCTATTGTTTTATTTTGAACCAGGGTGTTATTTAGGTGAACAACAAAAACACACGTTAGTAATTGAATAAATAAAAGTTTTTTCCTTTAAAAGGGACAGAGACAGAGACACTCTGTCTCTCTGTCTGACTGCGGTGCAACACACGTTGCGTAATTGTCGATGGTGGTATATGTTACCTGGTGGTAATTGTGGTGCCTGTGTAGTAGTGATGGTGCATCCAGTAGAATAAGTGCAGGGATCGGTGGGAGGTGAACCTCTTTACTAAGAACTTGGTAACATATAACATCTTACTTTTGAATAAAGCCACGATAGCCGAGTTGTTGGGTGGTCGGAATTTCGAGTCGAGAGACCCGAGTTCGATCCCCAGGTGGCAGTACCAATGAGTTTTTCAAAAACTTATGTACGAGTTTCATGGTTGGCTTGGACATAAAGGCGGCGACGGGCTCACCACCTGTCACGTTGTCCCGAAAATGTCTTCGGTGGAAGGTGGGTCAAAGGGACTTAATTGTCTAGACTTGACCTCTGTCTACCCCTGTATTGGGAATTGCGTGAAGATATTTTTTTTTATAAAATAATTTCATGTTAACATCTGTACCTTACGTTTTGCAGTCAAGTCGAATATAGAAGAAAAGAACTGTAGTTCGTTCTCTGGATTTAAAAAAATTAATTAAATATCTTCACGCAATTCCCAATGCCCCCTGTATTGGGACTTACATTTACTTAATTGTCTCGACTAGACAGAGGTCTAGTCTAGACGATTAAGTCCCTTCGACCCACCTTCCACCGAAGATATTTTCAGGACAACGTGACAGGTGGTGAGTCCGTCGCCGTCTTCATGTCCAAGCCAACGATATAATTCATACATAAGTTTTTGAAAACCCCTTGGAACGAGCTTGACACCTGGGGATCGAACTCGGGGCTCTCGACTCGAAATTCCGACCACCCAACTAGTCGGCTATCGTGACTCTTTATTCCTTGGATTAAATATAGGATTCAGCAATCGTCCACATTTCGGTCACTAAGGGAGCGAGGACGGCGTGTAAAATCGACTCTCCTCTTATTCTAGGCAGCAGCTAGATTAGACTTCAGCCGATATATTAACGAATCGTAAAACTCTTTTCTCAACAATTGACGACTCAGTGGAAGAAGACTAAGTGGAAAACTAGGGATACAGTAAATAGAAAAAGAACTAAGAACACAGACGATTGGGCACTAAACCCACTCTGAGTTGTCACTCAAGCGAACCCTTCTCCATTTCGCCAGTGATGTAGCTGATGGCCAGTTTTATCAGCTTTATCATCTACTAAGTCGTCCTACTCCGACAACATTCTATGTTAGTCTTAGTCCTTCTCTTCTATTACATACTGGCTGCACGCGGCTTTACCCGCTTTTTAACACTTAATGTGAATTCCTAATTATTTTTCTAAAATAAAAGTAACCTCAGTTAGTCCTTATGACATCAGCTATCTGCGAGTGAATGTGAAATTTTAAAAGATGATTTTTATGTAAGTACCGTATATACTTTCCTAAGTATTTAGTTAAAAGCTGTTAATTTGGAATTACAAAATTTTTATTCTCTTTTAATTTTTATTCTTATATATTTATTATTTTATTTATTTTTTATTTTATCTTCACGCACAATACCTTATTTAGATGTATGAATAATGAACTACGGAACTACCTAACCGACATCCACGTTTTTTAAATTGTGTTGGCGTGCCTAAGATAATATAGTTTTATCGCATATTTTTTATTAATTCCAAGTATAGTAAGAATACGTCTGCGGGTACACGATACGCTAGTATATTTTATATACAATAATATATATACATAGATAGCGACAACGTCACATAGGTTGCTCTGATCATATATTGCTGATTTAAGTAGCTGAGGCACTTGTCACATTATCGGAATTCGAATTTATTAATTTTGTTACATTTTTTTTATAGCGCCTGCCACGAAATTTCACCACGCTTGACTGGTGTTAAGTCGCCCATTTGCTATAATTTTTTTAAAGATTTACAATTATGATTAAATAAATATATAGATAGGGCCAACATCACATACATTACTGTAATGCCAAACTAAGTAGCTAAAACACTTATGTTACGGAATCACAAACAACGAAGGTACCACAAAGAATCATAGACAATGTAGTCAAAGTCAAAGTGACGACCTCCGTGGATGAGTGGCGTTAATACCGGTTTTCAAGGTATCGCCATCTCGAGTTCCTTCTCGGGTTCGATTCCCGATCGGGTCAATGAAAAAAAATAACACTTTTTCTACATTTTTTCGGGTCTGGGTGTTTGTGGTGTCTTCGTTGTTTCCGATTCCCATACCTCAAGTGCTTAAGCATCTCACATTGGGATCGAAGCAATGTATGTGATGCTGTCCCTATCTATATATGTATCTATATATGTATATATAAAGTGGTTTTGTATAAAATGTAGTCAAGGTGGAATCAAACCTCGAGATACCATGAAAACCTATGCGTACGCCACTCCTCCACGGAGGT
This sequence comes from Sericinus montela, assembly GCA_029286605.1. Classification (NCBI taxonomy): domain Eukaryota; kingdom Metazoa; phylum Arthropoda; class Insecta; order Lepidoptera; family Papilionidae; genus Sericinus; species Sericinus montela. Next base: position 3,551,277 of record JAGSMR010000003.1, read on the forward strand.
CCTCAAATATATGTTATCTATAAGTATGTGTAGGTATAGAAATGAAAAAATTACATTTCATTCATTCAATCATTTATTGTAGCAAAAGCAATAGAAAGCATGATTTATATTTCCATCAAACACCCGCTGTATATATCAGCACTGCACAAAGTTACTTCAAGGGCTATTGAATTTGAATTGTAACGCGTCCAGCTTTTAACTTTAGCACCACAGGATTCGCGTTTACGTGAAGAACAAGTGACGTACTATTGCTGTGAACATGTTATTCAATTAGTGAAACTGAACTATTAATAAAACTGTGTGCTAAGTCACGATAGCCGAGTGGTTAGTGGTCGGAATTCGAGTCCAGACATCCGAGTTCGATCTCCAGGTGGCAGGCTCGTACCAATGCGGTTTTTCTAAAACTCATGTACGGATTATATCGTTAGCTTGGACATAAAGACGACAATAGGTGCAGGTCTTCGGTGGAAGGTGGAACGATCTACTCCTGTATTGGGAATAGCGTGAACATATTTTATTTTATTTTTAATTAACAAAACTACACACACACACTTATTATAATTTATTTTGGAACATAATTTGGTTTGGAATGTATATTAGGAACTTAATATCCTTTAAAAGTTCTTCTCAGAACCAAAACACAGAATAGCTTTTATTATTTTGTAATAAATTCCCTTAATCCTCTTTCCCTCCTTAATTGACATTTTTATTTGTTTTTGTTTTTCATAAACATCGAAAGAGGTAACTAAGATCTTAAGGAGGAATCAAAATCTCAATTATCGGATGCCTCACCTTACCTTCTCTATTTACCATGTACTTCAGGTATACTGAGTGTATGTGCGGCGGTTTTCTCTACATTATCATGATCATAATGGTCCATAAGGGCCTTCGCAGGACGCGGCAAGCGGATTGGCGATTGGCAAGCGGATTGGCGATCGCAGTACCAGACAACTCGCACCTCAGACACTGCTGTCCATCTTCGGTCTGATAATTTTGGTCTGATATTTTTAGAGGTGGTTAATAATAATATCGTGCCGGAAATTCCTCGGTCTGACTCTGTGCCCCTCCTGTAACATGCTTAAAGCTGCTACTACCTATTTTGTTTTGCTACCAACCAATTATGTTCATCATTGTGGAACTCCACAGTTGTGATTGATTTGGCTTCCAGTTTCAGTTTGGCTCTCCGCTCGCCCAACTTAACCACCACGCTCGCAGGATTGACATCACTGTAACATTACATCAATAGTATAGTTTTATGAATTACTAAGCATGTAAGCCATGTTGAACTTTATTTTATTAAAGAAAAAGAGAATTGCTAAAAAAAATCCACTGTCACCGGTGGGATTTGGTGGCTTGGCGGTAAGAGCATCGTTATCGGTGCGGCGGAGATCGCAAGTTTCAATCCCGTCGCTGCCATGCAGTAAGTGCGTCAGACAACAATAATTAATACTTATAATTCATCCTTCGTAAGAGACGACTAAAGTAAAAACCTTCAATGTCTCATGGCCTACAGCCAAATTTTTACATTGTCATCTCAAAAAATAGCAGACAAAAATTCTGCAGACTGCTGATGTAGACGATTGTAGCAAACCCTCCTTAGAAAAAAGACATCGTCCTTCCGAGAAAATTAAACTATACCAATTACAAACGCTCAAAATGTTATATTAGTGATTAAAAAATAATTACTCATTATATATAACTAGCACGATCGTGTTTTCCGGCGTCAAGAACGCGACCTCATCCATATACTTAGAGGTACACGCCTTCACTCGGATCCTTCTAGAACCTCGTGGAATGAACTTCGAGAAATGGCCCATCGCGTAGTACATCGGCTGTTTGTAAAACTCCCCTCTTTCTGCATTTACAATGATTGGCGAATCAACATAGTGTTTTGTCCAGGCTGGTCCTCCATTTTGATCTAAGCAAAAGTTCCAATCAATCCAGCCAACGACATTGTTGTTTAGGTCCTGTGAATCCGTCATCAATTAATTTTAACATATAGCATTCATGAAAAAAAAATATCTTCAATATGTTTTGTATGGCTCTCAGGATTCCTATGTATTGTTACCATATAATTTTGTATACTTCACATGTACACCTATCGCTCATATATACTTGCAACACCCAAGAGGCTGCGGGTGGGTTACCTACTTGTAAAAATTAAAAGGAAGGGAAGGAGTAAAAGGAGGAGGATACGGCTGTGGCCCACCAGTCACTAACCGGCCGAAACGCCAAAACACTTGCTTACTATATATCAAGCCAGTATTCCTCTAGGCCGGGTCCACTGTGGTCTTGTTCAGCTGACTCACACATGTAGAGTCTTTACTTTAATCTACTGCGCAGAACAAAGGTGACATAAAGTCGAACTTAAAAAAAATTATGTAATTAAATTAAAGAGAAAAAATTTTTAAAATTTCGTGTGGCACTACGGCAATTTCGGTGGTTCTAATCTCGCCCGTGTCAGTTGAAACTTAAAACAATTTTGCTCTTTAATTTAATAACAAAAAAGTTCAGCAAAACTTATATGCTTAAAATCAATCGTGACTCACGAAGTCACGATAGCCGAGTTGTTGGGTGGTCGGAATTTCGAGTCGAGAGACCCGAGTTCGATCCCCAGGTGGCAGTACCAATGAGTTTTTCAAAAAAACTTATGTACGAATTTCATCGTTGGCTTGGACATAAAGGCGGCGACGGGCTCACCACCTGTCACGTTGTCCCGAAAATATCTTCGGTGGAAGGTGGGTCAAAGGGACTTAATTGTCTAGACTTGACCTCTGTCTACCCCTGTATTGGGAATTGCGTGAAGATATTTATTTATTTATATTTAAAATCAATGAAAAATATTATGTGATTGTTTTCTTATGTGATATTTGTATTCCACGAAATAAGTGATTCTGTTCCTCATTCTGTGGGCTTTTTATGAAACTTCAAGAAAAAGATCTAGAAGAAACTAGAAGACTATACAGGCCAAAAAACTATAATGACATTTTCAAAATAAATGTAATTCTATATAATATAAAACCGAATTTACTAACCTGGAGAATATCCTTAATGTAAGTTTCAGCTCTTTGCCAAGATCCTAAATCCACTTTCTTCTTCTGAAACGACTGGAATCCTAGAAAAGTTTTTGTTAGTGACATATCGAGAACTATATGTGAAAAATTTATCTTTTGTAGTAATAGCTCTAGATTATACATCTTTTCTAATTATTTTCCTTCATGTTTCATAATTTTTCCCTTCGTTGTGATAAAATTTTATTGTGTGTTGAGTTATTAATAGTGTTATGGACTCATTAAGTATATTTGAATCAAAGACTATCCTTGAACAGAGTCAACTTTCTAATAATTCCTCTCCAATATCACTAAAGGAGAGGAATTCTTTATATTTAGCAATTAACTTAGATGAGAAGAACAAAACAGACTTTCATCGTGACGGTAACAGAACATAAGGTTTTTTATTTATACTTCCTTGTCAATTGGACTAATTAGCTAATTATAATATTTATTAACTGTAAAATATTAGCTTATTATTATTAACTAGATTTAAATCATATAACAGATCACCCGATGGTTCATTTCTTCTTAACTTATGGGCAAGTAGGCATGGTAGGGCTGCTGCCCAGTCCAGGCTACTTAATTTTGAGATACGATTTTACATAAAGGTTCGTCAACCGTCTGTTAACATTAAAGAATTTAAAGCTTTTTCCTTACTTACGAAATCCACGGGAAGAAATGGAAGCGGAATAATCTTACGGTGTTTCTACAAAGCGCGGAGTAGAATAAAAATTCTTATGTTCCTAGTCTTAATACGTCAAATGATTTTTTACCTTCGCTAGCTTCAGTGGATATCACGAAGAGGTCTGGATACGTTTTATGGAACTGTTGAAGAATCTGAACTGGGGTCTCCCTGTCATAATAGTAGTGGACAGCTAAACCGTCTATGTAGTCCAGAACTCGCGGATGGTCTTTGATCATCTAGTAAAGTAAGTAAGACAGTTATAAATTGACATGTGAATAAAAGAAATTCTCGAAGATTATGATCGTTTAAATTTTTTTATGAGTTCAGGTTGACGAGCTCATAAGGGAAGTTCAAACAATACTTTTGTTGTAAAGGGTATCTTCAGTCCATTGATGTATGCAAAAAGCTTCTATCAAAAAAAAATGTCACAGATGCTTTGTTACCCCCTAAGAATTATGATAGAACCTCTCCTAATCCGTAATTACACAAGCTTTCTGTACTTCTCAAACTAGAACACAACTGTTGCTATACATTTCTATTTGCCAACAGAATTGGTATAAATCTAACATGCATACATAACGGCCTGTAAGAATCCACTACAGGACATAGACTTTATCCATATAGAAGAGTATTAACAATAATAGCCCCTCTTAACCAGCAGATTGAAGATCGCAGTACGAAGCTCCTTGCGCCTTAGAGCGTCTGATTCAGCAGACGAATGTCTGTCTGTCCCGGTCTTCTAAATTTTAGTCTGATATTTTTCAACGTGGCTATCCCACCATCTGACGGTAGCCAATTGCATTTTCAATCTTTATCCCATAGTCGCCTCTTACTACCCCAACGACCACTTACTTGATCCAGATGACTGTATGTAGACTTATTAATAACTCTTTTTATTAACAACCTTTGAATTGGTCTGGGATTGAATCTGCCATATATCAGATGCCCTTAACTCCCGACAAACAGAATACTAGACTAGTAGTTCTCATCATATTTAAATATGATATGAAAATTTAAAAGGGATAATTTACTAAAAACCCATTTCTTAAAAAAGTAATACATCTGAAAAAAAAAAAATATATATATATATATATATATATATATATATATATATATATATATATATATATATATATATATATATATATATATATATATATATATATATATATATATATATAATCTCAATAAGTATAATAAAAAGTCACGATAGCCGACAATGATGGTAATCGTAGTTGGGTGGTCGGAATTTCGAGTCAATAGACCCGAGTTCCTTCCCCAGGTGGCAGGCTCGTACCAATGGGTTTTCGAAAACTTATGTACGAATTAAATCGTTGGCTTGGACATAAAGACGGCAGCGGGCTCACCACTTGTCACGTTGTCCCGAAGATATCTTCGGTGGAAGGTGGATCGAAGGGACTTAATTGTCTAGACTAGACCTCTATCTACCTCTGTATTGGGGAATTGCGTGAAGATATTCGTTATTCATTTTTTTTATTGTTTAATAAGTATAAGTACGAGTACAACGAACTAAACAACCCAATGATCGAGTGGTGGATGGTTATTATTACAAACAAGACGCGAGTACGCTCCCTGGAGTATTTCTGGTGTGAAGTGTCTGTTATTGTGATTGCCGTGAATACCGCTATGTAACTATACAATTAATAATATAAAAAGTATAAAAATATTAACTCACCTCATAAAACTCGTCGGTAATTAAGTATCGCTGATCATCAAGTGCTAGAATCTTGGTGTTCTTGAACGTTGAATTACGTATTGTCGGTCCCAGATTTTCCGCGATCCATTTGCCCTGAAAGAAATTGATGTTAAGTGATGTTGATGTTAAATATTAAAAGAGTATATGGAGTACATGCCACCAATTTCTTTCTTCAAAAGTAACGTACAAATGTTTACATTATTTACGTCGAGGGGACGTTCTACATAGCAGAGTTTCAATGATGGTTAAGGCCATTTGAGAAAAATGGAAGAACAATATCGTCATCACACTACATCTTTCTTATATCCTATACCGCAATTGTCCTATGGAACATCTGTACCCAAACAGTTGTTAGTTGTTGCCCAGTTTTTTAGTTTCTTTATTGTGCTGATAAAACAAAAAGAATTATTTTTACATATTGTTAAGTAAAATGGAATCATCAGGCTGTAAATGCCTTCTCTGAAATATCCTGGAAGATAGATTAGAGCAAGGGAATATCCGCACTGGAGAACACATGACTACAGCGCTACTTCGTGTTTGGTGGACTACACACGTCTGCAAAATATTATTTTTAGGCATATTTATTGTGGCCTGTATAAAGCTCCGTTATGAATGAACGTCAGAATGTCATCGGGTACAACCATAATTATTTTGGAATTACCAGAAATTACCATTTGATTAGAAGTCCATCCAATGCAGCTGCTCACAGGTATATTGGAGAAGGCGATCGTCGGCTCGTTAGTTGTTGTGATTCCCCAAATTGGAACGCCCTGTGCTGCATACTGTTGTAAAAACCTGTAAGATATAACCGTAAATAAAAAACATCTGACCAACGATAAATTTAATCTGTGGCGGCAAAACGATAGCAACATTACATAAAATGAACAAACATTTTAGAATACGGCCAGTATCATTCCTATACTTTCTAAATCTGTAATCTTACTTTAAGTGGTAATCAGCGTAAGTCTGAAAGTATTCTTTTTTCAAATATCCGCAAGTTGGGTTGTCGTCCGTGTAGTACTTCATCCATTTTGGAGGTGACCAAGTTGAGGCAATGACATGCAGTGGTGCCTTCGATACCTCCATCATTCGTTTAATTATCGGTATCTGAAAAATATAGTATAAACATGAGAGAGAGAGAAAATATAATTTTTTATAATAATAAGAAAATATAATTATTATCATCAATTAATGTCAAAAACATCACAAATATAAAAACATATATTAAGTTCACGCGCAATAATGCAAAACATTCAGGAAAAAAAGAGAGTGTAGCGATAAGATTCTGAAGTACTCGTTGACGTCTTTTCACAGAAATGCGATTATCTGATCTTGCTTCTTTTTGTGATACTTTTTCGTTTTATCTTGTTAAAAAACACGCGCCGCTAAAAGTTTAAACTTAGAAAATTCGTACTAGTAGTTAATATAGTGAGTTCGTTCTTGAATTACTTAATGTTAACAGGTACTGCAAATTCGTTTACAAAAATATTTTAAAAAAAAACTTAATTTACACGCTGCTGTGCGTCACCGATCCGGTTTATTTTTGGTCTAGTATTTCTCGAAATTATTTTCCAAACGTCTGTAGATAGCCATAAGATTTTCAAGGCTTGTTTTTATTGCCTTTTACGACATCCACAGTAAAATAAGAGTGGCATATTATAAGCCGATATCAGCAAGGTAAAAGAAAAGTTATACACGCTTATCAAGCATACCGTATTTTTACCGTGAGGTGACGACGTAAGAATTTAGCACACCCTTTTTTCCCGTTGGTATCTCTAAGAGATAACTAAAGAAAAAGCCCTAAAAATAACTACCGATGTATAGCGAAATAACTACCTAGACAACTGCCATAAAAATATAATTTGCTGTTGGCAGCAGCAACTAAAGTACCTCGTATCTTTCTGGTAGTCCAATCGCCAATCCGCTTAAGCTAAGCATAGCGATTACGGCAAGACCACGTAACGTGAGAGGCCAAATTCTTGAGTTCGAATTTTAAAGATCGTTATGTAATTAATCATAAATAAAAATATCTTAGAGCCATGAGAACCGGTTGGAATTCTAATCAGGAGACTCGAGTTCGATCCCCAGGACAAAATTAGTAAAATGTCAGTCGAATAGACCTCTGATTAGCCTAGTACGGGGTGTGCATGAAAAAATAATAATATCATTAATATTACCTTATAGTCGTTATCTTCACAATTCAGCGTGTAATTTGTCAAATAGCGATCATCAATAGGCAACTCATTGTAGGCGAACTCACTTAAGGAGAAGTCACAACCACCGATTGGGACACGTAGCATGTTGTACTCCAAGCCTTTATTGCTGAAGTAAGACCTGAAATTATACTTTACGTGAAACCTCACATTTGATTAATCGTAATCATTTTCTTTACTTAACTCTTATACGCATCACTATTTCTTAGTCTACATAACCCTTTGTTTTGTCTGTGATAAAAAAAATCCGCATAAATACACTCAACCCCTTTATTTATGTATTTTTAAGATTCGAATATAATTTGTTTGATGATATTTATATTTATTTATTTATATTTATTTGTTTTATGAAAAAAACACGTTACCAGTTTCTTGAAGTGCCGATTACAGTCGATTCGAGAGGATATAATTTAATATAATAAGTCCGTTTAATGAAAATAAAAAAAAATAATACATTAAAAAAAATATCTTCACGCAATTCCCAATACAGGGGTAGACAGAGGTCTAGTCTAGACAATTAAGTCCCTTCGACCCACCTTCCACCGAAGATATTTTTCGGGACAACGTGACAGGTGGTGAGCCCGTCGCCGCCTTTATGTCCAAGCCAACGATGAAATTCGTACGTAAGTTTTTGAAAAACTCATTGGTACTGCCACCTGGGGATCGAACTCGGGTCTCTCGACTCGAAATTCCGACCACCCAACAACTCGGCCATCGTGACTTTTTAATAATAATACATTAATTTATTAAATTTATTAGATTCATAATATATGAATTTTTAATAAATCAATTCATAAAACGTAAATTATACAAAATTTATAAATAATAAATAAATAAATATCTTCACGCAATTCCCAATACAGGGGTAGACAGAGGTCGAGTCTAGACAATTAAGTCCCTTCGACCCACCTTTCACCGAAGATATTTTCGGGACAACGTGACAGGTGGTGAGCCCATCGCCGCCTTTATGTCCAAGCCAACGATATTTGTACATAAGTTTTTGAAAAACTCATTGGTACGAGCCTACCAACTGGGGATCGAACTCGGGTCTATTGACTCGAAATTCCGACCACCCAACCACTCGGCTATCGTGACTCGTATACAAAATTTGTGGGCCTAATTCAAAAATTATAAACAAAATACCAAAATTATACAAAATCCTTTAAACCGGGACATAACAGTTTGTAACAACTGCCATTTGGCGACAGAAATGGGTTACAGTGGGATAATGTCATACCAACTCCATAGGTAGAGGAGTCTATCATAATGAAAATATCTATTGATAGCCAGTAACACTTACAATAACATTAAAAACGTGGGGTGAACACTTTTTTTATACTGAACAAGTTATTACTCGCTATTCTAAAATTCTACGTAATTTTAGTTAAATTGATCCTCTAAATTGTTACCAACTAGAAAAACTTCCTGTTGTAATTTTTAATTAAAACTTTTTTACATTTACTTAGTGTGTCAACAGTCACGATAGCCGCGTAGTTGGGTGATCGGAATGCGAGTAAAGAAACCCGAGTGCGATCAGTATCGGTGACGGATTCGTATCAATAGGTTTATTTCAAAACCTATGTACGATTTATAACGTTAGCTTGGACATAATAATGGCCACAGGTTCTCCTCCTGTCACGTTGTTCCAAAAATATCTTCAGTTAAAGGTGGATTATAAGGGCTTATAAATATTGTCTAGACCTCTGTCAACCCCGGCATTGAGAATGACGTGAGGATATTTATTAATTATTAAATTTGTATTGAATAAAAATATACATTGCTAGATTTTCCAACCAACTAGAATAAATCCCTACGACAATGCTGAAGCAATATAAGAAGGTATCAAAACATACTTATTTCAAAATTCTAAAATTCTAGTAAGGCAATTGGATAATAGTATATATTCACGTTTCATTGCATAATATATAGATTCAGTTAACAAAAATCACTTCTTGTTTCTTTGTTATAAATGTTGCGGTGTGTGTACTATGAAAAGAATATATCGAATGTTAAGGAAAAAGAACACACACACCAGTATATTTTATCAGAAAGAGTTTAAGATGATATATATATGATGATGATATGATATGATATAGATGATGATAACTTCTTTTTAGTTTCTAAAGTAACTGAATAATTTACTTGATCAAATTTTCCTGTACAGCACAAGGGAGGCTTTTCAAATTGTATCCCGCCGAGCCGGTAGCAGCGGTACCGAAACCTTCGATTGTTTGATACCTGGTCTCAGGGTCCAGCTCGAAAGTGTACGTACTTTTTTCTGAAAACGACATAAAATTATAAAAATTACTCTTTGATAAACATAACCCTGTATTGTTAAATACGTAAAGATATATAATATACAAATAAGAAAAATATACATAAAAACAAAACATATTAACGTCCACATTATTATTAAAGTATGTGTTTTTATAAAATAAATAATGTTAATGCAAAAATTTTGTAAGTGCTTTTTTCAATTTGATAAGATGAATTACATGTATTTAAAAAAAAATATCTTCACGCAATTCCCAATACAGGGGTAGACAGAGGTCAAGTCTAGACAATTAAGTCCCTTTGACCCACCTTCCACCGAAGATATTTTCGGGACAACGTGACAGGTGGTGAGCCCGTCGCCGCCTTTATGTCCAAGCCAACGAAGAAATTCGTATATAAGTTTTTGAAAAACTCATTGGTACTGCCACCTGGGGATCGAACTCGGGTCTCTCGACTCGAAATTCCGACCACCCAACAATTCGGCTATCGCTCGGCTATACATGTATTTTAGTTTATATAATAACATACAATTTTAAATTTTCGAGCTTATCTCTCCAAAGCTACACTGACTTTACGGGACGTTCTCTAACACACATTTGGTGTTATAATTGGTAACACAAGCCACTTATATTTTACTAGTACAAAAAACTTCAATACCGCTAATTTTTAAACCTTTGTCTAAATTTGTTAATCCGGTTAGGATTAAATTGGATTAAAATATACAGATACACGCACACGTTAAAGTTATCTCTCTGTTTGCGCAAAATGCAAAATGAATGTTGTATACGTATTAGTTCTTAATGTCGAAATATTACTCACTTGATGAATTACTTCGAAATATTCCACTTTTTTTCTTAAATCGTGAACCGCCCTGAAAAATTTAATAAAATCGGCATTTTCATTCAAGTTATATAATTTTAAAATATTTTTTGCCGTATGGTATCGACGTAAAAAAAACTACTCCATTTATTCCCATAGGTGTCGTAAAAGGGGTCAAAGGGAAAGCCTTTAACGTGCAATTTGCTGCGGCTTGCGCGATAACCATCTCAAAAACTACCAAATTAAAATTCAGAATACAAGTTACGGCCAGCATCGTCTAAGGTGCAATGTGTCCGGTACTGCGATCGCCGATCTGCTTGTCAAGCGTGGCGTTTATGGCAAGCAGTGCTGTAGTGGCCTTTCACACACCATTGTGTATATATGTAATTTTTTTTTATCGAATAGGGGGGCAAACGAGCAGGTGACTCGCGTGATGGTAAGTGATTACTGCCGCCCATGAACACCTGCAATACCAGAGGAATAGCAGATGGGTTGAATATACTTTTAATTTAAAAAAGAATACTAGTTATGCTAGATAATATTACTGTTACTACATTACCCGTGTTACTAAATTATTAACTAGTCAACTGTACAGCTCAAACTGGTTGTTATGGTTTACAAAAATAATAGAAAAGTTGGATCGAACCTAACCCTACCGTTGAGGCAAAGGGTTGGGGTACGAATCACGCTGAATGATTTGTTTAAAAAATATTATTATTATTTCAAAAAAAAATATCTTCACGCAATTCCCAATACAGGGGTAGACAGAGGTCAAGTCTAGACAATTAAGTCCCTTTGACCCACCTTCCACCGAAGATATTTTCGGGACAACGTTTCGACGATTATTATTATTTCTTCGGAAGGATTATTATTTCCTTTTTATTATTCAATTACGAAATTGGTACAGCCACTAAATGGCGGGATCAACACAGTAATCTCAATGGCCTCGCTGTATACAGACTCGAAGTGGAGGCATCTTGGGCATATTCGTTGCGTAAGGTAAGTGAGGCAACCTGAAGATCATCAACCTTCCTCTCCCTACTACATTTTCTACCAAATTCAAATTCTTTTATTAAATCAAATACTTTTATAGGTAGGCGACCTGCCTACAGCTGCTGTGAAGTTATCAATGTACAAGATGGAGTGATAACCAGTAAAATTTTACAGAAAGACGGTGGAGGCAGGTGGCTGAGGATGGTTATTTGTGGAAAATTTTAAGGAAGCCTCTACCAGTGAACTATTTAGGCAAGCAAGCAAGTTAGAAACCGCAACACTCCAGGAGCTGACTTTAGAAGAAGGAGAGAGAGACGGGAAGTGATCCTATGTGATACCTTACTAATACCTCTCCTTTTCGTCGACATTCTGCAAGACCGTATTACTATATTCTCAAGCCGGCCCATCTATGCAGCCACTTGGCTTTACATAGGTAAAATTTGTACTCTTACCTCAGAAGACGTGTAGGAGATATACCTGCCCTTAGGGGGTATATCTCTGGTAATGGTATCACAATAGGTGTCGTTGCAAACGCATATTATGGACCTGTCGTCGATGTACCTCGCCGCGCACTGCGTGTCCCTCGTGACTCCTGTAGTACATTTCTTTTCTGCACAGAACATAACAAATAACGTATAAAAGATAATTAATCTACTCCTTATACATATTTAAGAAGTTACTAAATTAATACACATGTAATATTACTATGAAAGTAAATAAAAAGTCACTAAGCATTTGCCTTATGGTATTGCTGAAATAATCTGAAATACTCTCTCTCCACCGGGTGTTGTCAGAAACGACAAAAGTTGTAACAACTGTATAGTGATGAAGCCATCTCTATTACATACTTACTATATACTTAAAAACAAAAATTACTACCCAACGTTATTCTAGAGATAATAGTATCACATTTAAACGCGCAATCATAGAACATATTTGTTTATACTGAACAAGTAGTTATCACACACTACAATTAAGCCCTTTCGATCACCTTCCACGGAAAAAATTTTTGGGACAACGTTATTACGTTAGTAAGCCCGCCGCAGTCTTTATGCCAAAGCCAACGATATAATTCGTGCTCAAGTTTTTGCAAAAACCCATTGGTACCAGCTACCCCACCTGGCGATTGAAATCTGGTCTCTTTAACTCGAATCCAAATCAGCCAACTCATGACTCTCAAAAAAACTCTACTGAATAAGTACTCAGCTAAAAGTCCACTGCAGGACTGAGGCTTCTTCCGAAAGGTGATTTTGCCCCCATCGCAGATAGCTGTACCAATCGCAATATAGACGCAATTTTGGTCTGATGTTTTCGAGATTATAATTATATAAATATTTATATTCAATATGAATGCCAGCTTGCAATGCCAGATGCTGTACTGGATAGAAGCAGAAAGTAGGCAAATATTTACAACAGAATCCTGTAATGTCTTTAATATGTTTTATTTATGTCCTTATTTTCTGCCTCTGCAAGTCTTTTATTGATTAGTAACAGAATCTCACTTACCTACCCTCGTAACATCAGCATAAGATAACAATGAAACAACACAAACAATAATACATACTTTTGAAGAAACCATATTTATAAGTACTAATGTATTACTTATCTCTTAGTAAAGTAGTAAAATACTTCTAGTGCGTAATATTGTGCTTAGTATAGAAGTTTTTTGAATATTTTGAATTGTATTTTTCATACAAAAATTATAGTAATTTAACTAAATAAAGTTCCCTCGAATTGATATGATTTCAAAACAAAATTAAAAAGTCACACGAAATTATTTCCACCCGAAAAGGCGCTGATCAAATAGAAAAATAAGTACTTATACTATAATAAAAAAACCGCATAAGAACTATTTGTAAATAATTTCGTCTAATGTATTTATACTAGTAAAATTGTTTTTTCAACTTGAACTGAATAAGTGATTCTTAGAAAATATTACATTACGTATTATGAATAGTGTCGTTTTGTAACTGGTAATTTTATAAGTGTCACATTCTACGTATGTTACACAACGCTGAAGAAAACGGTTAACAGAATTTATATTAAATTAACACAATCATCGTTTTATAAAATCTGTTTTATTTAATAACAAGTATAAAAATGTTCTATCTACTTACAATTTATTTACAATCTTATTCTAATTTTTGTTCCCTTAAGTTTAGTTATTTACATTTTGTTAATCTTTCACACACATCATGGAGCATTTGTATTGCATATTTTCTTTCATTAAATTATTACTAATGGTTTCCACATTATCTGATGGTGAATGTATAGCATCTATTGTTGATGCATCTTGAATTCCTCCTAAAGTCTTTTCAGTTGGTGTCATACTTGATAATCTGGCTCGAATTGTTTCTCTTATGTTTGCTAGAAATGAATTTGTCTGTTTTGATTTTGGTAAAATCAAATCAGGTAACGATTTTTGATGTGGAGACGAAACTGGTATAATATTCGTGAGTGCAGGCTTTTGGATAATTTTTGTTTGCGAATCTGAATTTATTTCTGTAAGCTGATTCTCTACATTATTGACAGTGTTTTTTAACTTATTATTTAAATTTCCTTCAGGGTTTTTCATATTTTTAGTGTCATAAACGGATTTTGCTGCAGCTGGAATTCTAGCAGACATTAATTCACTTGGAGAACGATTTAGGTCTCCTAAATTTTTTAACCTATATTTTAGTGAAGTACCTTTTGGTTTCATGTTTATGTGATCATTATTTTGGTTCTTTAATTTTTCCAAAGAAAACTTTTTTACGTGTTCTAAGACAGGCTTTTTTTGCAATTTTGGTTCGATTATTGTCTTAGTAGTAGTAGTAGAAAATGATATTTTAACTTTACTGTTCTTAAAAGGTGTCACGCCCTTCTGCCTGCCGATATTACTTTTAAACTCATCAAATTTATTTGCTCCATCTCTATTTGCAGTTTTCATCAATGACGGTTCGGGAAATGCCTTAATGTTGTTTTTAAGGACAAGCTTATCATTATGTTTAGTGCCAACCGATGTAAATGGCTCTGATTGTTTATTCATAAATATTTTGTCTCCTAAAGAATTAGGTTTGGACAACGTATTACGATCTCTTGTAGAGAATAAATGCTTTATATCTCCTCCTTTGTCAGATCCGATAATTTTAGGGAAACCTAAATTCCCCCTTTCCTTATAAATAGGAATATTAATCGATTGCAAACTCGCTTGATCCGCCAACCTTTCATGAATTGACGCAAGCCTATCATTAAAGTCTACATGTAGTGCTTGTAATTTCTCTTTCATGTCTTCGCGTTTTCTTGCAATCGCTTCTAAAAAATCATTAGAATCTGCCCTAATATTACTTAATGAGACCATATAATTGGGTTTTCCTTCGTTTGTATTGGTTCGTATAGCTTTAATTGCGTCGTCAGCGTGATTTTTCAGATCATTTCTGAGCACGCTTAGTGTCTGGTCCGTGGAAGCAGGCCATTTGAATAAATTACTTCTTTGGATAGGAATCGTCGGTAACTTTAAAATATTTTGAGACTTTGATTTTACTAAAGTGCTTATATCATCTAGTGTAGGTAAGTCAGTAAAGGAGTTTTCAATTTTATCTAAAGCTGATTTAGTATTTCCTTTGAATTTTAGTTTATCTGAACCTAAAGATAATGATGCACCAATAATTCCGTCACGATTACCCAAAATTGATTCTAATTTTAATGGTTTCAAAATTTCAGATTCAGGCAATGCTAGTTTGGTTTTAAAAGAATTTATATTTAGTCTCGGTATTGCTATAGAAGGCAAATTTGGTAGTTTTTCTAAAGGTTTAAGTTGATATAGATCGATATCAATATCCTTCAAACGGCTTAATTTGGGTAATTTTGATTTAAATTTTGTATTGGGAGACAAAACCGAATTACGGTTAGAACTCTCATTTATGGGATCAATTTCCTCTCGTAGACCTGAATCTAAAATATTTGTTATACCTTGTCTAATTTCTTCTAGACTAGGTATCTGAAAGGGTTTTTCAAATAGGTTAAGTTCATCTGCTGGTAATGAAGGTTGAACTATAATACTATCTGGCAGTGAAGATCTTAGATTGAGGTTGTTCATATGTGGTGTTATAGCATTATATTTAGAATCACTGGCTTGCGAAGACATTTCATTCTTTGCTACAGTATCCCCCGTAAGTGTTGTATTTGACTGATCTGGAGTTGACATGGTTGTAGTATCCTTCCGAAAAATATCTCCAGGAACTTCGTCATAAATGTTGGCATCAAAATTCTTAAAGTTCTCTATTTCTTCTTGACTTCCTGAGTTTGAAATCGCATACACAGGGTCGTCATCAAAATTTGATAAATTTTTAGGTAACAATTCGTTTTCATCTAATCGCATTGCTTCATAATCTACTGTAGTATCACCACTTTTACTATCATTTAATATATTATTAGGAGCTGCAGCATTTTCACTATAAGAATCATAAGTTGGCATATTACATTCTGTATCTTGTGAAGATACTTCTTGGCCTTTTCGTGGATTCTCTTGATTTAGAAGGGAGTCGGAAAGTATTTGTAAATCTTGTAATGACACGTCACTTTCACCCTTTGTTTGTAAATTAGTATTAACTTGCACATTCTTATTACTATTGGTATCTGGTTTCGGTGTCACTAATGTAATTTCTGGATTGAGCAGATTAGGTCTTATAGTTTGTTTTAGATTTTCAAGCCGTCTTAATAAGTCATTTCTAAATGATGTCAAATTATTATTTCCATTCCGCAATGAAAATTTGCCTTTAGGTTCCTTAACAATTTCAAGATTATCTTCAAAGCAACCATCCCTATTGCTGTCGATATCGTTTGAATCCGAGACCTGACTTCGCATACTTACATCTTCATCAGATACCTTATGCATGATGTTATTACTTGTTTCAGGAATAGAATCATTTATTTCATTTATATCTCCTAAAGAATATTCTATATTTTCCTTGCTTGCCTTGTTACTTCTGTTGTTAGAGCTTACACCTCTAATACTTTTATCAGTATTTCTTTCAATTTCTTGTTCGTCACATACAACTTGCATGTCACTTACTGGGCTTGTTTCAGATATATTTGGATCTTCAACTCCAATTGATTGAATTGTTGAATTTAGTACTTGTTCCCCCTTTTTGGTTATAACATTGCTTTCTTTTAAATTATTTTGAAAGTCTTCTCCTGAATCGCCAGTACTTAGGGTCATGCTACACTTTTCAGTGTTGATAATCTCATTTTTGTTATTATTGGATATGACATTAACATCGTTGCTATTTTCGGTACCAGCAATATTTAAATCGGTATAATTCATATCATCTTTTATCACTTGCAAAGTATTTTTTCTTGGAGTTATGAGTTCGACATCTTTTAATTTTGAATTATTTTTTACGATGAAAGAAGTACTCTTACCAATAGCTGGATTATGTATATTAAATGGTGACACTTCTGTATTCAAATCTGTAGATACTTGATCTACATTTTCAGTGTTTACCTTATTCAATTGACTGTGCTTAAAGCCAACATCAACGTTGTTTAAACGTTTTGCATTTAATTTTTCAGAAAAATCACGAATTCTACTCTTCAATGACGCTAATCTAGACAAAGGACTAACAATATAGTCCCCGTCACTTTTAAAATTGTTACTATTATCCGCAGACATTGTTCTTGCTTTCGTTCCAAAATTTTCACAATTATTAAGAATTTCAGCTGTTTGAAGTTGATCATTTCTTCCTGTCTCAAATTGATTAAGTAATAATGGATTAATTTTTAGCTTATTATTTAGGCCATTTCTTACACTCACATCGGTTCTTTCATATATATTACTAGGGCTATCATCCATATCGGCCATTGACGTGTGTAAAATTTCTACTGGTTTCCGTTTCGGTAATAAAATATATTCTTTTAATACTGGCGCTGATTTCATACTTTGCCGACCCATAAATTGCGAACTTCCTAATGGACTGTGAATACATCTCGTTTCTTGAGTATGTGACGCTTCGGGGATAGCATCGTCATCTGAACTTAAATCCTCCTTTGGATTAAATACGATAGTCACCGAATTTCTCGTTTTTACAGGATCAGCGTCAAACAACTCTGATTCAGCTGCATATAATGCACTCCTTACTGCATCTCTCGCTAACGCCTCTTTGTATTCCTCATCGGTGGCTTCTCGTAATGTTTCTAAAACTGACGATGCGAGACCAACTTCAGGTTCAAGAAGCGGTTTCGGTTCTTGTTTCAAATCTTCTTTCCTAAAATAATCAAATTAAATTAGTAATAAAATAATGTAAATAAATAAATAAATATCTTAACGCAATTCCCGGTACAGGGGTAGACAGAGGTCTAGTATAGACAATTAAGTCCCTTCGACCCGCCTTAAATCGAAGATATTTTCGGGACAACGTGACAGGTGGTGAGGCCGTCGCCGTCTTTATGCTTATTAGCATAAAGACAAATTTAACAAAAATAAATTCAAAATATAACCTAAGGCAGTTCAGTCTCTGGTAATTTTTGTTTTTAAAGGAAATAATTCATTTTTAGAAGAGAACATGTTAATACTTAATATTATAAAATCATACCTTATGCCTAGATTACTTAAAAAAAAGAAGTTAGAAACGTTAAAATGAGACACTTGTATCTTTTACAGCACTAAGCTATTTTATCTGTTAGTCTACTACTGGAAAAATGTCCAGTAGAATAAAGGCCCTACAAAACCTGATGAGTCAGTTGTTCATGGTAGATTTGCTCAAAAACATTTTGTATACCCTTGGTCTTATGATGCAGCTCAGCTCGTTTGGGGTTTTTGGGTTGCAGTGTAGAGTGACGGATTTCTGCTATAAGTCGATAACCAGAACATTAAACAGCTTAACTGGCTGGAGAAGTTAACGTTTGAGAAATAAGTAATAAAGATAATACAGGAGGTATAAGTCCTGCATTTAACATGCAATTATGGTTATAATTTTTAAATCAAACCTTTCTGAGGGTAGTGCAGCTCGTAATACAGACGGATGAAAAATCGATGAAGCTCCTTCAGAGTCAGCTCCCGCAAACCTACTCGGACATTCATCTAAGGGCGTACGAGCGAATGAACTTATACGGGAAGTTGGCAATAAATCTAGTTCGCCGAAATTATTACTTCCATCTCTATACGTCGGACAAGGACAACATTCATCCAAATTCGTCTGTCTTTGCTGTGGAGCATTTGTACTGTCTATAATTGGCTGCGAAGAGATCTGTAACAATTATTTTAAATTAATAGCGTTAAGGAAAAATAATAATAATAAATAGACAAAAAGAAATAAAAATTTACTTTTTGTACATTTACTGCCACGGATTTATATTAAAAGTATTATACCTTTTGAAATAAAGTTAGTTTTTAAACTAATAACCAACTTAAAATATAATTCTTGTACTGTTCTATTTTTATTCTGCAATTTGTATTCTTCCATATTTCATATGTGTACTGCTATAAAAAACAGCAATTGAGCTACCATCAGAGTCGCGTAGGACTTAAAGAATCACAATACTAAAACTCTGTTCCCCTGCTTCACAGTCTATCAACAAGCTTAAGACCAAATGTTTTCGTGTACCGGTGCTCGAAACTGTCACTTTAAACTTTCCTTCAAACTTATACTTCAACGATATTTTCACAGAAGAAAGGAGCAATGGGTTTTCTCGATAATAACCTGCGCCCAAATACAGCTTAAAGAAAGGAATAGAGAATGGGAAAAGTGGACATGAGAACACAAGCACAGTAAATGGATAAGGGTAAAGGCCTCTGGATATGTAACTCAGCGGATGCAGAAGCACAAGATGCCCATACTTTCGCCAGTATTCCGCAAATGAATGACAATAAGTTGAATACTCACGATTGATGTCTCGTGGTGGAACTTCATCTTTAAACACATTAAAAGTCACTTTTACTAATTCCACATATATTTATATTAAAATACCTGACCGTTTTCGCCTTTATGGCATTATCAAAAGTTTTTTTTATTACCGTTACTAAAATTTTGATTTAGTTGTAATTATAAGAGAATACCCGCAATTAAAAAGATAAAATAGGAGATACGTTTTCGATCTCAATAGATTGTAACGGTAATAAAAAACCTTTGATAATGCCATAAAGGCGAAATTGGTCAGGTATTTTAATATAAATATATGTGGAATTAGTAAAAGTGACTTTACTAATAACAGTAAATTTAACTATAAGTTATTTCACCACATTCGATAGCACTCACATATTAAGCCCACGGGTAAAAACTTAGTTAATGAAACGCTGTGACTAAACCGTCTTTCAGCCAATATATTGAAAACAGCAGCGAGTTTAAAAAAGAGCCAAATGAGCTCGTTCACATAGTTGTATGTAAGTAAATTTTAAACACATTACTTAAACTGTTTAAGTCATGGGGTTAAAAAAAACTCAGTATCGACATAACAATAATTTTAGTATAAGACGGAAAGACTACAATATCTTAAAGCACCTTAACAATATTTCTCCACGCCTCGGGTTGATATAATCGGGTTGGAATCGGGTGGGTATAACTTTCTTTGTAAGGTTTGCAATAAAGTGTAAATAAATAAATATCTCGCCATGTCACGGGTTGATTGACTGAGAAGGCCAACAGGCATTAAGTCCGTTTGTTACCTTCTTTAAGGTGAAACAATAGTTTTTAAATTAATAAATAAATAAAGAGCCTCCAGTACCGGGACGAAAAAGCGTAGTAAATCATTATGCCAAAATAAAGCAAATTATATCGTATATTTTAACAAAGTTGCCTGGAAAATATGATATTCCCTGTAATGTTAAAAATAAAATAAATAAATAGATAAATATAAATATATTCACGCAGTTCCCAATACAGGGATAGACAGAGGTCTAGTCTAGACAATTAAGTTCCTTTGACCCACCTTCCACAGAAGATATTTTCGGGACAACGTTACAGGTGGTGAGCCCGTCGCTGTGTTTATGTCTAAGCCAACAATATAATTCGTACATAAGTTTTTTGAAAAACCCATTGGTACGAGCCTGCCATCTGGGGATCGAACTCGGGTCTCTTGACTCGAAATTCCGACCACTCAACCATTCGGCTATCGTGACTTAATTATGTAATAAATTTGTAATGTTATTGTGTATATACGAATATATTCTATTTTTAACCCGAAGTTGGCATCGAATATTGAAACGTTACGCTAGATTTTAAGGAAAAAAATTAGAATATCTAATAATGGTCCATGTATTATATTGAATATTTTAGAGCATTTTTAGGTTTAGATTTAGAGCAATTTCAGATCATATTCATTCACTACCTTAACAAAAAATGCTAGATTAATCCACATTAAAATGTGGTAAATAACAACTTACAATTTTTCGAAGCACAATCAAATGTAGTATAACAAATGCTTTCCACCACATCTTTCGCGTTAGATTACATGGAGACACAAAGCAACTCTGCCTCCTATTACGTCTCTTTATTATAGATAATTTGGAACATCCCTTATATCCGAAAGATATCGGAAGATAAAGTATTAAAATAAAAGATCACGCACTATTTGACCGCTTGACATAGTACGTGACCTAATACGTTAACGCTAACTCGCGGATAAAACACGTTGATCTTTGATATTATTATCTATTTGATTGTAGAATAATTTTTCAACGGTTGATAATACAGTAATCTAATTATTTTGTGAGAATACTAATCATGTATATAACTATATTTGTATATCTCTGAAACTATATTTTGTTTTAAAATAATGTTGTACATTCAATGTTTTGCAACTACGAAAAATTCGTTTATATACGAAATATATTAAATGTTGCTTTCTATGTTTACGTTTTTTTCAATATTTGTATAGTCCTTTGACTATAGGCAATTTAATCCTTTCTGCCCACATTTCACCTGAGCTTTGTTGGAACCAAATGGCAGGTAATAAGACTCTCCGTCTTAGTGTCCAATCCAATAAAACAAAAAGTAACTATCAATGATACATAAGTTTAGAGAAATGGTATTGCTATCATAAGCCTTCCTTTCCTCTATCGTGGTTCGGGGCCAGCGACTAAATTATCACTTATTATATTTTCACGCCTTTTCCAATACTGGGGAAGGAAGAGGTCTAGAAAATTACCGAAATGCAGAACCGATATTTGCGGTTCTGCATTTCTCTCCTCAAGTGAGGTTAACGTAAACACGTTATTAGCTATATAGATCGAAGATTATATTTACACATGCATTCATATTCGCACACACATGGCAGCCCCTGTCGTGAGTCGTAGCTACATCGCTTAGCTTCGAAGACAGGGTCATATTTATTCTTTTCTTTAGATTTTCAGCATCAAGAGCTAAAAGGTTTATAGTGCGGGTCAGCAAACAAGACATCGCAAGTTAGAGCCAGTTTGTCGACTGTTATTGTTAACCTCTTTAAAAACAAGCATTGTCTCTGTGGTGAGGTTGTTAACAGGAACTCTAATAATGTTGTCTTGAATTGCTAGTGTTCTATATCTTCATGGTTTTCCCAATAATGGGCTAGACAGAGATCCTGACAATTTAGTGTTTCGACCCACCTTTCACCGAAGACATTTTTAGGACATTGTTATTTGTGGAGAGCCAGTAGCCGTCTTTATGTCCAAGCCAACGATATAAATCGTACATAAGTTTTGAAAAAAATCATTGGTACAAGCCTGCCACCTGGTGATTGAACTCGGGTCGGTTGACTCGAACGTCGATCACTCAACCACACCGCCTTCATGGTGTCTTAAAAATCTATTATAGCGCTATTCATTTCTAACCGAGCGAAAACACTTTTAATTATGTCTAGTGGCTACAAGTTTTTCGGCCGTAACACATTAACTAATAAAAATTTCAAATTATATTGGGATATAACTTTGTCTCAGAATCCAAGAAATATCGTGAATATTCCATAACTAATGAATCAGTTAAAAATTAATGAGTCGGTACAGCGACCCCGAGACCGATGACCCCCCGAGTGCATATTTATCATTATCGCCACACTCGACTAACGGAGCCGAAGATACCTTGTCGATTGCTCATTTTGGTCAGGTATTTTGGTGCTAATTATCCCGTCATCTGTCGGCAACCGTCAAAAATGTTCAAGGCTCGTCGCCTCGTATGAGACCCACCCATAAGTTATTACCCTGCTACCACAAGACAAGCAGAACAACATGTCTTTATGAGATGGAGCATGGACTCGATCAAACACTGGTAAACCATATAGACTTTTTTGCCAGATCGCTAAAGGATCAATTACCTGTAAGACGTTCTTCCTACATTTATTACTATGTATCATTTTAAATCCAAAGCTTCATTAGTTTCTAACTACTCAATGAGTTAAAAGTATATAGATTTAATTGGTGCATAGAGTATTTAGTTTTGCTAGCCAATTCGTTTTCAGTCTTATTTAATTCTTAAAGTTGTTTATTTGCTAAGTCTCGCCCAACACAAGTAAAATATTACTGATTAAAGGAGACCTTATACGAGAATTTACTACTCATGTAATTATTATAATTTAATAACCGGAGAGAGCTTTATTTTTAATCATGTTAGATTAACCTTATACTCACAATACTTATTCTTTATTATCTTATTAGTTAATTTTCTGTTTATTACATTATTAAAAATTATTTATTATTATCTCGTTTTTTTTAGTGTCAAGTTCGACCTGATATCTTCAGGTGTTGAATTTGGGTGTGAGGAGATAGAAGGTACTCTCCCAGAAACTGTCTTAATACTTGCTTGTATGTATTTTCTCCGTAAAGAGATTGTAAGGTGAAGTGGACCGTCTTGAAAACATGTTCGTCAAAATGTATTAAATTAGGATGACGCTAACTTAGCCACAGCCTAATTTTTGATAGGTTATAAATATAACCTACAAATTGCTAAATATCAAATTTATTTTGACGTCGTAAGTAATTGATGTTTGAGGTGTAATATTTTTTAAACTAGAGTAGTTAAAAAAATTTGACCCAAAAAACAGTCAACAGTCACTGAAAATTTAAAATATTAGTACACGACTCCTCACTCTGTTTACAACAGTAAATATTAAACCCTGTTTCTACACAAGCGCCATTCTGGTCAGTTTGGGAACTATTTATTTAATGCATACTGTACACTTTTCAGTGTCTCCCCTATCTGTTGTATAAATCTCTTTGGTTATACTATTTGTATCCGGCTGATTTTGGTATCATTAAAAGTTTAAATTTTAAAGAAGATAATGCCAATTTCAAATTATAAAAATATGTGATATTTACTTATTTTTCGTATTGTTAAGATGAATGAATCTAATGTAGAAATTCGATATATTTTAAAATTTTACTACAAAAAAGCAAAACTGGGTACACAAAAAAGCTCAATATTTGGGTGCCTCATTAGTTCACTGAAAGAAACCTAATGAACCGTGTACTCATTTGTGATTGTTTATTACGACGTAATGAAACCGGACGATTTTTGAAGAAGCTGATAACTGGTGATGAAAAGTGGATCAGGTACGACAAGAACGTGTGAAAAAGGTCGTAGTCAAAGGCCGGTCAAACTTCACAGACGGGTTAACTCGCAATTAGGTAGGATGCAGTGTGTGGTGGTGGGATTGGAAGGGCATTATTCCTTATGAGATGTTACCACCAGGCAGGACCATCGATTCTAAACTCTACTGCGAACAACTGATGAGATTAATGCAAGGAGTTGAGAGAAAGCGGCCGGAATTAATTAACAGAAGGGGTGTGGTTTTCATCATGATAACGCTAGAACTCACACATCTTTAGCCACGCAGCAAAATTAAGAGAGCTTGGCTGGGAGGTGTTAATGCATCCGCTGTATAGTCCTGACCTTCCATCTTCAGATTTCCAACTGTTTCGGTCTCTTCAGTTTTTTTAGGCAGTGTACGGTTAACATCACGAGAGGATTGCCAAAAACCAATTTTTCGCGGAATTTTGATCAGAAGCCCCAAAATTTCTATAGCAATGGGATCATGTCCCTACAATCATGTACCTACAAGATGGCAAAAAGTTATCGAACAAAATGATACCTACATACTTTAGTTAAATGTAAATAAACTTTATAAAAAAAGTTTGTGAATTTTCTTAAAAAATGCAATGAAACTTTTTCCCCGACCTGTTATGTAGATTTAATACCAGAGGCACTCTCTACCAATCAACCTTTAGTTGCTGTAGAGATGAAATGATAGTTGTAATAAATGTAATGTAAAATGTGGGAAGAAAATTAATATAAAATATACAAATTCATATTGTAAATACATATTCAAACTTACCTAAATGAATACACGTCGTAAATAAATACATATATATTTATATACACATACATGTAATACATATATGGAACTATTACATAATAAATATATAGAACTATTACAGAGGTAATTCTGCCATTTCTTTTAAAATATCTTTACTATTTTATTTTTCATTTAAAGATGGATCCCTTAGAGCTAGGGAGCTGGTAAGCATTTTGGTATATGATTTAAATGAACTAAGTTATTTGCATACAGTTCTTATTGCGTTCATTTTATTCGTTATGACTCCCTATAAATACAAAACATTAGGCAGACATTACCCTCGCTGATATTTAGCTGTGCAAGTTTAAAACAAATCATTTGTATTCATATTAAAATATTTCTCAAATGTTTTGAAAATCTTTCCTACAGTTTCCTTATATATAATAATATTCAATAATATTCAGAAGACGTAGTATTTTGTTTTTGTGGAATAGCGTGAGCGACGGGTTGAAAAAAGAAATCAAATGGTCTACCTTGTGAAGAATCAGAGGCCGGGATATCCGTGTCATCGATTTTCTTGGTTTTATAACATATCTAAATATTAGACCAGAGACATGTGTGCATACTATAGCACACGTTTTTTTTTACATTTTTGAAATGCTGTCAATTGACAATACTGCACGCTAACATGATAGCAGTCGCGGTCGTTGACCTTTCTTAGTGTATAAGTATCGCTATTAATAACGTGGCAGACGTGCGCTGATCATATAGAAATTTTGCTCGCCAGCTCCCTAGCTATTACCTCTGCATTACATATCCGCTTTTTGAATACGATTTTTAAATTAAGCTACTACTTATTACTTTAGTTACTACTTACTATTCTTAATTAATATAAAGAGGCAAATGTTGCTGTTTGTATGCCAGATTAAGCTCATACCGAAGCTGTAGATAATACGTATATAACCAAGCTATCGAATCGTATCTTTGTGTATTAGATGGTTCAAATAGAGTGAAGCAAAGATAATATAACAATAGCATGACGTACATATGGAAACACTGAACTAAAGAAGAACAAGTAACTAAAACGGTTGTCATGTCAATTCAATTTCAAATTTTGACATATTATGGCAACGCTACTGCAATCGTATCGTTCGAAAAATTTAAAAACTTCCTTTGAAAGTCGTTATATGCTGTGATTGTGGAATACGTTTTTTGCAATATTTAGTTTATTATAAAGATATCAGGGATAATTTTAATGTGTCTCTTAACTTACTTACCCAAATAGAGTCCATTCATGTTATAAATCAAATAAGCTAAACGTGCTTACAGTACTAGCGCGTTCTTTACTGTTGTTGTAATAAAATCTAGCAAAATTCCTCATTACAAGATGGATGATTTTCTAAAGATTGAAAAAATAGGTGAAGGTACTTATGGTGTAGTGTATAAAGGAAAAAATAAAATAACAGGTCAGTTTGTGGCCATGAAGAAAATAAGATTGGAGTCTGAAGACGAAGGTATTCCGTCCACGGCGATCAGGTGTGTTGAAAGTTAACACACGTTTTGTTGTTTCTAATTTTCTTTCTTACTGGAACCATATAACTTAGTTTATGTTTAAATGCTATAACCTACAATATAGCTATAATATGAATAAAAAATCCTCTATTTTTGTAGAGAAATTTCATTACTGAAGGAGTTAAACCATCCTAATGTAGTAAAGTTGGAAGATGTGCTTATGGAAGAATCTCGCCTGTATCTCATTTTCGAGTTCTTGTGTATGGATTTGAAAAAATACATGGATACTCTTGGCACAGGAAAAGTATGTATAAATTTCTTTATTTTTAAAATTTTATGTTTGTAGTTTTATTTATATGAATTATTACAGTCACAATTTCACTCCTGTTTTTGTAGCCAAATAAATTTTTTCTTACAAAGAGACAAAGTTAGTTGTTAGTAAGTTCTCTCAACAAAGATATATTAAACAGTAGTAAAAGTAATATTTACATTATTGTATTTTTTAAATAGATGTTTGGATTAACTTCTAACTGCCCTGCTGTAGTAACAGAAGAAATAAAGTATCCCTGTGTTGTGTGTAGATATGTAATTTTTTTTTATATTTCTCTCTGTTGAAGTCATGATAGCTGACTGGTTGGGTGGTCGGAATTTCAGGTCCAGAGACCCGAGTTTGATCCCCAGGTGGCAAGCTGGTACCAATGGGTTTTTCAAAAACTTATGTATGAATTTCATCGTTGGCTTGGACATAAAGACAGCGACAGGCTCACCACCTGTCACATTGTCCCAAAAATATCTTCAGTGGAAGGTGGATCGAAGGGACTTAATTGTCTAGACTAGACCTCTGTCTACCCCTGTATTGGGAATCGCGTGAAGATGTTATTATTATTATTATTATTGTTCTCTCTATCTTTATAACAAAAAAATTATAATAAAAAAGATGTAATAAGTAGCTTATGTTATGCTGCTTGTAAGTATTCTAAGGTTTATGTCATATTATCTATCTACCTATTTATCTAAGCCCTCTATTCTGAATTGTTTTCCTTTTTATTTATTTTCTTATGTTGTGTTACAGAATGTCCCTCAATTCAGCTACCCTCCTGGCAAAGGCCTCTACTCCTCTAGTTGTTTCAATTGCAACCTGTCACAAGTAATTCTCCTCCCATTAGAGCCCACTGTCAACCACAGTTCATCTTCCAATCTTCTTTTTGCTGTTTCCCCCCCTCTTTGTTTGCCATTTCTGGTGTACCAGTCAGTAATTATTTTACTCCACTTTTCAAGGGATTCTCTCAACATGCCATATTATTACTAGAAATTAATGCAAAATCTGTTCAGAAGTTTTTGCTTGAAAGAGTAACAAAGGAACTCTATTGTTTAAATAAATAGTGTCTGAATAATTTAAAAAAAATATATATATATGGCAAATATATCTGATAAGATGGTCAGAGATCTTAAAATGATAGAGACAGCTTATTAATTTTAAGCTATAATTCACCAGAGCTTATTTGGGACAATGTTAGTACGCTTTTATTTATTTATTTATTATATCTTCTTTTATTTTTAGTTCATGGATCCTGCGGTAGTAAAGAGTTATCTGTATCAAATCAACAATGCCATACTGTATTGCCATCAGCGACGAATCCTCCACAGAGATCTCAAACCACAGAATTTGCTTATAGATAAGACTGGAATTATTAAGGTATGATGATATAATCTATATACACAGTAATGATAACAAATAACCACCATTTGCTTATAATGTCTAACTATTATTTGCAAATGTTTACAGGCAAACATTTGTATGAGGAATATAATGATTGTAGTTTCATCATTATATTATATGTAGATTGGACCTGTGTTTTAATAACAACTGAACTAACTCAATTTCATTAGAAGTTATTACCTGATTATGTTATTTTAAGCTGATTCAATTGTGAATTTGTAAGAGGAGATAAAGGGAATTGCCTTACAACTTATTTAAAAAACAGCACAAAGTGCAAAAACAGTAAGTGCTCTAAGAATGTAAGCCAATAAAAACAATTGTTTCAATGCATATTAATAACATAATAAACTTTTTTTAGAAGCCCTACTATTTACACTGTAACTTACAATATAAGAATAACCACCTGTGTCCCCATAGTTTATCAGGAATAGATAAAAAACTTGATGAAAATTTTGTATCAATCCAAGTTTTGAAACTATATATGTATTGTATTTCATTCAAATCAATTCAGCTTCCTTATCCATGATTGAAAGAAATAGAAAACAGACTGGTAACAGGCAGCAGCTTTTAAGATGTGAGCATTGCTTTCATTCAGGAAGACCCTCCCTTAAGAGAGAGGCCTATGAGCTGCAGTTTCCAGGCTGTAATGATTGAACCATTTTCAATTCTAGGTAGCCGATTTTGGACTGGGTCGTGCTTTCGGTGTACCAGTGAGAGTGTACACACATGAAGTTGTTACTCTGTGGTACAGAGCTCCAGAGGTTCTACTTGGCAGTCAGAGGTATGCAAGTAGTTATGCAAAAAATTAATTATTTATAGTTTATTTCAACTTTTTTAAACATGATATTTTTCATGCAAATAATGTATTCTTTCTGTCATGTAATTGCTAATAAACTAATTATCAGTATTGCCACTCTCCAATAATGTTCCTAGCTTTTATCATTAATTCATAAATTTGAATATAAAAACATCTCCCATTTTCAGGCATTATTTCCTCATCAAATGAAAATTAGAGAGTAATTCTATTGTCTCATGGAATAAATTGTCTTCAGTATGTCTATGGAATTGTTGAAGAAACTTTCCTTTTTTAACTGTAGTATGTTTTTTTGGATTTATGATTTATGTTATTCTGCCATCAGTCAATAGCTGATTTCTAGGCTTTTCCTTTAGTTTCTCATGTGGTACCATCTCCTTAACATCTTATATTCATGTATTTCCCAATACAGTGTTTGACAGAGATCTGGAATCCTTCCGACCCACAGATTAGGTTATCTTAACATAATATGTGGTGAGCTTTTCATACATATATACTTTGAATAAATCATACATAAGTGTTTAAAAACACATTAATACAGGCCTACTTTCAGGGAACAAACTTCTTGCTCATAGTTAATAAACTTCTTTTTTTTCCCTTGGCTCGAATTCCAATTACCTAACCACAATCTATCATGACTCCTAAAGATCTGTCATTAAATAAAAATATTATTAATTTATTAATTGGCTTTTAATTTTCAGGTACTCATGTCCTATAGATATATGGTCCTTGGGATGCATATTCTCAGAAATGTCTTCTAGAAAACCATTGTTCCAAGGAGACTCGGAGATTGATCAGCTGTTCCGCATCTTCAGGTATCATCAGATTTGTTATGTGATGAATCTAAAGTCTGACATTATTATATTAATAGTTAGTAATAGACAGATGTCACATATGTTACCTCCTTTCTGAATTCAAATTTATAGCCATTGCAACATTCCTAGAAAAGTAACAACCATACACTCATGCAAACTTATGTATTTAAAATATTAGAAAACCGTTTTGCTATACATGCAAATATGCAACTGTACATGCTACTATATTTTCATTGACTTCGAAAACAGTTATTAATGGCGAGTTTACTGTTTGGTATTGGTATAGGAATTCTAAAGGAGATTTAGAGTCATGGCTACCATCAAGTGGTGGCATAATAATTTTGAAAAATACCAGCAGCTAAAGTTGACACATTAGTAACAGGCCACAGTGTCTTCAGTGTGAGTTGTCCAGACCTGCAATCCGT
Organism: Sericinus montela; assembly: GCA_029286605.1. Taxonomy (NCBI): domain Eukaryota; kingdom Metazoa; phylum Arthropoda; class Insecta; order Lepidoptera; family Papilionidae; genus Sericinus; species Sericinus montela. Next base: position 3,581,556 of record JAGSMR010000003.1, read on the forward strand.
TTGCTAAGCATGACTTACATAACAAGTAGGTTATCTTGTAGATCAGGTTAGATTCTTGCAGTTTTCCTGCAGCTTTTAAGAGATTAAAAGAAGACTGTGAACAATGTATTTAGTACAACAAGACATTTCTCTTTGCAATGCATTTGATTCATTAGAATAATAAGTGTCTGTAATCATAACCCTATCATCTTTTCTGTGTTCAGAATGCTGCGCACACCCACGGAGGAGATATGGCCAGGAGTCTCATCTCTGCCTGACTACAAACCAACATTCCCCAACTGGAACACATTCAACCTTCATAACCATGTAAGTACCTCTTGAAATTCTTACCAAATGTAAAATAAAATAAATAAATATCTTCACGCAATTCCCAATACAGGGGTAGACAGAGGTCAAGTCTAGACAATTAAGTCCCTTTGACCCACCTTCCACCGAAGATATTTTCGGGACAACGTGACAGGTGGTGAGCCCGTCGCCGCCTTTTATGTCCAAGCCAACGATGAAATTCGTACATAAGTTTTTTTGAAAAACTCATTGGTACTGCCACCTGGGGATCGAACTCGGGTCTCTCGACTCGAATTCCGACCACCCAACAACTCGGCTATCGTGACTTACTTACCAAATGTCTTTTGAATTATCATCATTCACGCTTATCATCTCCAACCACAAGTTTTTTTTTATGCCTTTAGGCTTCTAGCGACTTGTACTACTACTATAACGACCTCTGTAGACGAGTGGCGTTTACACCGGTTTTCCAGGTGTCGCCAGTTTCGAGGTCCCGGGTTTGATTGCCAGTGGGTTCAATGTAGAAAATACTTTTTCTACATTCTCTCGGGTCTGGGTGTTTGTGTTACCTTCATTGCTTCCGATTCCATAATGCAAGTGTTTAAGCTGCTTACTTTGGGATCGGGGCAATGTATGTGATGTAGTACCTCTGGACTATATATGCTTTATGCTATATTTACCATAGATTGAAACAGAAGTCACGATAGCAGAGTGGGTGAGTGGATGGAATTTCGAGTCGAGAGACTCGAGTTCGGTCCCAAGGTGGCAGGCTCGGGTTTTTCAAAAACGTATGTACGAATTATATCGGTGGCTTGGACATAAAGATGGCGACGGGCTTACCACCTGTCACCTTGTCGATAAAATATCTTCGGTGGAAGGTGGGTCAAAGGGACTTAATTGTCTAGACTAGACCTCTGTCTACATCAGTATTGGGAATTGCGTGAAGATATTTATTTTTTTTATTTTATATAAATTGAAACAGATTCTATTGAAATCGTTTTTTTGTAATTTTTATAAAAAACTAATTAACCTTAAATACTAAAAAACCTTATTATTATTATTTAATTCTAGGTGCAGAACCTAGACGAAGTGGGAATGGATCTCCTACAAAAGATGTTGGTTTACGATCCGGCGCGTCGAATATCCGCGAAGGACGCGCGCCGCCATCGCTACTTCCGCGACGTGAAACTGCCGCAGGGCCTCACGGTGCACTCCGCTTACATACGATACTCGCCAGAAAACTCCAACGATACGGACAGCAGTGCGCAGAGCGTGTAGTGCCGTGTTTTGACACGTTTTTATCAATTATTACAATATTAGGTCACGATTTGCAAGATTTGATCATGTCGTGCAACAATTGGTCATGTTTTGCGACAATTGGTCATGTTTTGCAACAATGGGTCATGTTTTGCGACAATTGGTCATGTTTTGCAACAATTGGGTCATGTTTTGCGACAATTGGTTATATTTATAAAGTAACAGTAGTAAATCTCTAGCAGCAATTTTGAGCATAGGTTATGTTTTGTTTGTGTGAACGTAAGTAATATAATGTTGATCTGATTTCGTATTCTTGACACTAAATAGGTAGTAAGTAATGAGGTAAAGTTTAGTATTGTATGGTTTTGATATAAGATGGAACATACAACTGTGCATGACAGAATATTCGTAATTATAAGCAGAATTTTCTTTAAAAAAATAAGATGCTTTGAATTATGTGCCATGAAGAAGTTCATTTGAAAACAGAAGGCAGAACTTGTAAAGAAAATATAAAAAATATGTCCGAGACATGTTCCAAAAATACAAATACTAGTGAATCTTCCTATTTTTGTAAATCTATTATTTTAAAGAGTTTGTTCAAATTTATATTGCCGATACCTTTTATTTGTCTAAAATAACATGAACCGTTTTCATTAAAGCTTCTTTATTAGGTCTAAAAACTATGTAAAAACACATTTGTTCTAATCAAAACTTTTTTTACTGTATTTGTTTGTGCTCAAAAAATCTTTATAAGTGCTTCCACTTTTTAGATTTTATACTTTACAAAGAACAGTGGACAGAATCATTAAATAGGTTCTTATTAGCTTTTGCAGGACAAGGCTAGAAGAAATGACTCTACAGCAGTCAAAGCATTACAAAATAATTGCTTGATTTTACAATATATTTTTATATCTTTAATTTATTTTTATTTTATATAAATTGAAACAGATTCTATTGAAATCGTTTTTTTGTAATTTTTATAAAAAACTAATTAACCTTAAATACTAAAAAACCTTATTATTATTATTTAATTCTAGGTGCAGAACCTAGACGAAGTGGGAATGGATCTCCTACAAAAGATGTTGGTTTACGATCCGGCGCGTCGAATATCCGCGAAGGACGCGCGCCGCCATCGCTACTTCCGCGACGTGAAACTGCCGCAGGGCCTCACGGTGCACTCCGCTTACATACGATACTCGCCAGAAAACTCCAACGATACGGACAGCAGTGCGCAGAGCGTGTAGTGCCGTGTTTTGACACGTTTTTATCAATTATTACCATATTAGGTCACGATTTGCAAGATTTGATCATGTCGTGCAACAATTGGTCATGTTTTGCGACAATTGGTCATGTTTTGCAACAATGGGTCATGTTTTGCGACAATTGGTCATGTTTTGCAACAATTGGGTCATGTTTTGCGACAATTGGTTATATTTATAAAGTAACAGTAGTAAATCTCTAGCAGCAATTTTGAGCATAGGTTATGTTTTGTTTGTGTGAACGTAAGTAATATAATGTTGATCTGATTTCGTATTCTTGACACTAAATAGGTAGTAAGTAATGAGGTAAAGTTTAGTATTGTATGGTTTTGATATAAGATGGAACATACAACTGTGCATGAAAGAATATTCGTAATTATAAGCAGAATTTTCTTTAAAAAATAAGATGCTTTGAATTATGTGCCATGAAGAAGTTCATTTGAAAACAGAAGGCAGAACTTGTAAAGAAAATATAAAAAATATGTCCGAGACATGTTCCAAAAATACAAATACTAGTGAATCTTCCTATTTTTGTAAATCTATTATTTTAAAGAGTTTGTTCAAATTTATATTGCCGATACCTTTTATTTGTCTAAAATAACATGAACCGTTTTCATTAAAGCTTCTTTATTAGGTCTAAAAACTATGTAAAAACACATTTGTTCTAATCAAAACTTTTTTTACTGTATTTGTTTGTGCTCAAAAAATCTTTATAAGTGCTTCCACTTTTTAGATTTTATACTTTACAAAGAACAGTGGACAGAATCATTAAATAGGTTCTTATTAGCTTTTGCAGGACAAGGCTAGAAGAAATGACTCTACAGCAGTCAAAGCATTACAAAATAATTGCTTGATTTTACAATATATTTTTATATCTTTAATTTATTTTATGTTCACTAAATTGCCCTTACGTGAGTTGTACAGATAATCACTAAGTATATCCAAAAACGTACCATACAATACTAAACCGAACCTATTGCTTTCACTAAATTATCAGATTCATATTTACATCAGATTCCTCTTTTGAAAAGTTGTAGTTGTTTGTATATTTTTAACATTTGTCAATATCCATCCATCCACAATAGTTTGACACAATTTACAGTAAATATAAATTAAGCAATTATATTTGTTATTCAGTTGCGTGATAAGTTACTCTCATGTCATAACTGTCAGGGCATTTTAACTTATTTGCATTGAACTAACAGACAGACCTATTTTATTTAAACACTTGAGGCATTGAGTGTAAATATATCTAATCCAAGTCTATGGTTGCGAAAGGTATCATTTTAGTGTTTTTAAAGGATGTGTGACCATTTGGACAATTTCTTTAGTTGTAAGGGTTTGACATTGAATTAAGTCCCTTAAATTACTGACTTGTTTCGTTGTCGTATGTTGTGTGTATGTATTTACTATTATGTGAAACAAAATTACCGGTATTATAATGTAAATATTAATTGTTATCTTATAATGTTTTTTCCTAATTCTTTTCTGTCCAAAATTTACAACAAAACTTTACAGCGTTATTATTAAATAATATGAGAGATTTAATTATCTGGTTCGTGGGTTCAAATCCCCCTTGTAGTTGATTTTTGAATTTCTCCTTTAATTTAATAACAGACGAAGTCCAGCATGACATACATGCTTAAAAAATATCGCAAATGTTACAGGGCTATTGTGAAGGTTTCGAATAAGTGTAAGGTTTGCGTGGGTATGAAATACTAAATCGCATAAAATATGATTACAAGCATGTTTACTGTAACTATTTGTATGTTATACCATGAATTATGATATTTTTGACTCAATTATGTATATAGACAACAGTGTAGCCATTCTTCTGGCAAATTGGGCTTTGAATGTTTGTAGTAAATATCCCAGTATGTATTTATTCATATAGGTAAAAAGGCACATATCGTATAATTTAAGTTACGCGGTATATTGATTTTTTATAAGTATGGAATGTTTAACCCTGGCAGGGCTACGCGTGTGATTACAAAATGACCGTCGTGTTCAGGTCAACTAAAAAAAAACTAGACTGTTTACGAGATGTCACATGTAAAAGAATCATGATGCAAATTTTTTAATATTTTCATTACTTGCAACACCCAAAAATATTTAAATAATATATACATAGAAACAACATCATATAGATTGATTTGATCCCAAATTAAGTAGCTAAAGCACTTGTGGCATGGAAACTGATACGAGGGTACTAATAACACTAAGCCCCGAGCAAATGTTGAAAAAGTAGTTTCTACATCGACCAACGGGGGATCGAACCCGGGACATCAGAGATGAATATATGGTAACCAGAGCTCGTGTGAAATAAGAGTTTTAGTTCCAGTCTATATAAATGCTTATTTAATTACATATTATATGAGGTCTCGTAAATAATTTATGAAGGCAAATTATTCCAAACAATATTACACGACTTTAGCAGTGAAAGGGTTAAAGCATAGTTGTGAAACTTCAATAAAGAATGCAAATGTAATTTAAAACGAGTATGTCCAACTATATGTCTCTGACATTACTGTCCGACAATAGCCTTTGCTTACAAATACTTAAGATCAATAGCTATATTAATATTGAAATTTATCAATTTAATTGCATTTAATTTAGCACGTATATAATTGGTTCGTAATAATATATTAAGTATTTTAATATTTGGTGGATTTATTTATATTCCTTCAAAACTTACATAACTTTTTCAAAGTTCACTGCAGGACATGGTCTCTGCCATACAGATTTGCCATAATCGCCACACTTGATCGCTGTACCAACCCGCTCGCACTGCAGACGCTGCTGCCTATCACGGATCTCCTTAATTTTGTTTTAGTATTTTTGAGATGTCATTATTTTTGAAGTCATGATAGCCGAGTGGTTGGGTAGTCGGCATCCGGATCGAGACTAGAGTTCGATCAACAGGTGGCATGCTCGTACCCAATGGGTTTTTCAAAAAAACTTTTTACGAATTATATCGTTAGCTTGGACATTAAGATGGCGACGGGTTTACTGACTGTCACGTCCCAAAAATATTTTCGCTGGAAGGTGGTTCAAAACGACTTCATTGTCTAGGTCTCTATCTACCCCTGTATGGGAACGGCGTGAAGATATTTATTTATTGTCTAGTATTTTTGAGATAGGATGCCGATTTAAACTAAATAGATGGGACGCTGCACCTTCAAGAGCCTTGCTCTTAAATTAAAGATTTATTTTCGATGGAGAAATCTGTCGATTTCCATTACAATATTGAATATTTTTTTTTCTTAATCACCTCTTACAACACCCGCGGGAAGAAAGGTGTTGACATATTCTGACACTGCGACCATAGCTGTAGTTTCCTTTTCAATACGAAACAACATTATTAATTGGTAAATATTTTTTATTGCTTCGCAATTTTCAATATAAACTAAAAACATAAAAGAAAGCATCTACATGGTAACAATTATATAATAAAAAAGAAAGCTTATGACATATTTACATGACGTGCAGACTAAAAAATAAGAATACGTGACTATAGAAAAACCTTACAGTATCTGATACTAAAATTACTAAGGCGTGAATTATTGCTCGATATAATGATCAACTACTTTGTTATTCGAATGCAAACTTTTCTTGCCGAAATAAAATACTAATCCCGCGACCATGGGCTGTAAAGCACCCAAAAGGTCTGTAAAAAGAAGTTAAAGGTGCGATAAAACTCGTAAAATTAGCTTTACGATATTTAATTATATCGCTAACAATACAGGTGAATGAGGTATAAACATTTGCTTCTTCTCAACAAAATTCGATAGTATGCAAGTGGTTTGCCTTAGCCCTTCGCTGGTGTATCAAAGCTGTGACAAGTTCTTGGTTCAGCTGTTCATACCAAATGAAAGTGACTAGCATTTTGGGCGAAAAAGTATTCATAGTGTATGTAAACAATTTTACAATCAACAGCAATTTTGTAAAGTTGTTCCTCTGTTTGGGGAGATAGAGGGACACGAAAGAAACACAAATATATTAGTGGTCCATGCTAACAAATAAATGAGATATATGAAATACCAGCTGACATAAACTGGATTCAAACTCGACACTTCGGCTACACCGTGGCTACGGTATTACGAACTACTCTCTCGCATCTGATAATTTTAACTCGTTTGTGCGCCTTTTCTGTATTATTAAATAACTTGTATAAGTGCTTACAAAAATCTTGTTGATATGAGTTCGAGGATCCAAATGATGTCTCCTAGTCTAAACTGATCATTTGTTTGCCATTTGTTCTATATATTTCTATTCTATATAATAACGATATAAAATGAACACTTGGTACATATTTCACTAGTATTTATTTCACATGTGTAAAAATTAGTCTTGTTTAATATCGTGTTGTCATTTCAATACAGTACCATAACAAATTGACAATTTTAATATTACTGTTTTAAAACGGTAATATTTAAGTAATTTTAACAGTAATGATGTGACTCAAAAATGTGAAGTATTACATAAAACTGTATATAAATGGAATCTAAAGATGGATATCATCACAGCATTTACTGTCATATACATTTACAAATCGGCACATTATGGTTGCCCTATTTAGTACGGCATAAATAAGTAGAATGTTGTTTTTTATTAAAGAATACTAACAATGTGTAATACAAATAACTTATATCCTATAAACCACTCTATCTGAGCTACAATGCTTGTATCTGAGTAGTAAACGACAATAGTCGAATGCAGATTCGAATCTGCAACGCACATTTGAACCTCAATTGCTAGCAACCTCAATATTCTGGCATTGGTTTGTTCTTAATTGGGACATCTACAATAATAAAACAGTGAGTTTTCTCTGCTTAATTAATTATGGTTGTCTTTTTATTTTGTATAATATATGTAATATAAGGCAGTTGTGAAGAAAAACTTGTATGTCCTATATACAATTATTCAGTGCTTGTTGGGTTCATTGACTATGAGTTCTGTTTCTAATTCACTTATTAAGCTAAGAGCTAATTCAGTATATATTAATTTATAAATTGGTATCTCAGAAACTACACTAATGTTGTGAATAATATTTTGTGTTTAGATAGTGTTTTACAATTTATTTAGATAAAAAATATGAAATTGAGAAATATCTCAATACAGCGCCATCTATCGAGATCAAATTTAAGTTGATCATGCTAATATTGATTTCAATCATCACGTTATGACTCACATCACATCTGATACATATATATATACATACATAACGAGTTGTAAAGGTTCACTGTACGATATATAGGTGGAATTGCCATAACGGCTACGCTTGGCGAGCGGATTGGCGACCGCAGTACTAGCTGCTTAATTTTTTTCTCATATTTCGTCGAGATGGTTATCCCGCCATCTGTCTCCTGCCATTATCGTATTAATGGTTTCCCTCAGTCGCCTCTCACGACACCCACTGGAAGATAGGGGGGGGGGTCGCGTGGCTCAATGGTGTATAGTGTAGAGGGCGGGGTGCGCGGGCGGCTGCTGCAGTATGATGCGGTGCCCGACCCCCAGCTCCTGCTGGCCCAGTCCCGACACCGCCACTGTTGTCGGTTGCAGCTGCAAAACGATATATACCAAACAGTTTTTACTTCATTTTTTAAAACGGACTATAGTCACATAATAAATAAATATCTTCACGTTCCGTTCCACTACTGGGGTTAACAGAGGTCTAGATAATTAAGTCTTTTCGACTCCGCCGAAGTCACACTTTTGGGACAACGTGGCAGGTGATGCGCGCATAATGAGATACGTACAGATGTTTTTGAAAAAAAAAACACTCATTGGTACGAAACCTGCCAGCTGAAGATCGAATTCGAGTTATTGACAAGATTTCCGCCAACCACTCCGCTATAGTGACTTCCAAAATCAAGTTCACGATTGCGAATTGCGATGCGTATTGCGAATAATGCGGTCAGATAGGGTTTAGACAATTTAGTCCGTGGCGACATCTATGTCCCCACACTGGAAGCTAGTGGCGGACAATTCAGGAAACAATAACATCCTAAATCGCACTATCGAAGTTCTTCCGATTAGATTTATATATACGAGGACCGATAGGGCTTCTCCAAAGAAAGGCTACCTGCGGGCCTCCGTTCTCGCAGGTCTCCTCAGATGAAGCTGTAGAGGCCTCTGGGCCAACAGCATCCCGTGGATGGCTTGCATTCGGTATGTTTCTCCTTCTGAGATCCGAGTCCGACACTGTTCGTTTCGGTGGCCTCCCGGTCAGGAAACGTTCGGGCGTAAAGCATTTTACTCCACGATTATCCAAAAAAAAGCGTCTCCAAAGACGTCTTCCTCGAATCACTAACGCCTAACGTGGCTGGTGCAGCAGATCTAAGCGGTTGGATGATCGGAATTCGAATCGGGGAGATTCAACTTCAAATCACAGAAACAATAAGACGCGTATCAATGACTCTTAATTCGATATTCGCCACCTGTCACGATGGGCCCAAATAAGTACCGGTGAAACGTGGATTGAAAAGAAATAAAAATTGCCTAGACCTCTGATTAAGTCCAGTATTTAGAAAATATATTAAAAAAATACTATAATCGGCAAACGAATATTACTTAACGTTGAAACATAAATACTCTAATGAATTACGGCTTATGTCTGGTTATTAGCATCAATCTAAATGTAATTGACCCTCTAAGTGTGAAGTATCTGCTACCATGGAAAAATCTCTCTCTGTGTGTGTGTACGTGTGTGCGTGCTCGTGTGTGTTTGTATCCTTCTAGAAAAACATTTTTTTTTCAAACAAGTACTGCCACAAGTACCGCATGCGACAGGTGTTCTCACCTGCAGTATATTGGGCAGCATGGTCTGGCAGCTGGAGGTCGCCACGTGCAGCTGCTGCTGCTGCACCTGCTGCACGCCCACCGCCTGGACGTCGGCGCACACACAAATATTCATATGGTTCATTTGTTTGTCACAGAATAAGGGGACAAACAGATGGATCTAGGTATAATACAATAAATTAGTCTTATATTATACCTTGTTCCATCATGTACACATAAATATACAGTAAGTATCCGTAAGTATACATAAGTACACAGTAAGTACCCATAAGTACAATAAAGTCGTCTATTTCACGGAAAAAATAGCATTGTATGCAAATATCAATTACTTTGCTTAGGTCTCTAGTCTGTTATGAAGATTAAGAAGATTTATTTTTGTACAAGATTAGTATAAGAGGAGAAGTACAGATCACAGAGACAAAAAAAAAAAATCTATCTTTACGCCGTTCCCAATACAGGGGTAGTCTGAAATCTAGACAACTAAGTCGTTTTGACCCACCTTCCGCCAGATTTTTTAACAACGTAACAGGTGGTGAGCCCGTTGCCGTATTAATGTCCAAGCCAACGATATAATTCGTACATAAGTTTTTGAAAAAACCCATTGGTACGTTCCGTCCACCTGGGATCAAATTCTGGTCTCTTGACTCGAATTCTGACCACCCAACCACTCGGCTATCGTGACTCTTATGATATGCCATGAGACACAAAATAGCAAACACATATTTGACGATCCCCGTGGACGAGTGGCATAAACACTGGTTTTCAAGGTGTCGCCATCTCGAGGTCCCGGGTTCGATTCCCAGTCGGGTCAATGTAGAAAAAACACTTTTCCTACATTTTCTCGGGTCTGGGTGTTTGTGGTGCCTTCGTTGTTTCCGATTCCCATACCACAAGTGCTTTAGTATCTCACATTGGGGTCGGAGCAATATGTGTGATGTTGTCCCTATCTGTATGTGTATTTATTAATTAATAATATTGATAATTAATTAAATCATTTATAACTTACGTGAATCTGTATCGGCTGGTGCTGCGGATGAATCTGAATGGTTTGGACCTGCAACTGCTGGGGCTGTTGCTATTCGCAGAGGAAAATATATTACTTGAAATAATTTGTCTGTGCTTTTTAAATGAAACGATTTTCGGATTTTATCGCGTTTTTTAATTAGTTTTACAACATCCGTGGTCATGTCTCCCACGGGCCACGGATGCTGTAAAGCATACGAAACGTCGGGAAATAAAAATAGTTTGTAAAAACTAATTAAAAAACGCGATAAAATCCGAAAATCGTTTTAATAGCGGCAATAGCCTAATGGTTTAGGGTGCGGACTGCGAAACATGACGTCGCAGGTTCGGGCCCCGCCATTCGACTGTTGACGTAAACCAACTCCAGACACAAGCATTGCAGCTTAATTAGAGTGGTTAACAGGAATACTAGTAATGTTATTCGGCATTGCTGGTATTCTTTTTTAAAATAAAAAAATTAAAATGTGTAGTATTCGCGTAAACACAAGAAATCATTGTCTGTACTTATTATATAATTTGCAATTTATAAAATTATTATTTGATATAAACTGTGCGATTTATAAAATGTATTGATTTTTTGAACGTGTTACATATTTTGTAATTAACAGTCAGTAATTTAATGAAGTAGTAAAAACACATACAACACACACAGAAGTTGATTTTGTAACCCACTGAGAACTAAAGCTCTATGTACATCTTATTTTCTCGCTGGATAAATCCTAAAGATAGATTGTTTTGCCTCTTTTTAAAGTGGCTTTTTCGTGATCATTTTGTTTCACACCACATCGGCGCCAAAGAAGTATTCTAAATTTATGTAGTAAAATTAGTTTCACTATGTTTCGACGACTTCCTTGGACGAGTGATTGACTTAAACACCGGTTTTCAAAGTGTCGCCATCTCGAGGTCCCGGAATCGATTCCCGGACGGGCAGAAAAACCACTTTTTCTACATTTTTCTCGGGTCTGAGTGTTTGTGGTGCCTTCGTTATTTCTGATTCCTATACCTCAAGTGCTTTAACTTCTTACATTGGGATCAGAGCAATGTATGTGATGTTGTCCCTATCTATATATGTATTTATTATTTATGTTTGTTACCGCATAACTCGAAAAAGTCGATGGACTGACTTGAAATTTTAACATGTCATTGCATTTTACCGGAGAATGTTTTTATATAATCTTTATCCAGAAGTATTCACTTCAACACACTTCCACATTTTAATTAGGCGAATCTATGGTCAAAATAAAACCGTAATTGACTACCCAAATAATTAATCAGTTTGAATGTCTTACACTCACAAAAATAATGAGGTGATAATATTCCTACGCCGATAACATTCGTATAATATACGTATAATTACAATTATATCTCACGTGAAAGTAATCTGTGAAGTGTTTTACCGTATTAACTTGCTGATGAGTTTGCTGCAGCTGCAGTGACTGCACCGAAGATATAACGGGGTAAGTGTGCTGTCCGCCCTGCAATTCAGTGTTTTAATGTACGAAAGTATAAATATAAATCAAGAAAATTTAAGTATCTGTTTGTAATTAAAAATTAACAGCTTTTCACAAAATGCATGCGAAATATATGCGGTACTAATAGAAAAAAGAAGTCTGTATGTTTATTACTGAAACACTGATTTTAAGCTGTTGTTTTAAGGAGTAACTTAGGCTAAGTTTTATTTTAGAAAAATAATCGAGTCGGCATTAAGTATTAAACCGCAGGAAAAGCCGCGGGTGGCAGCTAGTTTATCATAAGATTAAAGAACCTCATGATAATTAACAAATAAAAGAGTAAAGAAATTTTCTCAACAACTGATGAATTATATACTTTATTTTCGAGTTCGGTTTCAGCTAGGGACAGTGGCTTACGTCAGAACGTGTTCCACTGTGTGTGGACATTCACGGTGAACCAAGATGTGGGGCCCCACATGGCAGGCGTAACTTTGGGAGGTAATGGTTTTACCTGAGGTAACGACTTGGTGCGGTTTGTTGCCCGTTTGGTATCTTTGGTGATCGACATCCATCGGTAGCCGATTTAATTTTTAAAGCTTGTCCCATTTTCGCCTCTGAAAACACCCACAGGATGAGAGTGGATGGTACATTCTTACTGCGTAACAACACGATTTACCATATCGAAAAACAGCAAATTCAAAATTAAGCAGACCTCTGACGGACAGCAGCGTCTGAAGTACGAAGGGTGTGGTACTTTGGACAATTTGCTTGTCAAGATGCCCTGATGCCCTGCTGCACGTCGTTACCTGCAGCAGTGCTGCGGCTGCCGCACCTCGCTACCTGCAGCAGTGCTGCGTCTGCCGCACCTCGCTACCTGCAGCAGTGCTGCGGCTGCTGCACGTCGCTACCTGCAGCAGTGCTGCGGCTGCTGCACGTCGCTACCTGCAGCAGTGCTGCGGCTGCTGCACGCCGCTACCTGCAGCAGTGCTGCGGCTGCCGCACGTCGTTACCTGCACGCCGGAGACGGCGATGCCCTGCGGCACGTGCTGCGCGTGCAGCGGCACGGCCAGCTGCGGCACGCCGCCCACCTGCACCACTTGCTGCTGCAGCTGCGACGTCTGTTGCTGCAGTTGCTGCGCGGCTTGTTGTTGCTGAGATTGTTGCTGCTGATGGTGTTGTTGATGTTGCTGTTGCTGTTGTTGGTGGTGTTGCTGTTGATGTTGCTGTTGATGCTGTTGCTGCTGCTGTTGCTGCTGCTGCTGCAGCACCTGTGGCTGTTGCTAAATAACAACAGATTTAAGATTTAAAATATATTTTTCCGCAAATGAGGAAAAGAGAATAGAAGCAAAGTACAAAACTTTGCTTCTATTCTCTTCTCTATCACAGGTAAATATCAATTGATAGCAAGTAGCTCATAATTATCATCATTGCGTATTAGAATTATTGAGACTCGTACACTGGTTATCGATGTACGTCTATTGCGGTCATTGAAGCTGACTGAAGACGCTGAGTCAATCCTGTTAAAGTACAGATCACCCGACGTGTTGCGTGACACAACAGCACTAGCACAAACTCACACAACGATGCCTCACGATAATGTTTTAATACAAGCTACTTTTCGAAACAAAATACTTTTTCCTTAGTCGCCTAATACGACGGACTAATAAGATCCATGTGAAAGTCGAAAAGACGAAGTTTTCGGGCTTCGAATCCCGTCCGTATTAGTTGTTTTTTTTTTTATTTCACTTTAATTTAATTACAACAAGTTCAGCATATCTTATATGCTTTAAAAGTTCAATAAAAGTCCTATGGACTAAATAAAAAAGTTCAAAGTATTATCGCTTCGCCAGACTAGATACATGTAAATACATGTATCTAGACTGGCCATAAATACTGTTACATAAAAACTTTTCTTTATTCAACTATTTTCTACTAAAAAACTAAACTTTGAATTCGGAATACGTATATCATTTTCAAAACTTCTTTCGCTTTTTCATTTCACATATTTCTTCGTGTTCGTTATCAAATTACAATATGGAATGGGGTGTTAAGGAAAATAGGATTGTAGCGATCGCCTTGCACAAAGTGTGTACGGCGCCGTCGGTCACATTCCAGACACTTCAAAACCTTGGTAACAGCCGTATGTTCGTATATCTATCTACAGATACAACAACACTTCCCCTGTTCAAGACCAGAAAAGCGTGCTAATAGAACTACAAATGCTGTTAATGATGTTAAAGCCAGACTTCGTCGAATCCCCATTAGGAAGCAAAAAATCTTATTGCGAGAAATGAACGAGGAGTCTGTCGCGTATTATAAAACAAGACCTGAAGCTCAATCTTAAGGTCGATATACAGGACATGCCTTTACAATTAAAAAGAGTGTAATACACTTTTTAAAAATATACCATAGGCTTTCCTGCAAGACTCTGCACCTGGTCACAAGGTACGAGCGTTCCGGACTTTATAAGAGCTGAAGACTGGCTTTAGACTTCAATTATGGTCAGTTTTAGAGGAGTTTATGGCTTGCTCTAAACGGCACGGCGACAAACAGATTAAAGGCCTTTTTTATTTATTGCTGAGACTAATAAATATGTAGGTATCAATTTAATAATATTTCATTACTTTATTAAAAATGCATTTTCATTTGCATAACATAACTTAAGGTATTATCTTCGATTTGTCTGATATAGTAGATTTAAAACAAACGGAATCAATGAGAAAATTTAAATTACAAGCAAACGGTGAGGCCCGCCAGACAAGGCATAAGAAAATATAAAATTTTACCTACCAATAAAATTGTTATTATGTGTTCCGTTTGACGTCCGAAGTCCCTTATGAGATAGAGAGAGTTTTTTTTTCATGTTTAGCCGCTAGATGTCGCTACTACCGCTACTTGACTTCCTACAAAGTGCCCTCTATACCTGTAAGCTAGTTGGAGGGGATACAAGCCGCCACATTTTTTGATCATTGTTCGGCTCATAATGATGTAGGTGAACACCAGGAAGACATCACTGGGACTTCGGACGTTTTTGGAAACATAATAACAATTTTATTGGTAGGTAAAATTTTATATTATGTGTTCCGTTTGACGTCCGAAGTCCCTTATGAGAGACCTGTTTGTTATCTCCTGGTGGATTGTAAATTACGCAAAAATGTGATGTGATACAAGTTTAATAAATATTAGAACAAATCATTTAATCACAGACGTAATAATTGTACCTTACAATTAAATAATTAAGGTAAAGGTTGAACATTACTTTATTAATTTTCCATAAATTAATTATGATAATTAATTTATGGAAAAATACTTAGAAAGGGATTTCTGTATTTTCTCGTCACTATTAATTAAATTATCAAGTGGCTTGAGATAAAACTTCCTAAATGTACCTTCGTGTTGCCAATTTGCTTTCTCTAAAATTTCGTTAATTGGATAATTCTCTAACCAATTTAAAGACGATACTGCTGATCTACAGCTGCCAGGTGAAGCCTGTATATTCGCATCGGAAAGAACTCGCTTCACCCACCCACCAATCATAGTTGGGGTAGCTGGTCTAGGCGGAGATCTAATTGAAATAAATAAATTAGTTAATAAACTGCGAATTGGGGCTGATTTTCTAATCAAAGATCTAATCCAAAAAACAGGATCTATATTCGAGTGAGGCGAGCTTAACTAGGTCCAGCTTGATTGTCTGTGCGACAAGGAGTATGTTTTGGACCCGAAGGTAGGATGCAAGGAAATAGAACTTCCGTTATCTACATAATTCTCGCTGTCTATATGAAGCAAGGTCAAATCATGCACCCTGCGACCAGAAGCTAGTAAAAGAACAGTGGCAGTGTGTCTTGAAACATCATGTAGGTTGTCCATATTCGGGTTAGAATTTTTTAAATAATTAATAACTATCCTTGCATCCCATATCGGAACTTTTGGCGGAGTCGGCTTAGCTAAGGATATTGCCTTCAAAATATGCTTAACAATGTGACTAGATGAAATACTAATATTAGATATAGTTTCACAAATAGAAGCAATGACCGATTTATATACTAAAATGGTGCGATAGGCAAGATTCTCAGTCAAGTGTAAATAAGCTAAATATCTGGCCACATCGGTAGCCTGCGGTAAACGACAATTAATTTCGTTCTTAAGGCACCAACGAGACCACTTATTCCAGATTGGGACATAAGTCTTTAGAGTAGAAGCTCTCCAACAGGACAGAAGAAGCTCTCTTTCCTGATCGGACCAGCTTTCTGTGAAGGAATCCCACCCAAAATTAGCCAAGCCTCCAAGTGAAGACTGCTGACATGAGCTGGAGGTAGATTCGTCTTGGTGTCTATTAGCATTCTCTCTAGGCGAATGATTTTCATCGGGCGTGTTAGCGCTGACTTTGGAGATCCGGTCGCCAAAAGGGCTTCTCCCACTTGGGTGCTATTATGATAAACCGACCCGATGCGATGTTCAAATGTTGCAGCACCCCAGGCATCAATCCCGGTGGTGGAAAGATCCAACCCAGTTCGTAATGCCAGTATCTGCTGAACGCGTCGTGATAGCAAGCGTTCGAGTCGGATAAGTCGAGCGACACATAATCTGGCACGACGTGTGCATTTTGAGAGACAAATAGATCTATCTCTGGGGTGCCCAGAAGAGCGAATATATCTCGAGTTACCTCTCGTTTTAGGTGCCATTAGGAGCCGTCGCGATTGCGCGAGAGTTGATCGGCCTCCGTGTTGTACACTCCCGGAAGGTAGTGAGGGTGCAATACAACATTCAGGCGATCCACCAGAGTGAATAATTCTTTGGTTAGTTTTAAGAGACGTTGAGATCGAGTGCCTCCTTCGTTTTTTATGTAATATATTACAGTCTTGTTGTCGCTCTGTACAACAACTACTCGAGAGTTTCTTAACTGTTTGGCTTGTTGATATTGCCGATATTATAGCATACATTTCCTTCAAATTGCAGTGCCAGCTGTTTTGGTGATAATTCCAAGACTCCTGTATCTTGACATTGTTTACTACTGCTCCCCATTGGACATCCGATGCATCTGTGACGATATAGTGAGTTGGTAGGCGTTTTGGATGAATCAAAGTCTTTTTTGTAATATTCCTTAACCACCATTCCATCTCCAAGCGTACCGTCTCCGGGAATATCTGCTGTATACGCGGAGTTTTGCGCAGAGTGTTGCTGTGTCGCTGTAACGTGCGGCAATGCAACCTTCCCCGATGGGTGATGAAAGTTGCAAAGTTGATATGACCTAAGAGGCGTTGAGCCTGCTTGGGGTTCCAACTGCCGACAGCGAGGAGAGTTAATAAGCTCTGGCGGATTTTGCACATTTTGTCTTTCGGCAGAGACGTTGTGTTGTGTTGTGTGTCCCATATTATGCCTAAGAAATCTATTACCTTCGTCGGTGTTGTAATCGATTTCTCGTAGTTGACACACCAACCTAAAGTGCTCAAAAATCTGATCGCAGTGCGAACTTGCTCTTTGAGCACCGTTTGGGACTGGTTCACTAGGAGGTAATCGTCTAAATACACTACTAGGCGAAAACCCATAGCCCGAAGAACTTCTGCCGTCCAGTTCGTTATTGACGCGAACATGCTCGGCGCCGTGGCTAGGCCAAACGGTAGACATGTCATCTGTAGCAATTTTTCCTCGAAACTGATACGTAGGAAGCATCTGTGCTCTCGTTTTATACTTAAATGGTAGTAAGCTTGGCGTATGTCCAGTTTTACCATCCAGTCGCCGGGCTGTAAGAACTTGGGTGTTTGGTAATGATGGAACAGACAAAAATGCTTCGTTTTCATGTAATGGTTTAGAGCTTTTAAATTAAAAATAACTCGATTCTTTCCATTGTCTTTTTGAATTAAAAACATTGGCGAGATAAAAGATGGAGTTAGAGGCGCTGGTTCTAATATGTGATGTTGCAGCATCGACAGAATCTCTGAAGACATTTCTGGCGAAACTGGTGTTTGGTACTTCCTTAAGATGTTTATTGTCGGTAATACTAGTGGAGGAGTTTGATTGAATGGTATTCGAGCACCAGAAATCAATTTCATTATTGCTTTGGGTGGATTTAATTGGGCCCAGACCCGTTGATAATGTGTTAGACATCCCTCCGAGAAAACCGGTGAGTCATTTTCGGCGAACATCTGCCCGCCTGTTACCTTTATATTTGACTCCTCCCCCCCCCCCCCTCTCGTTCTTGAAGATTGTTCTCCGAAAATTTTCTTAGAATTAAATTCCTTTCGTTCCTTTTGCTTTTTATTTGAGGGCCCACGAAATCTCTTATTATGAAAGGACGTGGAAGGCTCAGGTGACTTTGTTCGTAGCGGATGAGTACTACTTTGCTTCTCCAACTTGTCTACTCTCCCTATTTTTTGTATGTAGTTAGATAAAACAGAGGGGCTAAACATGTAATCTGCAGAGGGCGGAATTTTAGTAATATCTTCACGTACGTATTTACTTTTTAGTCCCTTAAGCAATGCCCGTCTCCGATGTTCCAAAACTTCGGCTCGTTTGTCACAAATAATTTGTAAAATATCTTGAGAAGTGGTCTTATAACTAGAGGCTTCGCCAAACAATTCAATCAATTTACTATAAATTGATGTAGGGGAAAGTTGTACATCCGACTGCGTGGACCAATCTACTAAATTTTGCAAGGCTAAATTGATAAGACTCATTTTGTGCAAGAAAGGCATTCGACAAAGCCGCGGAACTGCGCTCCATTTGAAACCATTTTATAGGTGAGTATGTATCCTCGAGCTTACGTAGTTCTTCGTTGACCTTCAGTTCAGAGAACGCGGGAAATGCTACGTACTTCTTTTGTACATCCGTATACCGTACTGAATTCCATTCCACGGAATCAAATCTTTGCATTGAAATTATTTTACTAACACGCTCAGGTAAAGCCCTAGGTATAGCGGGTTCTTTAATTGTAACATTTAAATCAGAAATGTTAATTTTTTTCTAATGATGGCGGTAGGCGTAAAAAAGTTTCGAGCGAAATATTATCTTTCGGTTCTTTGTTTCTACTAGTACACGCATCGATTTTCAACAAGTTAGGTATCATCGTATTAGAAACTGGTGTCTTCGATTGATTTGCTGTACTATTGTTAGCTCGTAATATATTATTAACATAACTCACCAAATTCTGCGATAAAACATTAAATCTCTGATCCAATTCCTGAGTATTGGTTTCAGGGGCGTAACGACCTCGTTTCCTCGGCGTTGGTCCCTCCTCTGAAGTATCTGAAGACTCCTTATCACTTGATGTAGAATCTTTAGCACTATTAAAAATTTGGCACATCCGAAGGCGAGATTTTTTCATCACTCATTTTCTTAAAGTGAATTTTAATAACAAGTAACGGCAAACAATAAACACAACTAATAATTGTAAACTATTATTATGTAGAAATCACTTTTAATAATAATAGCAATAAGCGACTACACGGTTTGAAAAACGACGCAACAATGATCAAAAAATGTGGCGGCTTGTAACCCCTCCTTCTAGCTTACAGGTATAGAGGGCGCTTTGTAGGAAGTCAAGAAGCGGTAGTAGCGACATCTAGCGGCTAAACATGGAAAGAAAACGGTGTACTCTCTCTCACAAGGGACTTCGGACGTCAAACGGAACACATAATAAATTATTTTGTTGGCGGCTGGTCATAGCTTTTCTCTGTTGACCGTAACTTAATTTTTATAATATCGGACTTCGAATTTTTCGTTTTCAACAGTAGACCAATATTTTCTACAATACCCTTAATAATTAGTAAATTATACTTAGTTATTTAAACTATATTCATTATTAAAGTAACTTATTCGATTCTATGTTAAGTTAAATGTTAATAATTGAATATATTACACAGAAAAGGTTGTTTAAATAATATATCACTATTACTACTACTATCGAGCTTCTAATATGAGGAGATAGATGTCGCCACGAGGTTAGAATTCTTAAGACAATAATTTTTACTTACTGGTATATGGGTCAGCATGTGTTTCTTGAGACTGTGCAGATACATGTATGTTTTGACGCAGATGCCACATTTGAATCTCTTTTGAGTAGTTCCGCTATTTGAGCTATCCGTTGAGCTTTGCAGCGACTGATCCTGTCCTAGAACCGGGGCCTGGATTTCAATTTCCACTTGCTCCTCATTCATTGTCAACTGTAGCGTGTCAGTTTTGCCCTCCGCGTCCTCTTTGGTTGAGATTTGCGTCTCCGAACCGGTCTCGGAGTTGATCGATTCCGTATCGTGTTTGACTTCGTGAGTTTTCAAATGTTTTTTGTAGGCGCTTGATTCTATGTACGCTGTAAACGGAAATAATGAATTTAAATTTATTTGTTCATTTCACAAGTTACCATAGCCGAGTTGGAATTTCGAGTCAAGAGACTCGAGTTCGATCCCCATGTGGCAGTATCAATAAGTTTTTCAAAAACTTATGTACGAATTTCATCGTTGGCTTGGACATAAAGACGGCGACGGGCTCACCACCTGTCACGTTGTCCTGAAAATATCTTCGGTGGAAGGTGGGTCAAAGGGACTAAGACTAAGAATTGTCTAAGACTTGACCTCGGTCTACCCCTGTATTGGGAATTGCGTGAAGATGTATTTTTTTTGTTCATTTAACAACTTTTTGGGTGATTTATAGGTCATAAATTTATTTGAAGCACGAATGAAGACGCTGCTCGCACAGCTCGCACCCGAACAGCTCCCAATGCGATGGCAGACGTGAGTCTGTGTAGACTGACCCTTGGCGCAGTGCTCGCAGCGGTAGCGGCGCTCGCCGGTGTGGTGGCGGCGGTGCACGGCGAGGTAGGAGGCGGAGCTGAAGCGCTGCGAGCACAGCTCGCACCCGAACAGCTTCTCGCCGGTGTGCTTGCTGGAGTGCACGCGCAGCTCGGCGCGCGACGTGCAGCCCTTGAAGCACACCGGGCACACGAACCTGCGCGTACACAACTCACTCTCACTCTCACCACCAAACGGTTAACTCTAACGTCCAATCTGTGGGTGTCGACTAGTAACGGATCCGTCGGAGGTCTCTCAACCAGTCAGTGAGATGATGACTGTACATTTCAAAGAAAATAACAAGTGAGAATAGGGCAAAGAAGTGAAAGTGGGAGTAGTGAATTGTTAAATAGAACGGAGACTGAAATTTCGCCCTTTTACCCCAATTTTGGCTATCCATAACTCATAACAACTGCCTCTTAGGATACCAACGAGAAGAAAGGGATTGGTTTATTCTTACGCCGACATCGCACGACGCAATACTATCAACAATAAACTAATTTCAAAAGCAGTACAGTCAATCAGTGACCTCTGTTGCTGTACACATATACCGGCTCGTTTAGGTAATAACCAAAGCCCAATTAACAAGTGCTATTTTGTATTTAAGAATTTCGTTATGTTTTTTTTTTTTTTAAATAATACTAGCAATGCCGAATAACATTACTAGTATTCCTGTTAACCACTCTAATTAAGCTGCAATGCTTGTGTCTGGAGTTGGTTTACGTCAATAGTCGAATGGCGGGGCCTGCGACGTCATGTGTCGCAGTCTGCACCCTAAACCATTAGGCTATTGCCGCTCGTTATGTTATTTCGTTATGTTTCTGAATTTGCATTTTTAATAGTATTATGCTAAAGTTAACCCAATTGATGAATGCTGCAGCCCATACTTCAACGGGGTCGTTGTTGCCGATACACACGTGTGTCACATAGTAATGTGTGCGACGTTGTCCCTATCTATATGTGTATGTGTCTGCTGAGGAGTGTGTGTGCGGCTGACCTCTTGTGCCCGGTGTGTGTGACCATGTGGTTGTTCCTCGCGGAGGAGGTGGTGAAGCGCGCCTGGCAGAGCTTGCAGCTGTAGGGCTTCTCGCCCGTGTGCGTGCGCCGGTGGTAGATGAGCGCGGACTGCTGCGCGAACTTGCGGTCGCAGTACTGGCACTCGAACGGTCGCTCGCCTTCCGACCGACACATTACATACTTTCATTGCTGTATTTACGTAAAATAAGTAAATAGACAGATAAATACATACATAGATTGGGACATAATTAACATACATTGCTCTGATCCTAAAGTAAGTAGCAAAACACCGCGTTTTATGGAATCAGACACGACGAAGGTACCACAAACACCAAGAATCAAAACAATGGAGAAAAAGTGCTTTTCTACCAGGACCGGTCCCGAACAATGGAAAGGAATCGAACTGTTGTTCGATTCTCGGACGGGTTAATCTAGCAAATCAGTTTTTCTACATTTACCAGAAAATGGTACTGGGTGTTTGTGGTACCTTAGTTTTTATATGTGCTTCAGTTCAGCAGCATGACATAAGTGCTTCAGTTACTTACTTTAGAATTAGAGCAATGTTTGTGATGTCCCCATCTGTTGTATGCATTTATCAACCTAATTATTTATTTTTATAAAAAAACAAATATTACGTCATTTGATTATTTATTGATAGGTTTCTCCGCAATTCAAGGCAGGCAGATAAGCGATCGCTGTACCAGACACCTCGCACTCTAGACGCTGCTGCCCGTCACTGATCTGTGGAAGTATTGCCTGATATTTTGCCTGATGCCATTGCCTTTTCAATGCCTTTTCCTTTGTCGGTACCTCACACACGAGAACAAAGGGGGTGGGAATATTCTTACACCGTAACCACTGGGCATGTTAGATAAAGTGCGTGAAGTTTGATAATTTTTGACATGAAAGTGTTCTCACAGATTTAAATAAGAAAAAAAGTGCAACCGTGTTCCACCAGCATCAGATGAAATTTAAATCGTTGGCTTGGAGACGATAACAGCCCAAAAATGTCTTCGATGGAAGGTGAGTGGAAATGCCTTAATTGTCTAGACATCTGTCTTACCCCAGTTTTGGGAATGGCGTGAAGATATATTTTTTAATGTTAAAGCCTCACCTGTATGAACTCTCATGTGCGCGTTAAGCTTCGACACCTCATAGAAGCCCTTGTTGCAAACAGAGCAGACGTGGTTTCGTATGCCGCGGTGTTTCTTCATGTGCTGGCACAGGGTCGAGTGGCGACGGAAGGTCTTGTTGCACTCGGAGCACTTCAAGGGCTTTTCGCCAGTGTGCAAGCGAAAATGAACCTAAATGCAAATAATCAAATTTAGACCCCGAGACCATAGTTCGTATTGACTCTCGTAGTCACGGCAGCCGAGTGGTCGGGTGATCGGAATTCAAGTCAAGAGATCCGAGTTTGATCCCCAAGGCTCGTGGGGCGTATGGTGTTTTTCAAAAACCTATGTACAAATTATATTCACGATGTCTCAAAAATTTCTTCGGTGGAAGGTGGGTTGAAAGGACTTAATTGTCTGGACCTCTGTATACCTCTGTATTGGGAATGGCGTGAAGTGTTTACCCTGCCTTCGAAGCCAAAGGCTGCGGCTTCGAGTCCCTACAAAGGAATATTCAACAAAGTTGTTATTGAAAAAGTTACTTCGCAACACTCCGCATACAAATATAAAAAGGTATATGTTACCTGGTCCGAAGAGAAGAAGAGCACCACCCTCCCTCCCACAGATGCGTGCACTAATTCCACTGTATACACCATCACCACCACTACACTCAAACCAGGTAACACATACCACCACCGAAAACGCGACACGTGTTTCGCCTCAAAACTAGGCTTATCAAGCGAGTAAACTCTACAATGAGCGACCGCAGAGTCTACTCGTCGCTTTGTGATGCCTTGTTTTAACATATACCTTTTTATATTTGCATGCGGAGTGTTGCGAAGTAACTTTTTCAATAACAACTTTACAATGGATTTCCGCAAAGTAACGCTTGAGTCAATGAACTATAATATTCAACACTCAAATGTTTGCTATTTGAGTGTTGAATATGAATGTTTGTACTCAAGTCTTGGATGTTTATGTATAAAACAAAATTTTGCGCACTATGTAAGTATATTGTACCGTTGGCCACGTTGCCCCTAATAAGCTCTGGTTAAAGATGGGTCTAAAGGACTTAACTATCTAGACTTCCGAGTACTCCAGTATTGGGGAAAAAATTAAATAACTAAAATTTACTAAAAAAAACTAGAACTCGAACTAAATAGGACCTCGTTGGATCGTGGCTCCTTTTCCGTTTACTAATTTATAGTGTGTATGTAAGCTATTTGTAAATACAATTGTTATTGTGTATGTAACTACAAGCAATGAAACACGTAATCTCTATTCAATCGTCGTATGTTAATTAATATACTATTGAATATATTAATATATATAATAATCAATAATATAATTTAAAATAATCACGATAGCCGAGTGGTTAGGTGATCGGAATGCGAGTCCCGAGACCCGAGTTCGATCCCCAGGTGGCAGGCTCGTACCAATGGGTTTTTCAAAAACTTATGTTACGCAATATATCGTTGGCTTGGACATAAAGACGGCGACGTGGTACCACCTGTCACGTTGCCCCGAAAATATATTCGGTAGAAGTACTTAATTGTCTAGACAAGACCTCTGTCTACCCCTGTATCGGTAATTGCGTGAAGATTTAAAATTATATACAATAAGAGTATGTTAGTTAATATACGACTCATTAAATAGAGATTACGTGTCCCATTGTAAGTCCTCGCTCCGGCATTATCATATGGGTATCCACCTGGGATTATCCCCTCAAAGTTGAGACATGAAGGTGTCTGTGAGTTCACTACGAGTGTCCTAAAATGTTTAAGCTATAGCTGCTTTACATTTTTCACCTGACATGGCGGGAACGCGGTTGAGGTGATTACGGTACGGATGCGGAGTAAACGCAATATACGACGAAATCGGACGAATATTGACAAATATTTTATTCGTAAGAAATTATCGAGAATTTAATAAGTAAAGTAGTCAGTAATCAAAATAACGAAAATGAGTTGAAAAGGTCCATAATTACGTCATATTAGTGACTGAAATTAACAAGTTCTTAGTGTTACATACTCTTTGTTATATTTATTTCAAAGAGAATATAACCACATAAAATTAATACTATACAAAGGTATATAACTACTTAGTTTTAGAACTATAGATTTTGCATAAATGTCAAACTATTTTGACGAATTTCCATTAAATTATTTTATTAGACCGTATTTACATTATTACAATTTAATAGTAAAAATATCATGGGATTCGACTACTACGGTATATTGGGCGTTAAAGATCGTGTAAGCAACACGAAATAAAAAGTGCATATCGCCGACTCGCTCTCAAATACAACCCGGAAAAGTACGGCAACGACGATAACATAGAAAAAATCTTCGCACTAATAGCTGAGGCTTATGAAGTCCTGGTAGATCATAAGAGGAGGGCGGTCTACGATCAGTATGGCGAAGAAGGGTTGAAAAGGTCCATAATTACGTCATATTAGTGACTGAAATTAACAAGTTCTTAGTGTTACATACTCTTTGTTATATTTATTTCAAAGAGAATATAACCACATAAAATTAATACTATACAAAGGTATATAACTACTTAGTTTTAGAACTATAGATTTTGCATAAATGTCAAACTATTTTGACGAATTTCCATTAAATTATTTTATTAGACCGTATTTACATTATTACAATTTAATAGTAAAAATATCATGGGATTCGACTACTACGGTATATTGGGCGTTAAAGATCGTGTAAGCAACACGAAATAAAAAGTGCATATCGCCGACTCGCTCTCAAATACAACCCGGAAAAGTACGGCAACGACGATAACATAGAAAAAATCTTCGCACTAATAGCTGAGGCTTATGAAGTCCTGGTAGATCATAAGAGGAGGGCGGTCTACGATCAGTATGGCGAAGAAGGGTTGAAAAGGTCCATAATTACGTCATATTAGTGACTGAAATTAACAAGTTCTTAGTGTTACATACTCTTTGTTATATTTATTTCAAAGAGAATATAACCACATAAAATTAATACTATACAAAGGTATATAACTACTTAGTTTTAGAACTATAGATTTTTGCATAAATGTCAAACTATTTTGACGAATTTCCATTAAATTATTTTATTAGACCGTATTTACATTATTACAATTTAATAGTAAAAATATCATGGGATTCGACTACTACGGTATATTGGGCGTTAAAGATCGTGTAAGCAACACGAAATAAAAAGTGCATATCGCCGACTCGCTCTCAAATACAACCCGGAAAAGTACGGCAACGACGATAACATAGAAAAAATCTTCGCACTAATAGCTGAGGCTTATGAAGTCCTGGTAGATCATAAGAGGAGGGCGGTCTACGATCAGTATGGCGAAGAAGGGTTGAAAAGGTCCATAATTACGTCATATTAGTGACTGAAATTAACAAGTTCTTAGTGTTACATACTCTTTGTTATATTTATTTCAAAGAGAATATAACCACATTAAATTAATACTATACAAAGGTATATAACTACTTAGTTTTAGAACTATAGATTTTGCATAAATGTCAAACTATTTTGACGAATTTCCATTAAATTATTTTATTAGACCGTATTTACATTATTACAATTTAATAGTAAAAATATCATGGGATTCGACTACTACGGTATATTGGGCGTTAAAGATCGTGTAAGCAACACGAAATAAAAAGTGCATATCGCCGACTCGCTCTCAAATACAACCCGGAAAAGTACGGCAACGACGATAACATAGAAAAAAT
The DNA here is from genome assembly GCA_029286605.1 of Sericinus montela. Taxonomy (NCBI): domain Eukaryota; kingdom Metazoa; phylum Arthropoda; class Insecta; order Lepidoptera; family Papilionidae; genus Sericinus; species Sericinus montela. The sequence continues at coordinate 3,608,271 of JAGSMR010000003.1, forward strand.
CTTCGCACTAATAGCTGAGGCTTATGAAGTCCTGGTAGATCATAAGAGGAGGGCGGTCTACGATCAGTATGGCGAAGAAGGGTTGAAAAGGTCCATAATTACGTCATATTAGTGACTGAAATTAACAAGTTCTTAGTGTTACATACTCTTTGTTATATTTATTTCAAAGAGAATATAACCACATTAAATTAATACTATACAAAGGTATATAACTACTTAGTTTTAGAACTATAAATTTTTGCATAAATGTCAAACTATTTTGACGAATTTCCATTAAATTATTTTATTAGACCGTATTTACATTATTACAATTTAATAGTAAAAATATCATGGGATTCGACTACTACGGTATATTGGGCGTTAAAGATCGTGTAAGCAACACGAAATAAAAAGTGCATATCGCCGACTCGCTCTCAAATACAACCCGGAAAAGTACGGCAACGACGATAACATAGAAAAAATCTTCGCACTAATAGCTGAGGCTTATGAAGCGAGTAAACTCTACAATGAGCGACCGCAGAGTCTACTCGTCGCTTTGTGATGCCTTGTTTTAACATATATATGATATTTTGTAATTGTTTTCAACTTTAATAGTATATTAAACACTAAAATAAAAAAAAATAATACATAAATATCTTCACGCAATTCCCAATACAGGGGTAGACAGAGGTCTAGTCTAGACAATGAAGTCCGTTCGACCCACCTTCCACCGAAGATATTTTCAGGAAAACGTGACAGGTCGTGAGCCTGTCGCCGTCTTTATGTCCAAGCCAACGATGTAATTCGTACATAAATTTTTGAAAAACGCATTGGTACGAGCCACCTGGGGAACGAACTCGGCTATCGTGTAAACACTAAAATAAAAAAAAATAATACATAAATATCTTCACGCAATTCCCAATACAGGGGTAGACAGAGGTCTAGTCTAGACAATGAAGTCCGTTCGACCCACCTTCCACCGAAGATATTTTCAGGAAAACGTGACAGGTCGTGAGCCTGTCGCCGTCTTTATGTCCAAGCCAACGATGTAATTCGTACATAAATTTTTGAAAAACGCATTGGTACGAGCCACCTGGGGAACGAACTCGGCTATCGTGTAAACACTAAAATCGTTTATTTTTTTCTATTCAAATATAATAAGAGACAGCTATTATTATGTTATCGACAAATAAAGCTGTACATCTGGTGTGTTCAGTTTGAAAGGTGAGAGAACATACACAGTCAGGTCATACGTATTGTCACACAGTAAAACTTTTCTTTTAGAATGCTGGCCACAAAAAGTTTATTGAATTCAATTTCGTTTTCGAATTGGTCATGAAAATAAAACTGTATACTTTTTAGAATTTAACTCATTTTAAAAAATTGAGTGGACGCTTAAAGAAGACCGTGTTGCAGTTAATGCGTTGCATCGTTGCGGTTACGCGCCAATTCAAGTTTTTGACATTCTGAAAAATTTTAATATAACCAAAAGATTCGTACCATCAAACGATACAATGAAGACTCTAGTGTAGATGACAGGTCAAGAAGTGGTCGCCCTCGGTCTGTTAGGACTCCAGCAGTGATAAAAGCTGTGCAGGCTCGAATTTAAAGAAATCCCAAACGCAAATAAAAATTATGGTTTTGTGTAAGCGGTACGCGGGAAAAAATATCCGGAAATTTTCGGATGAAAAATTTTAATATAACCAAAAGATTCGTACCATCAAACGATACAATGAAGACTCTAGTGTAGATGACAGGTCAAGTGGTCGCCCTCGGTCTGTTAGGACTCCAGCAGTGATAAAAGCTGTGCAGGCTCGAATTTAAAGAAATCCCAAACGCAAATAAAATTATGGTTTTGTGTAAGCGGTACGCGGGAAAAAATATCCGGAAATTTTCGGATGAAAAATTTTTACCGTAGAAGAGAGCCACAACAAACAAAATGATAAGGTGTACGCACACAGTAGTGAAGAAGCAGTAGTGAACGAGCAACCGTATTCCGCGTGTCCAACGAGGTCATTTTCATCCTCGCTCATGGTATGGTTGGGAGTTTCTTATTGGGGCTTAACAGAGGTACATTTTTGCGAGAAAGGTGTAAAAACGAATGCAGTTGTGTATCAAAATACAGTCCTGACGAACCTTGTGGAACCTATTTCTCATACCATGTTCAATAACAGGCACTGGGTATTCCAACAAGATTCGGCGCCAGCTCATAGAGCGAAGAGCACACAAGACTGGCTGGCGGCGCGTGAAATAGACTTCATCGGGCACGAAGACTGGCCCTTCTCCAGTCCAGATGTGAATCCGTTAGATTACAAGATATGGCAACACTTGAAGGAAAAGGCGTGCTCAAAGCCTCATCCCAATTTGGAGTCACTCAAGACATCCTTGATTAAGGCAGCCGCCGATATTGACATGGACCTCGTTCGTGCTGCGATAAACGACTGACCGCACAGATTGAAGGCCTGTATTCAAAATCACGGAGGTACAAATTATATTCACGATGTCTCAAAAATTTCTTCGGTGGAAGGTGGGTTGAAAGGACTTAATTGTCTGGACCTCTGTATACCTCTGTATTAGGAATGGCGTGAAGATATATTTTTAATATTCAAGCCTCACCTGTATGAACTCTCATGTGCGCGTTAAGCTTCGACACCTCATAGAAGCCCTTGTTGCAAACAGAGCAGACGTGGTTTCGTATGCCGCGGTGTTTCTTCATGTGCTGGCACAGGGTCGAGTGGCGACGGAAGGTCTTGTTGCACTCGGAGCACTTCAAGGGCTTTTCGCCAGTGTGCAAGCGAAAATGAACCTAAATGCAAATAATCAAATTTAGACCCCGAGACCATAGTTCGTATTGACTCTCGTAGTCACGGCAGCCGAGTGGTCGGGTGATCGGAATTCAAGTCAAGAGATCCGAGTTTGATCCCCAAGGCTCGTGGGGCGTATGGTGTTTTTCAAAAACCTATGTACAAATTATATTCACGATGTCTCAAAAATTTCTTCGGTGGAAGGTGGGTTGAAAGGACTTAATTGTCTGGACCTCTGTATACCTCTGTATTAGGAATGGCGTGAAGATATATTTTTAATATTCAAGCCTCACCTGTATGAACTCTCATGTGCGCGTTAAGCTTCGACACCTCATAGAAGCCCTTGTTGCAAACAGAGCAGACGTGGTTTCGTATGCCGCGGTGTTTCTTCATGTGCTGGCACAGGGTCAGTGGCGACGGAAGGTCTTGTTGCACTCGGAGCACTTCAAGGGCTTTTCGCCAGTGTGCAAGCGAAAATGAACCTAAATGCAAATAATCAAATTTAGACCCCGGACCATAGTTCGTATTGACTCTCGTAGTCACGGCAGCCGAGTGGTTGGGTGATCGGAATTCAAGTCAAGAGATCCGAGTTTGATCCCCAAGGCTCGTGGGGCGTATGGTGTTTTCAAAAACCTATGTACAAATTATATTCACGATGTCTCAAAAATTTCTTCGGTGGAAGGTGGGTTGAAAGGACTTAATTGTCTGGACCTCTGTATACCTCTGTATTAGGAATGGCGTGAAGATATATTTTTAATATTCAAGCCTCACCTGTATGAACTCTCATGTGCGCGTTAAGCTTCGACACCTCATAGAAGCCCTTGTTGCAAACAGAGCAGACGTGGTTTCGTATGCCGCGGTGTTTCTTCATGTGCTGGCACAGGGTCAGTGGCGACGGAAGGTCTTGTTGCACTCGGAGCACTTCAAGGGCTTTTCGCCAGTGTGCAAGCGAAAATGAACCTAAATGCAAATAATCAAATTTAGACCCCGGACCATAGTTCGTATTGACTCTCGTAGTCACGGCAGCCGAGTGGTTGGGTGATCGGAATTCAAGTCAAGAGATCCGAGTTTGATCCCCAAGGCTCGTGGGGCGTATGGTGTTTTCAAAAACCTATGTACAAATTATATTCACGATGTCTCAAAAATTTCTTCGGTGGAAGGTGGGTTGAAAGGACTTAATTGTCTGGACCTCTGTATACCTCTGTATTAGGAATGGCGTGAAGATTTAAAATTATATACAATAAGAGTATGTTAGTTAATATACGACTCATTAAATAGAGATTACGTGTCCCATTGTAAGTCCTCGCTCCGGCATTATCATATGGGTATCCACCTGGGATTATCCCCTCAAAGTTGAGACATGAAGGTGTCTGTGAGTTCACTACGAGTGTCCTAAAATGTTTAAGCTATAGCTGCTTTACATTTTTCACCTGACATGGCGGGAACGCGGTTGAGGTGATTACGGTACGGATGCGGAGTAAACGCAATATACGACGAAATCGGACGAATATTGACAAATATTTTATTCGTAAGAAATTATCGAGAATTTAATAAGTAAAGTAGTCAGTAATCAAAATAACGAAAATGAGTTGAAAAGGTCCATAATTACGTCATATTAGTGACTGAAATTAACAAGTTCTTAGTGTTACATACTCTTTGTTATATTTATTTCAAAGAGAATATAACCACATTAAATTAATACTATACAAAGAGTATATAACTACTTAGTTTTAGAACTATAAATTTTTGCATAAATGTCAAACTATTTTGACGAATTTCCATTAAATTATTTTATTAGACCGTATTTACATTATTACAATTTAATAGTAAAAATATCATGGGATTCGACTACTACGGTATATTGGGCGTTAAAAGATCGTGTAAGCAACACGAAATAAAAAGTGCATATCGCCGACTCGCTCTCAAATACAACCCGGAAAAGTACGGCAACGACGATAACATAGAAAAAATCTTCGCACTAATAGCTGAGGCTTATGAAGTCCTGGTAGATCATAAGAGGCGGTCTACGATCAGTATGGCGAAGAAGGGTTGAAAAGGTCCATAATTACGTCATATTAGTGACTGAAATTAACAAGTTCTTAGTGTTACATACTCTTTGTTATATTTATTTCAAAGAGAATATAACCACATTAAATTAATACTATACAAAGAGTATATAACTACTTAGTTTTAGAACTATAAATTTTTGCATAAATGTCAAACTATTTTGACGAATTTCCATTAAATTATTTTATTAGACCGTATTTACATTATTACAATTTAATAGTAAAAATATCATGGGATTCGACTACTACGGTATATTGGGCGTTAAAAGATCGTGTAAGCAACACGAAATAAAAAGTGCATATCGCCGACTCGCTCTCAAATACAACCCGGAAAAGTACGGCAACGACGATAACATAGAAAAAATCTTCGCACTAATAGCTGAGGCTTATGAAGTCCTGGTAGATCATAAGAGGAGGGCGGTCTACGATCAGTATGGCGAAGAAGGGTTGAAAAGGGGCGTCCCCGGCCCAACCGAGTACATCCAACCTTACACATACCATGGAGACCCGATACGGACATTTCACGAATTTTTCGGAACTTCCAACCCATACGCGGATCTACTGGACTATTACGAGAATCCACCACCAATGTTCGATTCCCCACTGGGTAAAGGTTACCGAGAAAAGGATCAGACAATCGTCCGACCGCTAGCACTGTCTTTAGAAGAAGTCTACAAAGGTGGTTTGAAGAAAATGAAGATACAACGTTTAGTATTCACTAACGAGACATGTACCGAATTGAAACTGAAAGAGAAAGTTCTGCCGATACCGATCAAGCCCGGTATGTACTCAAACACTGAGGTAAGATTTAAGGAGGAAGGTGATCAGGGTCCTACAAGGATACCGGCGGATGTTGTATTCGTTACAGAAGATCGACCGCACGATACGTATATAAGATCAGGTTTAAGCGACCTTCTCACAGTAAGAACAGTGACTTTACAGGAGGCGCTGTGCGGAATAACTTTTTCATTAAAAACATTAGACGAACGCACTTTGCGCGTCAAAATAACAGATGTGATCACACCGAATTATGAGAAGATTATAGAAGACGAGGGTCTGCCTATACCGGCTTGCCCTAACAAAGCTAGAGGCAACCTCATTATACGGTTCCAGGTTGTATTCCCAGAGGATTTGTCTAAGAGAAGTAAAAAGGCATTCAATGAAGCCTTCAAAATAATGGAGGAAGACGAAAAAAAATTTCAAAAAATGGAATGCGGAGCATTAATGCCGTCTGGAGACGATTAATTACAGTCTTGCGAATTCTAAATGAAAATATTAAAATTTTTCTTATATAACGTTACTACCCAGGATGATTTTAACATATATATGATATTTTGTAATTGTTTTCAACTTTAATAGTATATTAAACACTAAAATAAAAAAAAATAATACATAAATATCTTCACGCAATTCCCAATACAGGGGTAGACAGAGGTCTAGTCTAGACAATGAAGTCCGTTCGACCCACCTTCCACCGAAGATATTTTCAGGAAAACGTGACAGGTCGTGAGCCTGTCGCCGTCTTTATGTCCAAGCCAACGATGTAATTCGTACATAAATTTTTGAAAAACGCATTGGTACGAGCCACCTGGGGAACGAACTCGGCTATCGTGTAAACACTAAAATCGTTTATTTTTTTCTATTCAAATATAATAAGAGACAGCTATTATTATGTTATCGACAAATAAAGCTGTACATCTGGTGTGTTCCAGTTTGAAAGGTGAGAGAGAACATACACAGTCAGGTCATACGTATTGTCACACAGTAAAAACTTTTCTTTTAGAATGCTGGCCACAAAAAAGTTTATTGAATTCGAATTTCGTTTTCGAATTGGTCATGAAAATAAAACTGTATACTTTTTAGAATTTAACTCATTTTAAAAAATTGAGTGGACGCTTAAAGAAGACCGTGTTGCAGTTAATGCGTTGCATCGTTGCGGTTACGCGCCAATTCAAGTTTTTGACATTCTGAAAAATTTTAATATAACCAAAAGATTCGTACCATCAAACGATACAATGAAGACTCTAGTGTAGATGACAGGTCAAGAAGTGGTCGCCCTCGGTCTGTTAGGACTCCAGCAGTGATAAAAGCTGTGCAGGCTCGAATTTAAAGAAATCCCAAACGCAAATAAAAATTATGGTTTTGTTTAAGCGGTACGCGGGAAAAAAATATCCGGAAATTTTTCGGATGAAAAATTTTTTACCGTAGAAGAGAGCCACAACAAACAAAATGATAAGGTGTACGCACACAGTAGTGAAGAAGCAGTAGTGAACGAGCAACCGTATTCCGCGTGTCCAACGAGGTCATTTTTCATCCTCGCTCATGGTATGGTTGGGAGTTTCTTATTGGGGCTTAACAGAGGTACATTTTTGCGAGAAAGGTGTAAAAACGAATGCAGTTGTGTATCAAAATACAGTCCTGACGAACCTTGTGGAACCTATTTCTCATACCATGTTCAATAACAGGCACTGGGTATTCCAACAAGATTCGGCGCCAGCTCATAGAGCGAAGAGCACACAAGACTGGCTGGCGGCGCGTGAAATAGACTTCATCGGGCACGAAGACTGGCCCTTCTCCAGTCCAGATGTGAATCCGTTAGATTACAAGATATGGCAACACTTGAAGGAAAAGGCGTGCTCAAAGCCTCATCCCAATTTGGAGTCACTCAAGACATCCTTGATTAAGGCAGCCGCCGATATTGACATGGACCTCGTTCGTGCTGCGATAAACGACTGACCGCACAGATTGAAGGCCTGTATTCAAAATCACGGAGGTCATTTTGAATAAACTTTAGTGTCAAAAAATCTACGTATGTAAGTTCATTTTGGTATATAAATAGTTACATAATGAATAAACTTGTTTTAATTATTTTAGGTTAAACATGTGACAGAATTTATGACCTGACTAGGTCTTAACTTTAATCTTAGGTCTTAACTTTAATCCATTGTAACTACGGGCTATGACGACCTCCGTGGACGATTGGCGTACACATCGGTTAACATGGTGTCGCCAGCTCTGAGGTCCCAGGTTCGATTCAGGTCAATCTAGAAAACACTTTTTCTACATTTTCTCGGGTCTGGGTGTTTGTGGTACCTTCCTTTTTTTCTGATTCTATAATACAAGTGCTTAAGCTGCTTACTTTGGGATCAGCATTTATTGTAAAAGCAAACACATTTGTTCTCAAAAATTATTCTATAATTGAATAACTATAAATATGACTTGACAATTCAATGAAATAACTTTTTGAGGAAATAAATATCATTGATTTAATCACCATTAGAAGAAACAATGTGTACAAATCCAATAAAAGCCTAATAATGTTTTATCTTCCTAATAATGTTTGGAATAAAGTGACGAGCCTGTCGCCGTCTTCATGTCTAAGCCCTCAATATATAAATAGTACATAAGTTTTAAAAAACCCCATTGGTCTAGTACCAATGGATTTTTTTAAAACTTATGTTTCGAAAAAACCTTTTATATTACCTTTTATAGAATTTGTGGGCAAACGAGCAGGTGGCTCCCGTGACGGTAAGTGATTACCGCCGCCCATGAACACCCGCAATACCAGAGGCTTAGCAGATGCGTTGCCGGCCTATGAGAAAGGCTCTTTTATTGAAGGTCCCTAAGTTATATTGGTCTGGAAAAACGGCTGAGGGCAGTACATTCTATAAAGTACAAGTGCGTGGCAGAATATACCGCGAAAAGACTGTCACCTGGGAATCGAGCTCGGGTCTCGACTCGAATTCCGATCACCCAACCACTCAGCCATCATGACTCTTAATATTGACATTCTTAAACTTATAAAATGCAACATAACTCACCTTCAAATCGGTAGGATTATAAAAGCTCTTGTTACAGATCGAGCAGACGTAAGGCCTCTCGCCTCTGTGTCGAGCCAAATGCGACCTTAAAGCGTAGCCGCTAAAGAATCTTTTCTCGCAAATTGTGCACAGGTGCGTTTTCTGCTCGAAATGAGTCTGGCGATGGCGGTACAGGAGAGTCTTCGTCTGGAAGGTTCTCTGGCAGACCGAGCACGTCGGCTGTTTGGGTGGCCTTTGTTCGTGGGTGCGCATGTGCATTCTCAACATGCCAGGACCCTAAAAGATTCATAAATTAAAATTAAAACTATTTAAAATCGTTTTGTTATTAAATTAAAGAGAAAAAAAAATCCAACTGACACGGGCAGAATCTGTTGAAATTTTAAATATTTTTTCTCTTTAATTTAATAACAAAAAGTTCAGTATTACTTAAATGCTTTAAACTTAATTGCTAAAAAAATTACGTATGTACAATCTTTTATAATAAATATAATAATAGTTCTGATCACTTTTAAGTCACACAAAACATACAGGATAATTTTTCAGTTTTGTGTATTAATTTAACTGTGGTAATTCGTAAGTTCATTCAAAAAATTCAATGACCTACAGGTCATTGAACTTGTTGAAACGTCCAAAGACATTATCCGCTACAACGGTCCGCTTTTAAAGAGCCGACGCTCCGAGATCGTAACAGATAATGTATACCGACATTCTGAGAGGATGACGCTATTTGAGGTCAATAAACTATTATTGCAAATGTAAATACCATTATTTTATTTGGATTATTATGCTACCTGTTTAACTAGTTTCTAAAAAAAACATTATAACTTTTTCCTCCACATGAGTTTAATTTTGAATATTCAAATAATCATGAACGCCAACACTAAGCTTTATTTAAACGTCGCGAGTTCGATTCCAACAACAACTAAACAAAACATAGCAAGTTAGCGCCAGGAAAATATCATAAACTTCATAAAGTAAATTCCAAATTCTTTTGCCACGTCGCACACAGTAAAACTGTACTGCCGTCTAACCTTGAAAGTTCGTTTACAGATGGAACACATCGGTGGCTTCTTGCAATTCGCTTTGATCCAATTAGCGTGCGACCTCATGTGCAGCTTTAGCCAGCGGCCATGTTTGAACTCCTTGTGGCAGAGGTTGCACACGTGGCGCCCGGGCGACACCGATGACGTCACTTGGAACACCACCATCTGCATGTAGTTCTCTTCGTCCATGTTCAACGGATCAGTTTGGTTCTCCTCTGCTTTTGTCTGGAAGTAAATGTTCCATTACATGAAGACGTCCCGATCACCTAGTTGGTAGTGACCCTGCGGTCGATGGTATGGGTTGTGCATTGGAATCTCGCTGGGATAAAAATGTATGCGCTGAATATGAAAGTTAACACTCGAGTCATAGATGTTTAAAAAAATATCTTCACGCAATTCCCAATACCCCCTGTATTACCCCCTGTATAAATAAATAAATAAATATCTTCACGCAATTCCCAATACAGGGGTAGACAGAGGTCGAGTCTAGACAATTAAGTCCCATCGACCCACCTACCACCGAAGATATTATCGGGACAACGTGACACGTGAGCCCGTCGCCGTCTTTACGTCCAAGGTAACGATATAATTCGTACATCATTTTTTGCAAAACCCATTGGTACGAGTCTGCCACTCGTCTGGGAATCGAACTAGGGTCGCTTGACTCGAAATTCCGACCACCCAACCACTCTGATATCGTGTTAATATGTATATATGAAAACGTGTCGGTGATAGCCTCACCACCTGTTACACTGTTCCAACAAGCTTCAGTGAAAGGTCGGTCGAAACGACTTAATTTTCCGGACCGCTGTTTGCCTTAGTATTGGGAATACGTATGAAGATACTTCTTACATTTTTTGACAGTCGGACGTCGAAAACAAAATGGCTCGAAGATAGCGTACATTATTACCTTGTCGACCTCAAAGCATTCCTTCGCGGCAACCTCCTGCGGGCTGTCCTGCGCCAGCTCATTGCTAGTAAAGAAACCGTCCAGCATCTGATTGCTGCTGTTCAGCACGGGTACCTCGATGTACTGGATATACGGCGACTGCTCCGTGCAGTTAATGCTTATCTTGTCCTGAAATATAATTTATTGATATAAAAAAAAAGTGTAAACCTGCCAATTACTGGGCTCTCCGATATAATAAAATAAATATGAATATATAAATAAACATCTTCACGCAATTCCCTATACAGGGGTAGACAGAGGTCTAGTCTAGACAATTAAGTCCCTTCGACCCACCTTCCACCGAAGACATTTTCGGGACAACGTGACAGGTGGTAAGCCGGTCGCCGCCTTTATGTCCGAGCCAACGATATGATTCGTACATAAGTTTTTGAAAAACCCATTGATTCGAGCCTGCCACCTGGGAATCGAACTCCAACCACTAGGCTATCGTGACTTATGATCGATATAATAAAAAAAACATAAATTTTTCGTTCGTACATCATAATGTTTTACAATCATATATAGTTACGTATATACTTACACAAAGGCCTGTAAGTCTTCTGCAAAACATTAGCTTCCCCCGTAAAAGATTGTCCATGAACGCCATCCTTGGCAGGCGGCTTGGCGGGAATGCTGTACCAGACACCACGCAACGTAGTTGCTACTGCCCGTCACCGGTACCCTTAATTTTAACCTGGTATATTATAAGACGGTTATACCGCCATATTTCGGTAATCATTTCCATTTACATGACTTGTCCCTCAGTCGTCTCATGCAACACCCACGGGAAGTGAGTGGATGGTATTATTCTTACTCCGATACCACCATACCATACCAGGCATACTACAAAAGCAGATATCGCAAAGGCAAAACAGTGCTACAAAAATACAAGCTATGCAAAACGAAAGACCTTTTTAAATATGGTTTACCTCAATCTTCAACTCGGCGTTCGCCTTAACCTGATCCCGCAGTGTGACGTCATTCCGTTCGACCATCTCTTTGAAGGCGTGACACCTGGATATCTGATGCACGCACTGCAAGCACAGCTGCGCCGGGAGACCGTCGCCAACTGCAACCTGAAATCATTCTGCTCTATTAGACAGTGCCTGATTCTTCAGCGGTTAGCAACTATAGCATACTACATATAGAAAAACCCAATACAGGGGTAGACAGAAGTCTAGACAATTAAGTAGCGATAGCCGAGTGGATAGGTGATCGGAATTCGAGTCAAGAGACGAGAGTTCGATCCCCAGGTGGCAGGCGCAAATCAATGGGTGTTTCAAAAACTTATGTACGATATGTACGATCATTGGTTTGGACATAATGACGGCGACAGGCTCACCACCTTTCACGTTGTCCCAAAAATGTCGCTGGTGGAAGGTTTGTTGAAAGGAGTTAATTGTCTAGATCTCTGTCTATGTCCCCTGTATTGGGAATGGCGGGAAGATAGTTTTTTTTCTACTGATTCTTCTTTACAGCCTATTAAAAGCTCATGCTGAACATGACTGAGTTGAATTATATTATAACAATATATTTAAACACGTGTCATTCCCAAGATTGGAATCCGCTGTATGACATATACAAATGAATGGTGATAAGATAATAGTAATAATAACCGTTGGTACGGCCACTTGAGGATCGAACTCGGGTCTCTTGACTCGAAATTCCAACCCCCAACAACTCGGCTATCGTGACTAATTAATAATAATAATAATAAATATATTAGTAATAATAATAATAATAAATAAATAAATATATACATACATACATAGAGGCATTAGGGGCATCATAACAACGTACACAAACAACATATATATTAGAAAAAACGAAATCAACGATTAAAAAACAACGAAGGAATAACACGCAAAGCTGATAAAATGAAAAAAATAACTTCTACATTGATTTCACCGGGACTCGAACCCGGGTGAACGGAGTTCGCGACACCGTGTGTACTGGTGTGTACGCCACTCGTTCACGGAGATCGTCAAATGAAAAATACATGTACTCAAAAAAATCAATAATATCCAAATTATACAATATAAACATATATAATGATTTATTATATTTATGCGAATACAAAAAATCACATTTTAAATAAAACTATTTTCGGATTTTATCGCGTTTTTAATTAGTTTTTAGAAACTATTTTTATTTCCCGACGTTTCGGATGCTTTACAGCATCCGTGGTCACGTTGCTGTGAAAAACAATTAAAAACGCGATAAAATCCGAAAATCGTTTTATATAAACATATATTTTGGATACAAACATTCATATTCATGAAATTTATAAATTTATGACCTTTAATAACCGCAAGCTTGAAATGCAGGGTCATTACTAACCAGGCTGTCAAATAGCCCATACCTATAGATCCCGAAAGAATTAGTGATCCGTGGTTTATAACAATATGTAATCAAAATAGTAGTAAAGCTTTAGGGGCAAAGCTTTCGAGATAAGGCTCTCAAATATTTTATTGGAGTGATTAGTGCATGGAAGGGTACACGAAGCATTTTAAGAAGGGTACCCAGAGGTCTAGACAATTTAGTAATTTGGAGCCATATTTTACCGGAGCTTATTTTGGAACACATGGTGAGCCTATCTTTATGTCTAACGCCAACGATTTAAATCACACAAAAGTTTTGATATAACTCATAGCTACGAGCCTAAGTCCTGGGGATCGATCGATATAAATTGTACAATTTAAAAAAAACAAAAACCCATTGGTAGAAATGTTGTAGGTTCGCTTGCACGTATTATATATACAATATATACAAACTGAAATATTATATATACAAACTGAAATCTTAAAACTGGATTTAGTAATAAAAATGATCGTCGCATATTTTTATTATTTATTATATTTTGCCATTTTTAAATATTTTTGACACTATTTAACCATTCTAAGGATACCTACAGTTTTAAAAAAGGACTGCTCATTGAAAATAAATTTGTTTTGTATTATTTAATAAAGTACCAAAACTTTTATAATATCGTCACATTATTACGATCAATATATATTACAAAAGTCTACACAAAATTGATTTTAATTGTGACATTACTTTTACAATTAAAAAGTTTATCAATGAATATAATAAGAATAGGATATCGTACTGACTCGTAATTAAACCTTATTCTTATTTGAACAGAAAAGGATAGCCACACATTTCTCAATTAAATTCCAAAAATAAACAAGGCCCCAGAATCCTAAAATTGACTGCTGTCATCAAAAGATGTCGAACTAAACAAAGATGGCGATAGGTGTATTCCATCGTTAATGCATAGCTTACGTGAGTGCGAGAAGGACAACAATAAATTTCCCAAAATATCAAAAAATGTATGTCATCTCACCTGCACTTTGGATATTCCCATCAACATTGTGGCAGTAAGCTGTTCGAATAGAGGTCGCATGTCCTTTTTTATTTGCAAGCACGCTCTACACACTTTATCAAGATTCAGAGGAAGAGATTTATTAGCAGCCATTTTGAAGTGCAGCTACTCAAGTTGCTTGTGTCCTTGTTATACAATAATATTTCGCACAATATGGCAAGCTCCGAAGAAAAAAATAACACAGTTTTTACCATTACATTATTTGATTTAGTATTCCTACAATTTTATGTTTTATTACACACAAATGATAAAATAAAACACAACACAGAAAATGTACGAACGTAACAAAGATGACATTAACTAAAAGTGAGACGGATAGATTACTGGTCCTCAAGTATTGAGTGCAAACTTGGGTGGGGATATTTAGAGGTTGCCTCGCCTCAATATGTCATGAATATAATCTCTAACAAAATCCAGCTCTAACAAAAGCTTTTAACTATAATGTACAAAACATCTATGACATATGCATTACATAAAATAAAAATATTTAAAAAGACGAAGAAACAAAATGAAGGCGAAGGAAAACAATTTTATATTTTAAAAGAAACTGAACCTAAGACTGGACGTTTCATCTCTTTCTTTTAGCGTTAACATTACTGCAAAAAGACAGAGATAGATAGATACTGGTATTTCATGTTTTTTTGAACACCTATTTGATAAATAGCATTTATGAAACGCAAGTCTAACATTTATAGAATAGTAATAGTAGAGTAAACTTAATTAATGTTGTTTCTTGATGTAGTTATTTTTAAAAAGTACAATAAAAATAGTAATAATTCCAAAACGTCATTGTTTTGTCTCTTTTCTCACTTAATAATTTGCCTTTGGTAAAAGAGAGACACATGTTAAGAATGAAGTAGACAAATACAGTAAGATTAGTTAAATAAAATTTTACATTAGGTACTTATATTATTAATACTATGATACTGCCGTATATAAGCATATTACTTAAATGCATACAAATAGGTCACGTCTATGAAAGAGGAATGTGAAAATATAGGTCTCGTTTTTTGAATACGTACGACGTTGTATGAAATATGAGAAAGGTCAGGAATGTCTATTTCTAATAGGTGAATGAAATCATATTAGAATACAATTTTATTCGCCTACTATTAATAAGAAAGGTAGGACTTTTAGTAGTAGTAGTACTTTTTGCCGGGATGGAAGATGTGATTCATATGTGAACGGGCTTGTCGGGGAGTAAATCAAAACGCAGGGTGTAGGGAAAAGTGTACGCCTTGCGATACATGATACATGCAGTTCTGGTACCGACTTTGTTATACGGCAGCGAAACTTGGGTATCAGAAGAAGCATAAAGAAACTGAATGCAATAGAAATGCGACTTCTTCGTAAATTGTAGGGCGTAAACTTGACCGACCGAAAACGAAACGAAGAGATTCGCATTATGGCAGGTTTGAAATGGATAAGGGCGTGCTTCGATGGTATGCGCACTTTAAGCGAATGAGTGATGACCGAATGGTGAAGAAAATTTATAGAGCAAAAGTTAATGTTAAAAGGGGTCGAGATAGGCTTAGACAAAATTTCGTAGACCATGTAAGCAAATTGCTCGAAGAGGGAGTGTCAAAAGTACTCGGATACGTAGACGTATGTATGTGAAGAATATGATGAACAATTGACAATTGTAACACTTGACTATCTGTTCTCTCTGGCTAGACTAAAGTAATTAGACAGTGACCACAGAAATATGTATATGTGTATATATGTACTGATTTATGAAACAATTACTGAATGGACCGAACTAAAGCATATCGCATCCGCTTCTTTCATGTGACAAAACTATCACATGTGACTTAAGTATCCCTTTCTACTTCAGGTATTTCACACAAACCCAGTACCAAAGAGAATATATTCACTACGTTATACACAGTACCCACACGTAAAAGAGATAGCTCGAGTAAGGCAACGATAGCATGTTCATGTCGGCATAACCGACTAATCAGTCAACAAAATTGAACGAAAATGCTATTTGGTGCTTCATATGATTGATATTATTACATTGTTTATGAAGTATTATAAATCATAATAGTCAAAAAGTCAGCAAAAATCGTTAAAATGTGTCAAAAGTAGAATTGTTGAATTGTTTCTCTCAGAATATAAAGCTGCTCTTACAGCATTGTCCGATTGAATACGGCAGAGTATGGTAGTTTGCCATATGATTAAATTTTTTACGTTTCTCGCAACTTTTAACCCTAGAACCCGGGAAGGGTTCTATTCTCGATCGGACTAAAAAAAAATTTTTTTTTCTACGTTTCTTCGGATCTTACTTTTTGTGATCCTTCGTTGTTTCTGATTCCATAATACAAGTGCTTAAATTTTTTACTTTTTGTTCACAGCAATATATGTGATTTTGTCCTTATCTATATTATGACCTTATAAATTTTTGTATGTCACTATAAACGTCTAAAGTGGCTTAAATGAAACATCCACTAAAAATTAGAGAAATTAAAATTATGTTATTATGAAGTTCCTGTGCGAAAAGTTATAACTTTGAAACTAAATGTGTAGTATATTGGTAATTTTTTATTGTTGCATATTCGTAAAGTTGTTGCTTATTCAAAAGTAAAAGTAGTTGAAGTTGCGGCACGAGTATAGTTTTAAAAATAAATATAACGAAGCTCAAACTACTCCCCAGAAAGAAATATATACATAGGGACATCATCCCATACATTGCTCCGATCCCAATGTAAGAAGCACTTGTGGTATGGAAATCAGAAACTACGAAGGCACCACAAACACCCAGACCTCAGGAAATGTAGAACTCGGGTTCTCGAGATGGCGACACCTTGAAAAGAAATTGAATGATTTCCAACTCGAAACAGCGAATTACGAATTGCCTACAAACAAAGAAAGTTAAAATTTTTCATTCGCGCAATTCTATTTTAAATTCAAGCCCGACTGGGACTAAGTTCTATATCCAGTTGAATGAGAACACCGGACTCCGCACGGGGGAGCGGTCACTCGGGAGGCCCAAATCGAGTTCATCGTTTATGGTTTGATGCGAGTTACTCGAATCAAGTCATAGAGTACATTATTTTTATTTAATACTGAGAAAATCAAATAACTCAAGTCGCACCTCAGTAAAATTTTATTTTATTCCAATTTTTGGTAAAAAGTACGCTTTTATAAATTGAGTGGAATTATAAAAGAAGGATAATTTATTTTTGAAGATGGACTCCAAACCTTAACTGGGATTAATTAATTGTTAAAGCTGTTACATCGTTTGTTGACATTATTGTATTGATTTATAACATCTCCAGTAATTATAAATTATTTTAAATAGTGCGTAAGTACTATGAAAATTATAGCTGTCACAGATTTTTTGGTGGTTCTTTCAGGTGGTGCGCTTTCGATATGCCTGAACATTTGGAACTTCAACATCTGGTTGATCTTTCAGCAGGTAGCGGTGACGAAACACTACCAAATTTATTAGAAAACAAGCGACCTCTAATAAAAAGATGCCCATATCTTGGCTTGATACTCGCAACGTTGTCGTCGCTGTTTTTCTCATTGTGCTCTGTTATAGTCAAAAGCTTGGTGAACATAGATCCCACGCAACTCGCCATGTTCCGTTTCATAGGCGTGTTGCTTCCAACAATACCAATTGTTATTTATACTGAACAACCTGTTTTTCCTAAAGGGAAGCGTATGTTGCTTGCTTTACGATCAGTGGTTGGTACAGTTGGCCTCATGTTAAGTTTCTACGCATTCCGACATATGCCATTAGCAGATGCATCCGTTATAGTGTTTTCAGTGCCTGTCTTTGTGGCATTGTTTGCTAGGGTATTTTTGAAAGAGCCTTGCGGTATTTGGAATACTATTTCAATAATACTTACACTTGTAGGTGTTATATTGATCACACATCCCCCAATATTTTTTGGTAGTGATAAAGCTGAAAAGAATCCTAATTACAGCAGTTTAGTGGGTGCAGTTGCCGCATTTATCTCAACAATATTTGGAGCAAATGCATATGTCCTCTTAAGAGTTCTTAAAGGATTACACTTTTCTGTAATTATGACAAATTTTGGTGCTATTGCTATTTTGCAAACACTGTTTTATTCCTTCATGTTTGGTATACTTTGTATGCCAAATTGTGGAACTGAGAGATTTCTTGTTGTATGCCTTGCTTTATTTAGTTATTTAGGACAAATTTTACTTACAATGTCATTACAAATGGAACAGGCGGGCCCAGTTGCTATAGCTCGTTCTGCAGATATTGTATTTGCATTCCTATGGCAAATTATGTTCTTTAATGAAATTCCCAGTAAATATTCAGTGTTTGGTGCTATTCTAGTGTTGAGTTCTGTTATGCTGGTAGGAATACGTAAATGGGCACTGGGTTTACCTGCCGATTCACAATTAAGGAAAAAGCTTGGTGTTTTAGCACAATAATTATAAAAAATATGTACCACATTAAAACATTTATTTTGAAACTTTTATTGAGTATAAAATACCAATTAAGTTTCTTTAAAATGTCATGCTTGAAACAAAAAATCTATTTAAGTATTATAGATTTCTAGTCATTTACAAAATTTTAATTTCTAGTCATGATCCAAATAAATATAATTTCATTCATAAATAATTTTATATTAGTTATACACTTCAAAGTTCTATATTGAATAAGCCTGTTTCACACAAAAATACAGTAACTATTTTAGAATGTAATTAAACTTTCATCCTAAAAGACTGCTATTTAAGTCCATTTTTGACTATGTGTTGTGTGTTTTGGCCTTTCCATGAGGCCTGCATATCTTTTTCCTTGGCTTTAATTATAATTATGTTACTCCTTTAATAAATCTAGATTATTCCTATAATAAATGTAATGTTATTTACCAATTGATTTATCTATTAAAATTAGTTATACTAAAAACTTATTGTGCTCTTTATGTTCATAGGAAATATAATGTTAATTCTTTAATAGTTTGCACAAGATTCATGAATGTAATATTTATTTTTTAGATACTTAGTTGATTTTTCAATCATCAGATATCTTAACAATTAAATTATAACCAGACCAAATATTAAAAATCCATTTTTACTGATGAAATAATTTCATTGTATGACTTATATCCTTGGCTACATTATCTGATGATGAAAAAAAACTTAAATATAAACTGTAATATAATATTGAAAATGTATTATAGGTCTCTATTGAAAGACTTCAATGAAGATTACATAGCATTTAAGTATTATTTGTTGAGTTTTCAGCCTGTTTAGCTGACTACCAGATTATAAAGTTTTGTTAGAAGCAAATTAAATCTTTACTAGCTAAAGATTATTCTCATACAATAATTTCATATGAATTTTAATATCATCTAGTCATTATCATTAGATATATTAAGGTCTTAAATTTAAAATAAAAAAGTATTTATAGATATAGTATATTTCGTCAAAATTTGGAATAAACTGAAAATGTTTATTTCATGCCTTTGGTTCCATTTTGCCTATATATGCTTGTAATAATATGTAATAAAACAATTTAAACTAAGTTATATGATTAAACGGATTTTTCATAATGTGTTTATTTTTATAGAAGAGTAAGTTAGTGTCTGAAAAATTTAATGCACAATAGTGGACACCTAATATAACAGAGCCTATGCTTTGCTAGCAAGATGAAGAAATAAGCTTTGTTAAAAAACAATATACTTGGTAACTGATTAAATTGTTAATATTAAAATAACAATAACTCATTTTATAATCTGTATTGATATTATCAATGTGTATATAACTCTAACACTGTCACAATGCTAAACTGATTTTGATAAAATTCAGTGTGGTGTTACTTGAAAGATATATAATAGTCCCATTTAGTTCTTACTTGGCTTTTATTATTAAGTAAGTAATTGGCTAAAAGAGACAAAATAAAAAAAAATATTTTGATGCATAGGTTTTTTCTATGTGGCAGTGTTCTAATTATATGTTATTAATTCAATCCCCTACAACTTAGCCATAGGTTCTATTCTAAAGCTTTTTATAAAATTATGTAGGTATTTTTTTTCAGTCTGTCCGGAGGATAGACTGTAAAATACATAAAAACAGGTTCAACATAGCCTGGCACCTCAATTTCTATACCATGTTCTGTACTTATTGCATAATGTAAAACTATGGATTGTGATATTTTTTTTCTAGTGTTATCAAAACTATGTATACTGCTTATCAAAATAAAGAAGTAACTAAGTTAATTTAGTTTTTTCCAAATTTAAGCTAATATTACATAAAGATGGCGACTGGTTCACTACCTTTCTCATAGTCCCAAAAGTCCTCCATGGAATGTGGGTCGAAAGGACTTAATTGACTAGACCTCTGTCTACCCCGGTAATGAGAATGGCATGAAGATATAAAGCTGATCTAGTTTATTACTAAATCTATGCTTAAGAAATAACACCTATTGAGGAGCGCCTGTCGGTATGTGAGCAGCAATGCCAATAATCGCATCAGCATGAAGCCGCGACTTAGTTTATTTTTGTTTACCTGCATAATGTCTGATTTCATATTAGGTTTTTTAAACAAATATATAAGAGGGCGACACTTAGTTTTTAGAACTGGCCACTTTTAAAGAATATAATAAAAAAGTAAACTTAAATTGTTATAATATAGCTGCTAATATTATTCAGCACGTATATCATTTATTTGTCATTTGTTTTACGATTTAGCGGTGGCGGATTACGCGAGAAAATTTTTGTATTATGATTTTTATGACTCGGTGATTTTTTATGATTTAAGTCAACAAGATTGTTATGACATACTTCGTTTGGCCACTCACGATGAAGCCCAGGTTTAATGAGTTTAAAAGTGGTCGCACCAATCTCAACGATGCTCTGCGTGAGCTATGGCCTTCTACGGTGACGACTAAAGATAACATGAGTGTTGTGTGGTGTATGATAGAGACTGATTTGGAAAAGCTTAGGCATTGGTATGAGTCAAGTGCACAAAATCCTCCATAAAAATTTAGCCGTTAGGAAGCTTTGTGTCTGGTGGATACCTCATTATTTGACCGAGGCCCAAAAACTCCGTCGTGTTGATTTGTGCCTTGAAATGATACAAAGATTTAACGGAGGTGACTCAAAAGCTGTATTCGACATACTTACGGGTAACGAAAGATGGATTTATTGCTATGATACGGAAACCAAAAGACAATCTGCTCAGTGGGTGTTTCTTTCCGAGGAGTTATCAACTAAATTCAAGGGAGGTCGAAGTGTAGGAAAAAAGATGGTCGCCTTATTCTTCGGAAGGACCGGTCATTATGCAACAATTGTTTTAGAAGATCAAAAGTCAGTTACTGCATAGTGGTATACTAACAAATGTTTGCTACTTGTCTTGGAAAAAGTTCGAGACAAACGACCCCGCAGTAGGATCCTCCTTCACCACGACAACGCCTCCTCGCACACCGCCGGACGAACGATGGACTATTTAGCGTCGATCAACTTTTAACGACGAAATTTCGCATAAAATTGTCCTGTTACAACGACAACAAGTGTTTGCTGCCCGGGACAGTCCTTGTGTTGCAGCCGACAACGACGTTGATGAAAACGTGTTGTTAGCTTTCTGGACGAAAGCTTTGAAAGAAAGAAAGAAATTCGTTTATTCGTGAACCAAATACAGCACGAAAACAATGTATAAAAAAAACAAATTTTAATAAAGTTTGAATAAAGTACTGCCCATAGAAAATGTTTTTGCAGTGTGATATCAACGTAACAATTTACCACCTAGCGAAATAGACCTTGAAAATGTTCATGGCTACCGACAGATGGCGGGATAACCATCTCGAAAAATACCAGGCCAAATTTTACCAAACTGGTGATGGGCAGCAGCGACTTAGGCGGAAGGCGTCTGGTACCACGATCGCCAATTCGCTCGCGTGGCGCTTACGGCACATCCTTCCGAACGGCTGAGAATTTTGTTTTGCAGTGGACTTCTACAGGTCGTTATGATGATAGGAAAAGAAGAAAGTGATCCGTATTCTGCTGTTGGTGATGATATCGCTACTTGCGGATGGTAACTGCTATCAGTGGAGCTTTTGTTGAAAAGGAAATGAAGATGAATGTAAAGAAGACGAAAGTGATTTGACAGAGATGAGACCATGACAGACGGCAATATAATGATTGGAGATGAACATGTGAATGAGTTTGTGTATCTGGGTTCAAACTTTATAAGAGATGGAAAGTGTGGGAGTGATATTGGAAGAAGAGTGAATGCGAGAAACATGGTGACCATTCACCATGTTTCCTGCATGGAGTGTAAAGCAGGAGTGCAAAACTCCATAGCTTTGCACTCCTTTATGAACAATCAGAAGGTGTCTAACAAGGCTCATTTGAATTTGCATGAAGGAGTGTTGGTTCCGACACTCATGTACGGAAGTGAAAGTTGGGTATGGCAGAAAAAACATGAAAGCAGAATAAATGCAGTTTATAAGAGTATTAAGAAGTATGATAGGAGTTAAATTGAGTGACAGGATAAGGAATAATGAGATAAGGAAACGTTATGGTCTGAATGAAGATGTAGTGACTAAAATTAAGAAAGGTATGCTGAGATGGTTTGACTATGTCGAGAGAATGAATGAAGAACGATTGACGAAAAAAGCAGATAAGGCGAGTGTGAACGGAAGTGTAGGAAGGTCAAGAACTAGGTGGACCTTTCGAGACGAAATCAGGGACGTCCTGAACAAAGGCCAGGTTAAGAGTAACCAAAATCGAAGAGAATGTATGAAGGGAATAATGAAAGTGAACGAAGCGAAACAAGTACGTAAGGATCGTAGCAAGTGGAAAGAAGTGGACTCTGCCCACCCCTACGGGAAAGAGGCGTGATTATATGTATGTAAGTATCTGTATTTGTTCTCTGATGAGAGAATATCTTACAGAGAGTTCCTTATTCCAAAAACTAAAGTATTATCTGTAAATAAAAAAGTGTAGACCTATAAATCATAGATAATACGTCTATACATGAAATGTCAAATTGATGTTTTGCATCGTAATTTTAAGAAATTAGTAAAATTAAAAAGTCCTATAGTTTTAAATTTAATTCATTGCTGTGACTCTGTTTTATAAATTATAATCATGGCTGATCGCCTTACCCAATTGCAAGACACAATAAACCAAGTACATAAAGAACATATGATTAAATTGGTCTCATTATTTATTGTTTTTGTATATTATTAATTAACATGATAACTCCTTTCCAGCAAGCTGAACATTTCTGCAATAGCATTGGTATTCTACAGCAATTTTCAACACCAAGTAAATTTCCTGGATTTGACCGCAGTGGATCTCAAACTCCGCAACAGCAGCAAAACCAAGAGGACTATGCGATGCTTTTTGCCACATTGATTTCCCGCTGTGCTAAAGATATCGACACTCTTATAGAATCACTTCCTAGTGAAGAGAGCTCCACTGAACTGCAAGTGCAAAGTTTGAGAAGGTTGGAAGCTGAGAATAAGGAAGCTGCAGAACAGTTAGAGGAGGTATTTTATGTATATAATGTAATACACATTTATTTTTTTATGAGTAGTAGAAATAAGCAGAGGTTTTTCTATTGAATGAATTGGTTAACTTGACAGAGATTTTAGAAAAAGTTTAAGATTTCAGGTAATCTTATTGTCAATCTTTTTGCTGAGAATGGAATTCTCCTTATATGAGAGTGTTACATCCTGGTGTGGATTTTTATAGGCTGTTCAGTAATAAAATACAATACTTTTACTAACTGTAATATTTCTCAGGTTGTGCGTCAAGGTGAAATACTACTTGAGAAGATTCAGGGAGCACTTAGTGACATTGCACAGTGTCAACTTGACATGCAGAACCCAGCACTAATACTGAATAAAGATGTGAAACCACAGTTATAGGATATAAGAAGGTACGGTGGGCTCCACCGTCGGTAATAAACAAGACCGTATGAAGCTTAGACAAATTGGGACTTAAAATTGTTTTGAGTAATGTGGATAGTGCCTTTGTTGCGAATTAACAACTTGTTTCTGTGAAATCCTATTTCATTATTTAATTAAATCATCATTAAAAAAGCACTGATTGAAATTGTTTAATCACACTGCATTACAATTTTTATAATTACTTGTGAATATTCATATGATTATATGACTGTTACCGTTAAACAAAATAACAAATTGTAAGATATATAATAATAACTATAGTAGTACATAATCTATGAGATAAGAGTGAATTTGTAGTTTTTAAGGAGGATAATAAATTATTTTACGAAATCATAGTTGTTGTTTTTTTTAAATTTTATTACAAATGATGAATCTTTCAGATTCAGATTTATTTTTCAGTCATTAAAATATATAATTGCTTAATGAATATTAATATTTTACTCATATATTCTTGAAATAATGGATAGTACACACAACAGTAGACACACAACATACTTGTAACAACATATATATATATTTATTTTATTTATGCAAATGTATGTATATACAAAAAGAATATCTTCACGCAATTCCCAATATGGGTAGACAGAGATCTAGTCTAGACAATTAAGTCCCTTCGACCCACCTTCCACCGAAGATATTTTCGGGACAACGTGACAGGTGGTGAGTCCGTCGCCGCCTTTATGTCCATATGTATATACAGATGGCATGTAACTATTTACCAATGCTTAAAAATTAAAAAAAAAGGAGAAAGGTGGGTTGAAAGGACTCTTTGAATTGTCGAAAGAATTGTTTAGACCTCAGTCTACCTTTATTGGGAATAGCTGGTTGATATTTTTTTGTAGGTACTAATATCTAATGAAGGTCTAAAACTATTTCTTAATATCATAAAACTACAAATTAACAATTTTCAGTCTTTACTTGTTGCTTTGTCCCAAATTTCATGGTTCCAGGTCAAAGGGATTATAATATTCTTTAGCAAATTTGTAATTTGAAACTCGATGAAATGAAAAAATAACGCTGAATAGTACACAAAACAGAAACAAAATTTTAAGATTCAAAAGAGTAAGGCTATATAAGGCTCATACCAATGAGTTTTTTCAAAACTTATGTACGAAGTGTTAGAGACATAAAGATGACGATGTTCTTGTTATTTTGGCATGTGTAAGAAGAGTCCTGCAATTTGTATAGTGTTACAAAGTGTAGTCATCAGTTTATACGTGACTGCATTTTGTAACACAGGGCCGATTTTCTACAGCGCTGGAACAGTTGCGTACTGCTATTAAACGTAGGTATACCTCGGTATCTCGGAAATAACCCTAACCTACAGCAATTAAAATAATCGTTTATATTATCAGGAACAAATAGTCATTATATTTTTAAAATGTATTATTGCGCCATCTGTTTCTTGTCTAGTGAAACATAGTTTTTTGTATTAGAGTAGGGAATTAAGTTGTCTGTGTAGTCATATAAGAATCCTGATCTGATGTTAGATGCAACTGCAATCCTTAACGGTTAGTAGTTAGGCAAAAATAGAGAGAAAGAAAAAAGTAAGTAAAATATGTTTATTCAATATGCGATTTATAGTCCAGTACTGCCCGGTACATAGGTATTGTACGATAAGAGACGAATTAAGCGTTTAATGGTTTCCATCGATTGATTAGAAGATTGTGTATGATGATGATAATGAGTACGATACTATACTCATTATCAACATAATAAATAGTCACGATAGCCGAGTGTAGTGTAGTTGTTGTAGTGGATAGTCAAGAGACCCGAGTTCGATACCCAGACTAGGTTTCTAATGTATTTTGCCTTATCATCCAGATTACAAAATTGTTGTACACATCATCCCGGAAATATTAAAGGTACTCGTAGGACACATATAGCGCTATGTCCAGGATGGATTTCGATCAATTTTGATTTCCTTATATTCTGTTGT
The DNA here is from genome assembly GCA_029286605.1 of Sericinus montela. NCBI lineage: Eukaryota > Metazoa > Arthropoda > Insecta > Lepidoptera > Papilionidae > Sericinus > Sericinus montela. The sequence continues at coordinate 3,634,158 of JAGSMR010000003.1, forward strand.
CATAACTTAAAAACTGTGATACCTTGACGTCTATACATAGGATACTAGCGACTCTACACACAACTCGGGACTCGCCTTTACAAACAAAATTTCTTCTCATCGTTTATAACTTTCTTGAAAATTATAAACGAAAAGGTAATGGGTAACGCGAAGGTAAAAGGCAGGTGGAAGGGAGGGAGAGGAGAGGATAAGGTAGAACACAGAAAGCACAGGATAGCTCTACTTTACGTCGTTGAAAAGCGTGGTCTGTTCTGCAAAGCCGTGATCCTGCGTCGGTCGCGTCGTCCAATTCATGTAAAAACAATAGCAGCAGATCTGTATTTCGTGGGAATTTTCCAAAATTCAGCATAAATGTTCTAAATCTTAAAAGTAAAATAAGGTAGATAAGTCTATGTGTGCTGATTCGCTTCTGTGCACATGCAAATGAAAATGTGTAGATACTACTTCAACGCGTACGAAATCGCGGACAAAAGCTAGTATATGTCTATAATGATTTAATATGTATTTATTTATGTATGTTTGTAAATCTGATGATTATGTTTTAGTTTTATCTCCTAAACTTTGCGCTAACTATAAAACTTCACAATAGCTAAGATTGAATGGGAGAGAATGCCTTTAGGCATTATGTCCGCCTTTTGTGACTTTCTATTACGGTTTGCAATACAAATTAAATAAATAAATATTATCTATCCACTTACCAGGACAATGGGATTCTAACTTTTGGACTTGATAAAGCATGTAATTATTTGTGATATCACAGATTTCAAACATAATCTACGTACGTGTGGGCTCTCATAAATATTTTATTTTTGTCCTTATCTAATTACCGGAACTGTGGTAGACAGATGTCTATAGGCAATGAAATCCTATCGACCCACTTTCCGACATAATAAGCCAAAAAATAAAATAAATAATGTCATAGGTGGTGAACCTATCTGTTTGGTGTCCAAGCTAATAGTACAATATATTTACACGCACACACACACACATAAACATCTATATCTCGAGTTTAAACATTCACATTCATCACACAAATGGAGCATACCCTATCGGGATTTGAACTCACAGCCGAGGACCCTACCCACTCGTCACATATATAATTAAAAAATAAATAAATATCTTTACGCAATTCCCAATACAGGGTTAGACAGAGGTCTAGTCTTAGACAATTAAGTCCCTTCGACGCGCCTTCCACCGAAGATATTTTCGGGACAACGTGACAGGTGGTGAGCCAGTCGCCGTCTATACTCACATATATTAACTACATAAATTTTATATACAATGCAATTTAATTAATTATTAAGACAAATTGCGGGTACAAGTAACCATACACGTCGCGAATTGGAGCGATAAGAAACTCAATCGAAGTGAGTATCCCGGAGAAGGCAGAACGATACATATCTGACACACCTCAACAAGTCCAGCATCCGACATAGCACTCCGGGTCATTGGGGAAACTAGGTAGCTATTGAGTATCGACACCTCGCGCTTGTTTCGATATAAGGCTTAATACACACTATGCGATTTATTAAATGCATTTGTTCGCGTTATTTGAATATTATCTTCATATTAAAATAATTATTGCACTTTGTAACATGTAGTAAAGCCACGATAGCTGAGTGGTTTGGTGATCGGAGTTCGAGTCAAGAAACCTGAGTTTGATCAGGCTCGTACTAATGGGTTTTTTTTTTCAAAACTTATGTACAATTATAATCGTTGGCTTGGGCATAAAGACGGCGACGGGCTCATCACCTGTCACGTTGCCCCAAAAATGTTTTCGGTGGAAAGTCTTGATTGTCGAGACCTCTGTCTACCCCTGTATTGGGAATGGCGTAATATGTAGTACTGGTTTCAACCCTTATGTTTAAACATTTCACACCAAACCATTTCTCCATCATCAAACTTAATTAATATCTACTTTATTTAACAATAAAAATAATTTTAATCCTATGTAGAAAAAATACTGATATATATTTTTTTCACTGTGGCTTACTTTCTTTACCAGATTTTATTTTTAATATGTAGCGTTTACATTTCTTAGATTATAAGACATGAGTTTTTCCACAATTTGCCGGCATCTTTGATGAGACCTTCTGCTCGGCTTGGATAATTAATTTCTGGTAGAAGCTAGCCTCCAAATGAATTATTTGGAGGCTGGTTTCCTGACTTTATGGGTGTTTCAAATTGAGTTTTACTAGCGACATACATAGCCAGGTGAAGCCTTTAAAGTTTCGAAAAATATCAGACCATAATTGAGAAGATCAGTGTTGGACAGCAGCGTCTAATGTGCCAGGTATCTTTTACAGTGACCGCCAATCTACTTGCCAAATGAGGCGATTGCAGCAAATCTTCGTTATCGACGAGGCCTCTCTTGCAGTGGACATTTTTTTTTTTAATTAAAACGGCGACGTGCTCACCTCCTGTCACGTGGTGACAGTAGGTGGGTCAATGGGACTCAATTGTCTAGACTAGACCTCTGTCTACCCCTGTATCGGGAACTGCGTGAAGATATTTGTTTATTTATTTATAAAAACGCACATAAAAATCGCTCGTGTGTAAACATTCACGCGCGGCCCCAAACACACCCAGCCTCTCGCTTCGCCCTACCTATCGCGCCTCACCTGCAGTTGATAACCGACCGCATCACGATGAGTACGCTCGCGTTCATGCACGCCGGTTTCTGAACAATACGTTACGACATTACGATTTGATTCCTTTGCCCCTTTGCCGGCAGAGCGCTGGATTTAAAAAAAAATAACGGGAACTATTTTCCGATTTACTATGTTCCTAAACTTTATTATGCCGTGATAAAATTTGTGTTAGTGGCGTAAAACATTGTATTTTGTTATTATTATCTGTGGAATTTTTACATTATAAGAGTGGGAGTGGATGTGAAAACTGGAAAAGGCCCGGAAGAGCGGGTCGACTCTCCTTTTACGCTTCCGCGGCAGGTATGTCGGGCAAGGATGACGAAAATTTGAATTCATATTGGCATGTTATAAGCCATATAAAGAAAAATAATGCCTTTTTTGGGATATTTTACACAAACAGTTAATTTTTCAGTTTCAATATGTATTAATTTTTGTATATGTGCAATTATCTCATCATCACATTGAACAAAATATTTCTATAATCAAACCTGCGGCCTACTTTTGGAAAGCTAGTTTATCTACAGCGCCAATGGAGTCCAAAACTTTCTTACGACATTAAAACTGTATGTGATTAGTAAATACATGTATAATAATATCAACGACTCTACATGCTAATTTACATACATATATAACGGCCTGTAAAGACCACTGCAGGGCATAGGACTCTCCTGTATTTCTTTCCTCTCTCTTCTTACCTATGACCTATTACGTATCAATTTAAATAAAATATACAAATATGCACTATTTACTAAAGAGCTTTAAGTCGACGGACGGACGGACACCTCACCGTTAAGGAGTGCAATGACTGCCATCATCAGCTCAATATCTGATGATGACACCTCGACGCAAACCATGAATCGATGAAAAGTAAAAGAGCTGAAATACTCAAAATGTTTATAAAATTTGAAAATATCATTGATTTAACGACCTCCGTGGACGAATGGCGATAACACCGGTTTACAAGGTGTCGCCATCTCGAGGTTCCGGGTTCGATTCCCGGTCGGATCAAAGTAGAAAAACCACTTTTTCTACATTTTCTCGGGTCTGGGTATTTGTGGTGCCTCCGTTGTTTCCGATTCCCATACCACAAGTACTTTAGCATGTCACATTGGAATCGGAGCAATGTGATGTTGACCCTATCTATATATGTATTAATTTATTATTATTATTATTTCTTTGGGATTCTATCATTAGATCCTGTTATAGTGACTATCTTGTGTATCCCCTTTTTGCAGAAAATAATATGCGGAATCGGATTATGTTTAACGAAGGCAGGCAATGAATATGAAATAAAACGGAATGATAATCACGTTTTATTTAAGTTTTTAGTAACGCTTTCTTTGAATCTTATGGTACGTAATTTACCAATTTCTAGACAAACAAACAAGTGAAAGGACTGCTGTAACTACAAAAGTAATTTAATTATTAATTTCAATAAAAATGTTACTCGATTTTTACCTCTATCGTATGTTAACGATTTCGTATTTGCATTTAAATAATTTTAATACTGGCTCTATCTTATCTAATGGAAATGCGCAATTAGGTTTAAAAAAGTAATAAAAAAGAAAAAGTATTTTTTACACTCTGTTATTATCTAATGAGTATAGTAACACCATCGACGATGCCTAGCTTACGACACGATCCATATATGTCAATATTTTTTTTACCGTAGCTGTCGTAAGATGCGAATGAGGAAAATCTTTAATAGTTTAAATATTCCAAATAACAACGACTATTGGTTACCGATCTACGGCCTATTAATACTTAATAATTGATATTGATGTTGTCTGATGTCTGAAGATTACGGTGGCTCTGAAATAAGAGAGTTTCCACTGTATGGCAAGGGTGCGGGTTCGTATCCCGCCTCTGTCAGGTGATTTTTTAAATTTCTCATTTATTTAATATCGAAGTATAAGTCATGAAAACTGCACATAGGGCTGTAACATTACGATCACTGATTACTTTGTCCAGCATGATAATTGTGGTTTCTAACATAGCGCGTTTTATTATATGAGTCGCAGTATATAAAAAATGATAGATTATCCTTTGACTAGAAATCATCTTATTTAGTGCCAGAAATTTCTCCATCCTTATTGCCGTGCAGAATAGTAACAGCCGTTTGAAAAGTAAAGAGACTTAGTATGATTACAGGTAATGAGGCGTTCCATCTGAGTCCTCCATGATGTAAACGTGTCCTTGAGTTTCTTCAATAGAAGCGGTTTGCTGATATCCATGGGCTGCCGTAGCCACTTACCTCGGTGTAATTATATATGTCTACAATCTCACAAAAATCTTAGAAAATACATTTTGAATACTGTTCAAGTTCAAGTCACGATAGCCGAGTTGTTGGGTGGTCGGAATTTCGAGTCGAGAGACCCGAGTTCGATCCCCAGGTGGCAGTACCAATGAGTTTTTCAAAAACTTATGTTTGAATTTCATCGTTAGCTTGGACATAAAGGCGGCGACGGGCTCACCACCTGTCACGTTGTCCCGAAAATATCTTCGGTGGAAGGTGGGTCAAAGGGACTTAATTGTCTAGACTTGACCTCTGTCTACCCCTGTATTGGGAATTGCGTGAAGATATTTATTTATTTATTAAGTTCAACTTTATTATTATTTTTTAGGGTTTAAGGTTATATTTTATATGTACATCACTGGAATCTTATATGCGGTTACAGATTCGGAAAAAAACTTTTTAATAGTCTATTAAAAATATCTTCTCGCCATTCCCATACTGGGGTAGACAGAGGTCTAGAAAATGATATCCTTTCGACCCACCTTCCACCAAAGTCTTTTATGGGGCAATGTGACAGGTGGTGAGCCCGTCGCCGTTTTTGAGTTCTAGCCAACGATATAAATCGTACGTAAATTTCAGAAAAAACCCTTCGGTACGAGCCATGGGCATCGAATTCGGGTCTTTTGAATTCCGATCCGAATTCCAATCATTTTTTGACTCAGCTACTGCGAATTTTAATAGTCGCCGTTAGTAATTGTAATTAAAATCAATTACTATTACAAATGTGTGTAATAGTAATTGATGAATTGTGAAACGTAGTCACAGGCTGTCGCGCGTCCTTAAAGGTTTTTTTTTTTATTTTTATTCTGTCATCTGTCGAGAGATCTCCGATTTGATAAAAACTGCTGGACTGTCTACTGGCGTATTTTTTTTAAATTGGCACCCGGGTGATTATTTGCCATCCATATTACAGAGCAAATAAAAATGTTTCTGGTGTAAATGTTATTGTCACAAAGTTGTTGCTTCGGCCTACGTAGCCTTCCATCCATGGCCATGGTCATCTTGGGTAAACATGTCCTTGGTCAAAAAAAAGTTCGGCACTCATTTTTTCCTGTGTATTTAAATTTAGCGAAAATACGGGTAGGCGTTTCGAATTCGATAAAATAACTGTTTACATATAATTAATACGAAATTGTGATACGAAAAAAATAAGACATTATTTATTCAAGCCCCATGAAATAAGCTTCAAACTAGTTCCAAAAAATGAGCTTCGGAGAAAATTAGGTCGAAAAGACTGTCATCTGTTAAGTAAGCCTTTATTATTTATGTTCCTTAAAACAAGTTAAGCACGGTTAACTAGCCAGTATTGAAAAAAAACTTTTACTCATGTGAAACTAAATATTACGTCTTTGACAAATATGAAAAAAAAAACTACGCGTCTCGATAAATTCGTGAAAGTGTTGACCTCAGCAAACCGGCTTCTATTAGACGTCAGTCACATGCTCACAAGTCGCCTAGTTGATGCCGTTTCAACTTTGTACCGCCATTTTATGTATTTTATGTAGTTTACATTAATCTCTTAAAATTATAATTTTAAAAAAGAATTCGATAAATATATTGGACAAACACAAAAGTGATTTTGTGTATACATTTAGATTTATACTTGCGATTGCAGTCTTTTGCTGAAACTTTGTTGTACACTATACTTTCAAGTGAAGATGTCGCAAGGCAAAACTAGTCGTTTAAGGTGACCAAGATTCGCTTAGGCCTATATCATCTTTTTACAACCATGTCGCCGCCTTTATGTCCAAGCCAATTTTATATCGTTGACTCAGCACCAGTCACGTTGTCCCAAAACCACTAAACTCCGGTAAAATGTAGGTCGAAAGGGCTGAATTGTCTAAGCTTCTGACTGCCCTTTATTGGAAAATACTAAAAGAAAAGAAAGTAAAAAATAAACTAATCTCTTGTTTTTTTTTTTCGAATATACTACTACTTATTGTCTCGAAGATTACCTTTACCTAGATATTCATGAAACGTAAAACACAATCTAAATTCAAGGCATAATATAATAATGTTTGAGGGATAATGTCTACCATCTGAAGCGACATTAAAGGCGCCTTCAAGTAAAACTATCTAAACTGCTTTCCATGTAATACGTAAATACGGCGAGAAGACTCATAAGATCACAAGAGTTTTATAGATTAATACCGCATGAACATACCGCAAGCATATATATTTTTTTAACATTCGCGTAATGTTAAAGGACCACGTCAGTACAGGCAAACGCAGTGTAGTATGACCACCCACGAGATGAAGTGACTACTTGCAAAATGTTGCGGGAACTCGATGGATGATGGCGACTTAGGACCGTTCACTGTGGAAAGATTTGGGGGAGGCCTTTGTTCAACAGAGGACTCTTGATAGGCTGTAAAAAAAGAAGAAGATACAAATAAGAAGAAAAGTGGGGTAGAGGAAGATTAGGGATAAGCAATCTGTTAAAAATTAAGAAAAAAGATAAAAGTTAAATCATATAGGGAGGTATAGGATACGGCCTTAAAAAGAGAAACATGGAGAGAGTTGTACAACTAAACTCACATCGACAAAAGCCTAGCTTGTAAGTTAAAAAAGAAGATACATTTAAGAATACTGCATTAGAGTATGTTCAATAGATTATATTGACGAATTTTCAATATGTAGTGACCAATCTAACGTGTTACAATGAAGAACATGTTTAGCTCGCTACATTGTGCTTGTTAATAATAACAAAGTTTTTTTCTTATGGTAAATTTATGTTTACAACTTTTGTTATTATATTCACAATATATACAACTGTTTTCATGTTTCTTTTTTATGTCTGTTTACGGTTGTTTCTGTAGTACTATTTTTTGTTGGTTAGATTATCATTCAAGTAGGAATTTAAAATGAGGTAAAACATTGTTAAATTATGTTAAACTTGATCGGCGTACGTAATTTACGTTAATTACAAAAAGGAAGACTTTAATGCGCCCACATAATATTTCCGTTAAGTTTTGTATGGTTGTTTAATTGAACCTTAACGTGTTTAATTGGTAATCCGAGGTTCCTCGTATATTAGTGGTTGTTATTATCATGTATTGGAGGTCAGGCGACATTTTGGCGAAGCCCTCGCATTCTTCTACACATTAAGAGTGATGTATGAATTTAAAATCGAATCGAGTGACATATTGGGTGCGCCTCGACCTTTCCGATCCTCGATATTATAATTAGGCTTAAGGTTATTTTTAATAACACTTTTTTTCGACAGATGTCGCTACGCTTCTAAGAGAAATGATGTGATATTTCAACTGAGGCCGGAAGTAGCTCGCGAGTTCGAATATCTATATTCCATTTTTTAAAACTTCTCATTTATTTAGCAACTAAAATATACAGATATTATAACAAGAGTTCAATAATTACATTTAATTTATTTTGAGTAAAATGGGAAACCAGCGAAATAAAGTAACTTAATTCTTAAAGACTAAGACAACTGCGCGTCATTTAGTTCTTGTAGTGTTTGTTTTTATTACCATTATCGTACAGCAGTTTTGTACAAAATATCTACGAATTATATCAAAACCTTCCTAAATTCTCTATCTTTTCATTTGTGACCACCATATCGAAAGAGGTGTTTAGAAGAATTTAGCAGATACAAACATACGAAAAGCGATAAATTTTTATTACAGTTTTTCATACAGTATTTTTAAACTGTTTAATTTTACTTTTGATTTAAAATAAACTTTTCTTTAAAAATAAACTAACATAAATATTGAATCCTCCTCCTCCCCTGACAATTTTCAGCTCAACCAACTGTTAGATTGGTGTACCTCTTGTCACTGTTTATTATACTCTTGTCTGGCGTTTTGTTCTATATCCTTTAGTGCAAATAAACGCCAAGTAATAAATAAAAATCAACAGATGTAACGGATAATTTTCAAAATTGTAATAATTTTTTGTTCAAACTTCATGGGTAAGGGGGGGGGGTGTCTCATGTGTAACATAATTCTATGGATACAGAAAACACAAATTCAAGATGAGTAATTGCTTCTACCTTTGCTTAGACCTCTGCACCTCATGCTTTTTTCGCTTGGTGGCTAAAAAGTTGTCTGTTTTTTTACTAACTTATACACTTAATACGTATTTAAATGTGTACTATGTACGTACACAGCATAACGGTCAAAGATGCCTTGCTTATTAGAATTGATATACCTTTGTAACTATTTATGTATTTAAATTAAAAAAAAAACATTAAAACATTCAGAGTTCAGGCCAGGCTTATTTGGGGTGAAAACCTTATTCATATTCCGATTGATATTATGATATTGACATTAAGTTGATTGTTTTACCCTTAGCGTGCGCAGAAGCCCTTCATGGCAACATTTTATGTGTCTCATCGTGTCATAACCATAAAATATCTATTGTTGCAACGCGTCACGAAAAAGTTTCCGTGTATAATTTTATATTCTATACAATTTGTAGATTTCTCTGTTATTTTGGCTTAAGGGTCTAGATACCAGATCATAAACTCCAAAAAATCTCTGTTATTGATAATTTTCAAAGCTGGGTTTTTCTTTTCGTGAAATGTTACTGGTACAATGTTAACACAATAAAAATCACTAGCATACCGACTCAAGTTGAGATTTCCAGTCCCTGTTTACATTCGCGTGCACGAAGTACTTATTGCGTAATACAATATCAATATTAAATACTAATTTAACACTACGTAATTACAAACTTTAATAAAAGCCGCAATCATTACTTTGTTTATGCCGAAAAAACAACACAGTTTTAAATGAGACTGTAATTGGATTGAAAAAACTAAATGTATTCCTTCACGCCAATCCCTATACTGGAATAGACAGAGGTCTAGAATCCTTCCCACTTTTCACGGAAACCCTTTTTGGTGGTAACACCGTGGAAAAATGCATGTAGATGTATTTAACACATTCATACCTATTGTTTAATCATATCTTCACGCATCACCCCTGACCGGTTAGCCGGAGAGACTAATAAATTGCCAATTATCTCAAACATTACCAATCTTTTTCACTTCTAACAGAATCATCAATATCTTTGAATACACTTATCCGGTTATACGAGTGTTCTTGATATTTTTTCTTTAAGGCCATATGTAATACGTTCATATGTAATACGCTATTAATAATGTTTTTTAATATACAAATAAATTCAATCATAGATAGGGACAAACATGATACGTAGCTCTGATACCGAAGTAAGTAGCTAAAGCACGCTTGTTAAAGAACAGAAAACAACGTTACCACAAACACCCAGACCTGGACAATGTAAATAACGTGGTTTTTTTACACTGACTCGTCCGAGAATCGAACCCGGGAGCTCAGTGCTGGAGACACTTTGAAAATAGGCGTGTATCCACACGTCCACGGAGGTCGTCAATATCTTTTGACAATGTATACTTTACTGACGGCGAGATAGCCAACCATTTATTATTATTTACCTACGTATATGTTTTATCTATGTAAGTCACGAAAGCTGAGTGGTTGGGTGGTCGGAATTTCGAGTCAAGAGACCCGCGTTCGATCCCCAGGTTTTTCAAAAACTTATGTACAAATTATATCGTTAGCTTGGACATAAAGACGGCGATGGGCTCACCCCCTGTCACGTTGTCCCGAAAATATCTTCGGTGGAAGGTGGGTCGAAGGGATTTAATTATCTAGACTAGACCTCTGTCTACCCCTGTATTGGGAATTGCGTGAAGATATTTATTTATTTATTTATGTATATGTAATTTACCACCGCCCTATTCCCAAGATATCTAGGACTGAACGGCAAGTGCAATATTTTATTTAATAATATGTCGACTTAATAACCGAGTTAGCAGTGACCCTGCCTTCGAAGCTAATGGTTGCGGATACGTATCTCGCTAGGGGCAAATATTTGCATGATGTATATAATGTAAGACGCTATAGAGCTTCATTGTCTATACCTCCGTCTACTCCAGTGTGTGAAATGGAGTAAAGATTTAAAAAATAATAAAAAAATACCATAAACTCGCAGAACTCTATATTACAAAAATAATATTTGTAAAGTGGCCAGTATTTCAGTTTTTTAAATCAAGGTTCCTTCATTATTTTAGGACAGTAATTATAACTACTGTACAATTATGAAAAAAAAATATTTTGTTGAATTGCACAAGGCTGAAGTATTTATTTAAAATTTATTAAATGAACTGTATGAAAATGAAGAAAAAAAATATATGTAATTTCGAAATATACAGAAAGAACTAGCATTACAAGTTTAATGGCGAAAGTTTGAAGTCACCTTTGCATTACGAAATATCTAGGTATTCGTTAAATGTCTGTGGAGCTTTACGACCCGCGTCAAAGCAGTATAACGAAGATAACGCCACGTTATCGCTCTCGTATCTAAACTTTGCAAAATTTCCATGCTATAAAACTTTCGCAGCTCTGTCTAACCTTACGATGGTGTTTATTAAGGACTATTAATATCTAAGTTTCGCAAATAACTATCTGTTGAGAAGTTCGAATCTACATTTAAGCAGCTATAAATATTATTTTTAGTCTATTGCAAAGATACAGAATTCCTATGAAATTATTTCTCGCCATTTCATAAAGTAAAATGATTAAATTTTAAAGATTTCATTTTTTCTCCTTAAAATAAGTATTAAAGTATAGGACTTAATGCCTATTGGCATTCTCTGCCAGTCAACCCGTCTGTCATTGTATTAGACACATGGTGTTACATTTAATATAAATCTAAATTATCAACTCATGTGACAGTAACTCTTTTTTTTACTGTACAAACAATATTTAAAAAAATTCAAATAATATTTCACATAAATCTGGTCTTGTTATTGATTTCTATTTATATAAAGGTATAGATTAAATAGTTTCAAGAGTAATAAGATGAAAACACTTCCAGATTAACTCAAGCCAAAATACCGACCACAATGATTTTTTGACATAATCAGTGAATGAATCTGCCACCGTTGTCTTCCCTTGGAAAGCCGTAGTGCCTTCAAAATTAAAAATAACAATCAGAGGTATTTACACAGATGGGAACCATAACAAGAAAAGTGGATATTGTGCTCACTAGTATACATGTCAATGCAAAAGGGAGCAGTAATGGCATCATCCTTATGCATGAGGCCATAAGTTTTATAATTATTGAGAATTTTAAATAAGGAATCAATAATATGAAAATGAAAAAAAGCTATAAAATTATATTATGCTAATGTGTCGCAAAAAGGTTCAATTAAATGCTAAAAAAATATGACTATCAGTAGTGCTATCTTGTTGTGTATCTTTGCCTATCATTTTTATTTAAAGCGCCATTTTATGTTCACCTTGACATTTAAGAAGATCCGAGTAGGGCGTGAATCTTCGATAAATTCGTTTGCTTCGACAATATTGATTGTATTTAAAATTACCTTCAGATTTTAAGTGCAAATAAGTATGGAATATTAATTTAACTTCTTTTTTTACGATTAAAGTGCTTTTTTGAAATTTTCGAATTTACTCGCACAAAATACACTGATAAATCTATTATTTAGGGATTTTATATCTTTCACGCCATTCCCAATACTGGGGTAGATAACAGTTAGACCAAGTCCTTTGGACCCATCTGTTACCGAAGACACTTTTTGGGACAACTTGACGGGAGTCTGTTGCCGTCTTCATGTGTAAGCCAACGATAAACCGTACATAAGTTTTGAAGAATCGGGTTGGTAGCCTACCGCCTGGTGATTGAACTCGAAATCGCGTAACGTGACTATGGATTTTATTGTGTGTAAACAAAAAAAAAACTATTTAAAAAGCGATACAATCTGTAAACAAAAGTAACATTTGCCAATTTCAATTGAATTGAATTAAGACAATAAATGCTATCTATATTTAAACAAACTAAGACTCACTCATCTACCGCCTTAAAAATTTCCTTCCAGTCCCTGGTATTGCCCATTATCGACTATGCCGATGTATGTTATCCTGATCTATCTCAATCACGTCTCGACAAACTGGAGCGCCTTTTCAACAACTGTATTAGATTTATTTTCGGTATACGTAAATATGACAATATCTCCTCTTGCCGTCCTAAGCTTAAATGGCTTGCCATTCGTCAAAGGCGTAGCCCGAATTCTGTTTCTGTTGTATTCTGTATTGACTAACTCTAATTCTCCTTCTTACCTAAGAAATAACTTTCAACATCTCCAATCTAATCATGACAGAGCACCTCGCTCCATAAACCAACATAGGATTCACATTCCTTAACATAATACAGGATACTTTAACTCCTCTTTTACGGTACAAGCTGCACTACTCTAGAACGCCCTACCTTTGAAGATAAAATCTGTTCCGAATGCCTATTCGTTCAAGAGATTAGTTCGTGAGTATTATCTTAAGAATTATTAATATATATTTATGTATATATTTATATTTTATACATATTATTTACGTATCTATGTATAATTATGTACGTTTAGTTTATGTAATATATGTATGTATTTTTCCATAAAATATTTATTATTTCTATGTATATATTTTTTATACAGGAGCATTAATCTATCTTGTTGTTAGCACCTGCCATCTACTTCTCACAATAACAAACGTTGACTGGTAGAGAATGCCACCACGCATTAAGTCCGTCCATTGTAGCTCATAGTACAAGGTGTAACAATAAAGAATAAATAAATAAATAAGAAATTACCCCATGAATTTATCTATGATTTTATTTTCACATATGGAAAAAAACTAAAGAGGTTCTCTTGGGTTTAATATTTTTAAGGCCGCAAGAACATTAACCCAATTGCAATTGAAGTATGTACCAGTAATAACAAAATCAAGTTTTCAAGGTAATATCGTAGATAAAAATAAAACGATGCATGTTCACGACACCATATAACATTTAAACATTAAATACATACATACATAGACAGCGACAACATCACATACATAGCTCTGATACTAAAGTAAGTAGCTAAAGCACTTGTGTAATGGAATCAGAACGGTCATGGGTAGCAGAGCCACCCATGGTGCAATATCGGGTAATGCTATCGCCAATTTGCTAGCTAAGCAAGGCGATTACGACAAACCCTATGTTTCGCAGTGGACTTTACATGCCTAAAGACCACAATTGTATGTAACTGTAATTGTAAATATTAATAACACTAATTTAGGCGGCGAATTACCTTTGTTATCAAAGAAAGTACTTATTTCTCGAATGTCGTGTCGAATACTAGTACATCATACTTAGTGAATCGCGTATTTTAGCACCAACTAAAGTGAGAGAAAACGCAAACTAAATTTACTATTTACTGCGCGGCAAATGGGACTATAAAATTTAGCGGAGCTGTTTCCCGCCACACCCTTGGTAGAGCGATGGCGTCGGTCGCGTGGTACGAGGAATCATTGTTAAGTCGTTCGCGTTATTTCGCATACGACATACTGATAATCTACTGTGGGATGTTCACTGAAACATACATAATATTACATTAGAAGATTGATGATCCGATAGTCAAGTTGGTAGATCCAGCCTTCGAAGGTAAGGGTTGCGGTTTCGAATCTCGCCAGGGTCAAACATTTGTGTGATGAATATGAATGAATCATGGATGTTAATATATATTTATGTATATATTTTTTATACAGGAGCATTAATCTATCTTGTTGTTAGCACCTGCCATCTACTTCTCACAATAACAAACGTTGACTGGTAGAGAATGCCACCACGCATTAAGTCCGTCCATTGTAGCTCATAGTACAAGGTGTAACAATAAAGAATAAATAAATAAATAAATAAATAAATAAATAAATAAGAAATTACCCCATGAATTTATCTATGATTTTATTTTCACATATGGAAAAAAACTAAAGAGGTTCTCTTGGGTTTAATATTTTTAAGGCCGCAAGAACATTAACCCAATTGCAATTGAAGTATGTACCAGTAATAACAAAATCAAGTTTTCAAGGTAATATCGTAGATAAAAATAAAACGATGCATGTTCACGACACCATATAACATTTAAACATTAAATACATACATACATAGACAGCGACAACATCACATACATAGCTCTGATACTAAAGTAAGTAGCTAAAGCACTTGTGTAATGGAATCAGAACGGTCATGGGTAGCAGAGCCACCCATGGTGCAATATCGGGTAATGCTATCGCCAATTTGCTAGCTAAGCAAGGCGATTACGACAAACCCTATGTTTCGCAGTGGACTTTACATGCCTAAAGACCACAATTGTATGTAACTGTAATTGTAAATATTAATAACACTAATTTAGGCGGCGAATTACCTTTGTTATCAAAAGAAAGTACTTATTTCTCGAATGTCGTGTCGAATACTAGTACATCATACTTAGTGAATCGCGTATTTTAGCACCAACTAAAGTGAGAGAAAACGCAAACTAAATTTACTATTTACTGCGCGGCAAATGGGACTATAAAATTTAGCGGAGCTGTTTCCCGCCACACCCTTGGTAGAGCGATGGCGTCGGTCGCGTGGTACGAGGGAATCATTGTTAAGTCGTTCGCGTTATTTCGCATACGACATACTGATAATCTACTGTAGGATGTTCACTGAAACATACATAATATTACATTAGAAGATTGATGATCCGATAGTCAAGTTGGTAGATCCAGCCTTCGAAGGTAAGGGTTGCGGTTTCGAATCTCGCCAGGGTCAAACATTTGTGTGATGAATATGAATGAATCATGGATGTTAATATATATTTATGTAATTATATATGAAAGAAGCGACAGAGGTGTGTAAGGATCGTGACACTTGGCGATCTGTTCTCTCTGGCTACCCCGTCAGGGACAGTGCGTGAAGAAAAATAAATAAATAAATAAATAAATAAATAAATAAATAAATAAGAAATTACCCCATGAATTTATCTATGATTTTATTTTCACATATGGAAAAAAACTAAAGAGGTTCTCTTGGGTTTAATATTTTTAAGGCCGCAAGAACATTAACCCAATTGCAATTGAAGTATGTACCAGTAATAACAAAATCAAGTTTTCAAGGTAATATCGTAGATAAAAATAAAACGATGCATGTTCACGACACCATATAACATTTAAACATTAAATACATACATACATAGACAGCGACAACATCACATACATAGCTCTGATACTAAAGTAAGTAGCTAAAGCACTTGTGTAATGGAATCAGAACGGTCATGGGTAGCAGAGCCACCCATGGTGCAATATCGGGTAATGCTATCGCCAATTTGCTAGCTAAGCAAGGCGATTACGACAAACCCTATGTTTCGCAGTGGACTTTACATGCCTAAAGACCACAATTGTATGTAACTGTAATTGTAAATATTAATAACACTAATTTAGGCGGCGAATTACCTTTGTTATCAAAAGAAAGTACTTATTTCTCGAATGTCGTGTCGAATACTAGTACATCATACTTAGTGAATCGCGTATTTTAGCACCAACTAAAGTGAGAGAAAACGCAAACTAAATTTACTATTTACTGCGCGGCAAATGGGACTATAAAATTTAGCGGAGCTGTTTCCCGCCACACCCTTGGTAGAGCGATGGCGTCGGTCGCGTGGTACGAGGGAATCATTGTTAAGTCGTTCGCGTTATTTCGCATACGACATACTGATAATCTACTGTGGGATGTTCACTGAAACATACATAATATTACATTAGAAGATTGATGATCCGATAGTCAAGTTGGTAGATCCAGCCTTCGAAGGTAAGGGTTGCGGTTTCGAATCTCGCCAGGGTCAAACATTTGTGTGATGAATATGAATGAATCATGGATGTTAATATATATTTATGTAATTATATATGAAAGAAGCGACAGAGGTGTGTAAGGATCGTGACACTTGGCGATCTGTTCTCTCTGGCTACCCCGTCAGGGACTGTGCGTGATGAAAATAAATAAATAATAATAAATAATAAATATCTTCACGCAATTCCCAATACAGGGTAGACAGAGGTCAAGTCTAGACAATTAAGTCCCTTTGACCCACCTTCCACCGAAGATATTTTCGGGACAACGTGACAGGTGGTGAACCCGTCGCCGCCTTCATGTCCAAGCCAACGATGAAATTAGTACATAAGTTTTTGAAAAACTCATTGGTACTGCCACCTGGGGATCGAACTCAGGTCTCTCGACTCGAAATTCCGACCACCCAACAACTCGGCTATCGTGACTTCTTTCAGAAAAATAAATAAATAAATAAAATGTAATTAAATTGTACCGTCAGCTTGGAAGCTAAGTCTAGACCTCTGCGTACCCCAGTATGGGAAGCTGCGAAAAAAATAAATGTTCAATTCAAGTACTTAAAAATATCCGCCAATTTACACTAAATATTATAATCTACCCCATTTGTGCGAAGGTCAGAAATGATTATTAAAATGATTATTGAAACCACCTACTACGTGTTCTAAACGACTCTTTGAGATACCTACTTTACTAGAGTTCATCAAAATATTATCAGGTGTAGATAGAGGTCTAAACAAGGTCTATCATCGTCTTCATGTCCAAGCCATCGATATAAACAAGGTCTATCATCGTCTTCATGTCCAAGCCAACGATATAAAGAAGGTCTATCATCGTCTTCATGTCCAAGCCAACGATATAAACAAGGTCTATCATCGTCTTCATGTCCAAGCCATCGATATAAACAAGGTCTATCATCGTCTTCATGTCCAAGCCAACGATATAAACAAGGTCTATCATCGTCTTCATGTCCAAGCCATCGATATAAACAAGGTCTATCATCGTCTTCATGTCCAAGCCAACGATATAAAGAAGGTCTATCATCGTCTTCATGTCCAAGCCAACGATATAAACAAGGTCTATCATCGTCTTCATGTCCAAGCCATCGATATAAACAAGGTCTATCATCGTCTTCATGTCCAAGCCAACGATATAAACAAGGTCTATCATCGTCTTCATGTCCAAGCCATCGATATAAACAAGGTCTATCATCGTCTTCATGTCCAAGCCAACGATATAAACAAGGTCTATCATCGTCTTCATGTCCAAGCCAACGATATAAACAAGGTCTATCATCGTCTTCATGTCCAAGCCAACGATATAAACAAGGTCTATCGTCTTCATGTCCAAGCCATCGATATAAACAAGGTTCATCATCGTCTTCATGTCCAAGCCAACGATATAAACAAGGTCTATCATCGTCTTCATGTCCAAGCCAACGATATAAACAAGGTCTATCATCGTCTTCATGTCCAAGCCAACGATATAAACAAGGTCTATCATCGTCTTCATGTCCAAGCCAACAATATAAACAAGGTCTATCATCGTCTTCATGTCCAAGCCAACGACATAAACAAGGTCTATCATCGTCTTCATGTCCAAGCCAACAATATAAACAAGGTCTATCATCGTCTTCATGTCCAAGCCAACAATATAAACAAGGTCTATCATCGTCTTCATGTCA